>JAMXBB010000002.1:124563675-124813586 GCA_024138015.1 Lumnitzera littorea
CCCCCCCCCCCCCCTTTTTTTTTCCATACAAACAAAATTCATCCACTTTTCCCAGGTGATATATTTACTTTACTTTGTCATGTGGCCTATCTAAATATCTTAGTGTGAGTCTAGCAATTTAGGAGAAAAAAGAAATTAGTGGAAGCGTATCTAAATATTGTATGGATTTTCACCATTTTCCTTTCATTTCCTTTAATTTTCAATAATTGAAACATTTTGACATGGTGAGGATGTAACCTTACTCATATGTATTTTACTTTCTTTTATTTTTGTATTTTTAGTTATGTTTATTTTCCATGTGTACATTTCGTTAAACGTGCTTACTTTGTGTATATAGGCATTTGAATAGTACACTATCTAGTTACTTCAATTACAACAAAATACTGATTTTTCATCTTCATTCTCTCGAGCTTTCATCCTTTGTTAATGGCAAACAAGTAAATACTCAGATTAGCCTGAATTTTTCATCACTTGAAAAGTTTATAACATTGCATGCGACTATTCCATGAATTAAGAGATTTGTCAACATATACATCCAGTGGTATGATATGCAACCATTATAGGACCTTATTTGGTTATTTCATAGATGTGATTTCATGATTTACTACCATCTTCAATGAGAATTTAGTGAGATTGTAGGAGTAAAAATTATAAAGTATGATTCTGTACTTCGTATTATGTACAATTTAATTCATCTGCCATACTAATAACTAGAATTTGAAAGAGTTGGGAGTTACAAAATCATAATTGTAGTATAGAATACAGATTGTGTTTTGAAATTTAACTAAATCTGATATATAAGTGTTTTATCAAGATTTGAGTTAAAAGTTTGACTACTATGATAAAATTGAATTTCTTTTTAATCTTACAAGATTTACTAAGATAAGCATGGATGAATCAAGGAGGATTGGAAGGGACCTTACCCTTACAAGTTTAGAAAAAATTAATCATTATAATTTTATATTAAAAGGAAAAAATAGGTATAATATTTATATTTTAAAAAAGAAACTATATAATAATAATGGGCGAAATCAACTCACTTAAGTTAATGGGTTGTAATGCACTTTGCTCTTTTGATTGTTGTGAGGGTGGTTGGAACTTTTTCTCTTTTTTTTTTTCAAATATTCATTTGTTTTTTCCTTTTTCAAAATATTCCATTTTTTTAATTTTATTTATCTATATTTTATTATATTATTTAATTTATATAATTATATGAACTAATGGAATACTGCCACATGTCATTTATTTTTGGTTTATTTAGGCTACCGAATTCTTTCCCAGTAATTTGCGCCTTCACTATTTGCATCTTAAGTGTGAATGGATTGGGGGAATTAGTCGGACATGAAAATATAAATTCAAACTGCCCTTAGACTCAATAAGCTAAAGTCGACCACTTAGGTAGAGATTCGACCAATCTTATTCAAGATCCTTTACAACATTGTGTGCTCATCGATGATTAACTCGGATTCGAGAATGACTTTGATTATATTAGATGAAAACCACCTTGGCTACAGGTGTTTATGGGCCTAGCACAATTATAAGTGTGTAAGTGGGCTTTGACTCGTAGATTCATCCATCTAATTTGTTTTTAAAACGGGTTTGAGCCAAGATTTGTTAGCCTATTTAAAAACAAGCTAAATGAGCAAACCCGTTTAATCTATAAGTTAAAATGGATTGATTTGGGTTGGTTCATTTAACTTATTTTTGCCTTTAGCTTGCGAATGGACCCGTTTAACATATTTTTTAAATGGATTAGGGTTTTTTTATCTATTTAAAAAGCGAACTAAATGAGTTAAGCCTGTCTAACTTACATGTCAAAATAAGCTGGGCTGACCCATTTAACCCATTTACACATCTCTAGGAACAATCACTTCTTGAACTTTTATTATTATTATTTTTTTTTTGGGCTAAACCACTTCTTGGACTTCTATCGAGGAAAAAGAACAGAGCACTTTTGGAGCCAACTTTTGGCCCCTTTTTCAACCAAAAATTATTAAAAAATAAAAATACATTAGACCTGTGAACCAGCCCTGTTTAGGATCATTTAAATTTTTATCTCTTACGATTTGCTACTTCTTTTTGTAATTTGGTTTCAATTTAATGTCACCCTTAGTAGAAAAGTTAATAGTTGACATGATTTTTTTTTTTTTGTATTTTAATGTTTATACTTTAGTTATAATCATATTTTGGTATGTATATATTATTTTTTATTCATTTTAGTGTTTGTTCACTAGTTAAATTATTAAAATTTAACTTCTAATTTTTCTTAATTAATATATTTCTTTAAAAATTAAAAAATAAATCTGTTTATGTCCAATGATTTGAATTTTGCATAAGTTTTACAAGTGATGTCCAATTTTGGTGAATCTTATAATGTTGGAGTCTTTCGATCAATTTTTATTTGAAAATAAGATTTGCTATGTGTTCTGAATACATGAATACTAGATCTTATTTCCAAATAAAAGTGTATTTTTCAAGCTCTCTAATAATATAAAGTTTTCTAAAACAAAATATTGCATGCAAAAGTTATGTACGGCACAAATAATTGGCATAAAAATAATTTTTCTTTAATTTTAAAAATAACTTATTAATTATGAAAAATTAGAAAATTAAGTTTTACTAATTAATGGGTGATCAAATACTAAAATACATCGAGATTAAAATACAAAAACTAAAATGTAATCAATACTAAAGTATAAACATTAAAATGTAAAAAATATAAAGGTTGTTAACTTCTTGTTAACCAGGATACTAAATAAAAATTGACTTGAAGAAAAAAAAAAAGTACTAAATTGTAGAAAATAAAAGTTTAGACATTAAAGTACAAAAAGTTGAAAATATAAATATTTTCAATACCTTTATCTTGATAGCTGCATATTTTACAACAAACTGCATAACTTTACTGAAATGTTGACCAACCATTTATCTTCATCATCTTTGTCTCCAACTTTGAAATGTTTAGCTGGATTTCAAAAGATTAATAAAATAATTCAATTCCGGTGGGTTGGAATAATTGTCAAACCCAAGGAGCATGATAAGTCATTTTGTAATTTAAATCCCTTATCTCTTGAGTGAACAAAGTTGAAATTGTCAAAGTGATGGAAATAGTTATTTCAGGAGCGATGAAAGGGATAAAAATATTCCGTTACAGCTCCTACTCTTATAAAAGTTTTATGTTATGCGAGCTTGTCCATGGAATTACTCTTGCATAATTGGACATTATCTTTACTACAAATTATGTATTATATAATAGGAAAATATCAAAGAGTGCATTAGATAATTGTTAAGTGAAAAAATAAAATAAATTTTTACTCTTTTATACACTTTCTCATAAAATATATAATTAACATTAAAAGTATGAAAAGTCTTTTAAATTTTTAATAAGCATTTAAAACCTCTGCTAATGGAATTCTATATAATATATATGAAAAAATACTATCAATAAACTGCTTTTCATAATTTATACGTTGATATTCTAATCTTTGTGAAGGGATTTTGTCATAGGATAAACTATAATTAGTATTTTCTTACATTTATAAATATTATTAAAAAATAGAAAAAGAGAAAAAAAAAATCAGTTTTAGGACATCTTTAGAGTTTCTAAATGTTATATCAATAAATTAAAAAAACTCTCTAATTTAAGGATCTCTTTACTTTATTTCTAAGTTTCTTCATAAAATTTTTCTATTTATTTTTACATTATTTTATGGGACTCTCAACTGACAAAAAAAAAAAAAAAAAAAAATTTACATATCTTTTGCTTATTTTTTTTTTAACCTTTGTTAGAATAAAAAAACAAAAAAATTACTTAACTGCAGTCCTCCGTAAAGTATTGCAACTTACAAAAGCAACCTTCCCTAGTGTAAAGGTACTCCACTTGGAGTGCTGTTCCTTCGCAAATCGCACTAAGCCACGTTAATTTTCTTATAACTACATGTTTCTCGTTTGGCACTTAATTGTGTGTTGATATCTGGAAAATTGGAGTTCCTTACTCCTCTAAAAGTTTTACATTAAGCCTTTTGTCAATTCCGACTTCTATGAAATTACTCTCGCATCATTCCTACGCCAACTGAATACATCTTCACATATTGTAGGCTTGTCTATCAAATATTACTGTAGAAAGTATAATACATATATATATTTAATCGTTTTTGCTAAAGAATAATATTTAAAAGTTGTGTTCATATATTTGTTTCATGCAAAAGACAAATGTAAGAAAACTACACTGTCTTTGCTAATACATCCCTATTCACTACAATTTTTTATTTAAAAACTATATGCTATATAATAGGAAAATATTAATAAGTATATACTAGACGTTTATCAAAAGATTAAAATAAAGAAACATTTCTTTTCATGCACTTTTTATTAAAGTGTATAATCAATATTAAAAAATATAAAATGTTTTCTTTTTAAACTTTTAATAAGTGTTTAGGATACCTATTAACGGGATCCTATATAATATATATAGAAAATTACATTAAAAAATAAAAAATAAAAGCTGCTTTCCATGATTATAATATCCTACATCTTTATGAATTGATATCCACAAAGTGATCAACACCAAAACTCCAATTTTTATTACCCTTTAAGAACAAAGTTCATCTACTTTCCCCTCAAGCTATATTTACTTCTCCACTCTGTCATGCTCAGCTATTCCCAACCACACTGCTCAAAAGTCTTGATGAAAACAACTTCAACAACGTTGTCTTTAGCAAAATAATGTAGCAAGCTCCAGCCATTATCCAAACACTCTGATACAGAAAATGAAGAAAAAGAAGACTCCAAATATGTATTCAAGGCTTTCAACTTGCAGGTGCAGAGCATTTCTAGATCTCAATCTGTGGGATTGGTTATCCAGGCATTAGATCGATCCTTCTATTAGTAGGACTTGGTAAGAGTTTAAATGGGAAACATTTTAAATTCTTTTAACTATAATTACACACTTTATAAATGATGAAAATATGAGGAAATTTTTTTTTTTATTTAATTTCTTAACGAATAATCTAAACATTTATTAAGATTTTCCAAATAGGTTAAACGGAATTACATTCCTATGCTAGGTTTCTTATGGGCATAGTTTTTCATTTGTTACTTAGAATGAGTGTTGATATATATATATCTAGAAAATTAGAGCTTTATGTGCATATTTATTTGTATGCCTACTAAACACATGCCTTGTTGGTTTGCCTAAAAATATCATTATAAAAAATATAATATAATTTCTTTTTTTCCCCTATCGTCTTCGCTTCTAGATATCTACTATTTATTTTCTATTTTAATAAAATAGTAAAAATAATAAATATTCTTTTGATTTTTGAGAATTCAAAATTAATATATATATATATATATTTGATATTGGAATGATTAGAAAGTGTTAAATACATTTTGCTTTTTCCATCTATTTGGTATGAGTTGTCACACCTACACTTGTTAATAAATTCTTTTTCATATATATAGGATGTATTATAATTATGATAACAAGTAAGTATTTTTATGAGTAATTCTATTATTGACTCAAATAAAATAAGTCCGATTCCATGATTATATGATTTTAGATTGTCTTTGAAGACAACCACTTTATTCGAATCTCACCGACAAAATTCTAATGAAGTGGGGTGGTCCTATTTCTCATGTCCTACAACTCTATATTCCATGTTCACCAAAATCTATTCCTTTTTTCTAAATCGGCAAAAGTCGTGTTCGTGCTATCCTCTTGAGTTTCTTAATTCCCAAAATGCCTAAGCAAAACAATCGTAATTTCTATGGCTGGATGTTCTTGAAGTACAAATCAACAGATCAAACTAGATTCCTGTTATACGTTAGTTTTCTAATGATCAGCACAATTTCCAGTTTGGCACTTTAATTGCGTGTTGATATCTAGAAAAATGGAGCTCCTATTCCTATAAAAGACTTGTCCATTCCGACTTCTGTGAAATTACCCTTGCATCATTCCTACGCCTACTGCCTTCACATATTGTAGGCTTGGCTATCTAATATTATTATAGAAAATCTAATGCAATTTTTTTTTTTAAATCATTTTTTCTAACGAATAATCTTTACAAATCGTGTTCATATATCTGTTTCATGCAAAAAGTTCTCATTTAAAAACCATACACTATATAATAGGAAAATATCAATAAGCATGGTAGAAATTTGTCAAGAGATCAAATAAAGAAATCTTTTACCTTTTCATGCACTTTTATATAAACTGTATAATTAATATTAAAAAGTATAAAAAGTTTTTTTCTTGAATTTTTAATAAGTATTTGAAATACTCGTTAATGGAATCTTTTATAATATACACAAAAAAAAAAAATAGCATTAAACAAAAAAATAAAAAAAGAAGATGATTATATGCTTATATCCTACGTCTTTATGAATAGATTTCCACAAAGTGAATACAAAATCCCCAGTTTTTATTACCCTTAGGAACAAAGTTCATCTACTTTTCCATTGGGCTATATTTACTTCTCCACCCCGTCTGCTCAGCTATTCTCAACAGCACTGCTTGAAAGTCCCGATGGAAACAACTTCAACAACGTTCTCTTTAGCGAAATAACGTAGCAAGCTCCACCCATTTCCTGTGATTTTTGACTGTCCAAACACTCTTGATACAGTGAGGGAAAAGGAAATGAAGAAAAAGAAGACTTCGAATATGTATCCATGGCTTTCAACTTAGCGGGGATTGATCCTTGAGCAAGCAAAAATGAAAAGAGATCTATTAATAGGACTTATTAAGAGTCTAAATGCGAAACATTTTAAGTTTTTTTTTTTTTTTTTTTCTTTTCAACACTAATTACACACTTTAAAAAAAATAAATGAATGAAAATACAAGAAAAATAATTTTTATTTAGTTTTCTAACGAGTATTTTGTATACCCATTGAGAATTTTTTTTAATAAAAAAAGCCATATTTAAGTAAAGTACGAAACATACACTTATAACCTATTGGTAAGAGCAGTGCTAAGGTGTCTAAAAAAGAGTAATACGAATGTATTTTTATGAGCTCTGTTCATTCCACCAAAACTGTAATTTTAACGACAGTCTTGTAATACAAATGTATCTTTACCTTAGGTTTCTTATGGGTACAGTTTCCCATTTCGTACTTAAAATGATAAATATATAAAATTAGAGCTTTATGTGCATACTCATCATATGCCTACGGTTTCCCATCTACTATGAAAGTTCTATTAAGTTACAAGCCAAAAATTACCGATGACTAGTATTAATGCTATGAAAATTCTTTTATTACTTCACTCCTATTCACTATAATTTACATTCAAAAACTATATACTATATAATATAAAAATGTTCATGAGTATACTAAATATTTATTAAGAAATCATGTAAAATAACATTTTACCTTTTTATATACTTTCTCATGTAAGATATTATCATATTAAAAAGTATGAAAAGTTTTCATTTTATGTTCTTAATAAGTATTTCAAATATCTATTAATGGAATCCTATATAAGATATTTGTGAAAAAATTAATAGTATCCATTCTACATCTTTGTGAATAGATTTTCATAAATTGAAGATCAAAACCCTCAATTTTTATGACCCAAACAAAGAAAGTTCATCCACTTTTCCCTCGAGATATATTTACTTCTCCATTCTGTCATTCTCAACTATTCTCAACATCAACACTGCGTGAAAGTCTCTATGACAATAACATCTTCAACAACGTTATCTTTAGCAAAATAATGTAGAAAGGTCGGGTCCAGTCCACCCAGTTTTTGGCTGCATCAATGCCAGTCGTTGTCGTGAAAGTTTATTCAGCTACAAGCCAAGAATTACCAAGCCATTTCCTTTGATTTCCAGCACCATTTAAATACTCCGATATAGCGAGAAAATAAAATTGAAAAAAAAAAAAAAAAAAAGAAGACTCCAAATATATATTCAAGGCTTTCAACTCGCTGGTGGAGAGCATTACCAGTTCTCAGTTTTTGAGATTGGTTATCCAAATATTAGATCAATCTTGAACGAGCCAAAATGAAAAGGGTTATGCTAATAAGACTTATTAAGAGTTTAAATAGAAGATATTTTAAAGTTTTTACATTAATTACAAGCTTGAAAATAATAAGTAAAGAAAAATAAGTTTTTTATCTGGTTTCTTAATAGGTAGTCTCAACATTGCGATAAGATTTTCAAAAATAATAAAACACGTTGAAGGAAGTATAGGAAATACACCTATAGACTATGCGTGAAAGTGAGTACAAGTATAAATGAGTCAAATCGGTTCATAAACTACATGAATTCGATTTGATTTTTACTCAAATTCAATTTGATGATAGCTAAGTTAAGTTCAAGCTCGAGCTTGAGCGCTTGAGCTATTCGTGCAGTAAAGCTTGAAATTTAAAATATTAAGTTCATTAAACTCGTGAACCCAATCGAATTTAATATAGTTTTTAATTTTTTAAAATATAGGTGATTTTAAGGTTATATAGAGAAAATTTACCAATATTCAAATTTAATTGAGCTAATTGAATCAAATTTGAGTTTATCAAATATATCTTCAAGTCGAGCTCAAGTTTAAAATTCAAAGTTCCATTGAGCTTAAATCGAACTCAAGTTTTCGGTTTTTGATTCGAGCTTAAACTTGAGCATAATATTATATCGATTCGATTCGATTATATCCTAATAATGTCTTAAAAAAAAAAAAAAAGTAATGCGACTTCTAGTCTTTGAAATAAAGAAAAAAAAATCGGTCGGCTCTTGCCTTCATCTGCTTGTCTTGGGCTAGTTTTTTCCCTTTACCTGTCACTCGAACCGCCTTGCACTAAGCGCTGACGTTCACATTAATAATGATATGAGTCGTAAGTTACCCGTCCAACATTGAGGCTTGAGTTGAAGGGACAAAGAATATAGAAAAAAAGAGAGACCAGAGAGAGAGAGAGAGACAGGGAACGACAAGAAGAGGGGACAAACTGCATAAATCCAATGAGCGGCGAGAAAAACAAGAACCGGAACAAGAAAAAAATATATACATGGCGTTCTATTCAACTGGGTCCCTTTATTTCTTGTATTACATTGTTTAATTCAAATAAAAAGACACGAACTTGATCACCTAGTACTCTGCGATCAAGGACTTCTTTTAAACCCTTGAAAAGTTCTGTTTTTTCCCAACTTTGTTTTGAACGTACAAGGAAGAAGACCAAAAGAAAAGAAAAGAAAAGCTTTCGACATTGATGTTGTCAGACATGTGGAGTTAAGGAAATGTATTGTGTTAAGCCGGCCTAATTGTAAATTTATGCTCTTGGCTTGTCTGGATTCACTCGAATCATTTTCCTAATCCTTTTCTCTTCTGTTGTCCAGTTCGCGTGTTTATTGTTTGTAATTTAATATATAACTCGATTCTTTAATGTCTGATATGTCTGATCCTATATTAAGTGCCTGCGTTGTGTTCTAATGTTAATACATGGGAAAGTGGCAAAACTTGCAATAGCTTAGCTTAATCTTTCTGGTTTGCTGGTGGGGTGCTCTTCTATGTCTATACTAGTGTTGTTTTAGCTATGCATTAGTGTTGTAATTCATTTTCAGGATTTAGGTTGCTGGTCTAACTATAAAATCGGGGTGGTGTATATTATGATTTTTCTTTGTGTTTTTGCTATGTATTTGAGATGAAGATTTGGTGTAAGCTTAGCTACCTCGATCTTATGTGGTTTCATATGCTATATTATGTCACAGATTTGAAATTTGGCATCTTGGCACAGGTTTCTTGCTATATTTTAACTAAAACCATTGATAGCAGTTGAATATATTTCATTCTAAGACGTGACACTGCTGTTTGTGCTTTCTAAACCATCCTATTTTTGGTGTAGTTTCGTGGGCTTGCCTAGAGGTGATTAATTTGCCACTTTCTTTCCTTTGCTTTTAATCACCCTAATACCAGCAGTGAATGGGCTTACGTTTAATGCTCAAGTGAAATTTATCTGATTTCTAAAGATTGAATTCCTTGTGAACTGTCTATTTGAACATCTGCTTGTGCAAAATCCTAGCCTAACTTCACTTTCTGAAGATTAGCTGATCCAGATGTAAATGGAGACTGTTTTTCCTATCGTATTGCCTACAGAAGAAACATTAACACTCTGTATTTCGTATCTCTTCAACCTATTGTTGTACAATGACATGTCACCATTTTTATGGCTTTTAATTCTATCATTTAGTATGACAAATTATCAAGCTTGATTTGGTTAATTACTTACCTTTTATTTGTGGTTGGAGTCGAGTTGTTGCCACTTCCAAATGTCAGGTTCAAGTAAATCCTTAACTCATGTTTTGGTTTTTTGCAGAAAGCGGAAGGAATTTCATATCTGATAGACTTTGATGGGGAGGGAAAACAATATAGCTATTGCCAAAGGAAAATTTGGGATTGCAAGTGTAATTGCTCTAACCATCTTCTCCTTGTTGATATTGTCTCCTGGGTACAGTGTTGAAAGTGCCGGGATCAATGTCTGGCCTAAACCTAGAATTTTCTCATGGCCATACCCTCAAGCATCGCTACTTTCCCCTAATTTCACCATCACTTTTCCCAAAAATCCATACCTCTCAACTGCTGTTAGCCGTTATATCCACCTCATCCGAACTGAGAATTATCAGCCTCTTGTTGCTCCATCTGTCAATCTCACCACAAACTCTACATTGCAGGCACTAACCGTGTCTGTTAAAGATCTTAATGCACCACTTGCCCATGGGGTCAATGAATCTTATGGCCTCACTATCCCTGCCAATGACACTAGTGCCAGCCTTGTCGCCGAGACAGTGTGGGGGGCCATGAGGGGGCTTGAGACATTCTCACAGCTGGTCTGGGGCAAGCATTCACGTGTGGCTGTGGGAGTAGTTGTGTCAGACTGGCCTATCTTCGGCCATAGAGGGATAATGCTTGACACTTCCAGAAACTACTACAGCATTGATGATATTCTAAGAACTATAGGAGCTATGAGTGCCAACAAGCTCAATGTGTTTCATTGGCACATTACCGACTCCCATTCTTTCCCTTTGGTGTTGCCTTCAGAGCCAGAACTTGCAAACAAGGGCTCCTATGGTCCAGATATGCAATATTCTCCCAGCGATGTCAAGCGGGTCGTTCAGTATGGTTTGGAGCATGGGGTTAGGGTGTTGCCAGAAATTGACATGCCTGGTTAGTTCAATTACATAATCCTAGCATTTCTTCAGGCTTATTCTCTCAACTCAAGATAATTTCTAATTCAGAAAACCCTATGGAATAGAATGTGGAATGCTTTGTGATCTCCTGTAGCAAAGAGTCCTCCCAATTGATCAGTGTTTTCTCATATAGTATTTCCTGCTAATCAAGATTTTGACTTGTCAATCAACTGCAGGACATACAGGATCCTGGGCTGAAGCTTATCCAGAAATTGTGACCTGTGCAAACATGTTTTGGTGGCCAGCAGGAAGTGAATGGCCAGATCGGCTTGCCTCAGAGCCAGGAACTGGCCAACTCAACCCTTTGAACTCAAAGACTAAAAAAGTTGTGAAGAATGTTATCCATGATATCACTAAGTTATTCCCCGAACCGTTCTTTCATGCTGGAGCTGATGAAATCGTTCCAGGCTGCTGGAAAACAGATCCAACAATTCAAGCATTCCTTGGTAATGGCAGCAGTCTCAGTGAAGCACTTGAAATATTTATCAACTCCACCTTTCCATATATTGTGTCACTTAACCGAACAGTTGTATACTGGGAAGATGTTTTGTTGGATGCAACTATTAGGGTAAACCAAACCGTTCTTCCCCCAGAAAACACAATTTTGCAGACATGGAATAATGGGCCCAACAACACCAAAAAGATTGTCTCCTCTGGGTATCGGGCAATCGTGTCATCATCAGAGTTTTATTACTTGGATTGTGGACATGGCACTTTTGTTGGAAATAACAGCCTTTATGACCAGCCACCGGGAGCTGATCAAGACAATGGGGGATCATGGTGTGGACCTTTCAAGACATGGCAAACCATCTACAATTACGATATATTATATGGGTTGAATGAGGATGAGGCCAGTCTAGTGCTAGGTGGGGAAGTTGCGTTATGGTCAGAGCAGGCGGATCCAACCGTTTTGGATGCACGTCTTTGGCCAAGAGCTTCAGCAATGGCCGAGACCATGTGGTCAGGAAATCGAGATGAGACAGGTAAGAAGAGATTTGGAGAGGCAACTGATCGGTTGAATGACTGGAGGAGTAGAATGGTTAGTAGAGGGGTTGGGGCAGAACCCATTCAACCGCTTTGGTGTGTTAGGAACCCAGGCATGTGTAACACAGTCCATTGAATATAGTGTTAATTTATATGTATACATGTGCTCATGGTCTGTTAATTTTTAGCTTTTGGAATGATTGAATAGAAAAAGAATTTGATCGGTAATTACTGAGTTAAGGTTCATGAAATGCTATATATGAGTTTTTCCATATTGAACAATGTACATGGGCATTGTGGAAAGATCTCATACATTAGTTTGTTGACTCCTCTTCTGATCTTCTTACTTTGGCTTCACTGCTACTTATTTTTTCCCTCTATATGGAGATAGAATTCTTTGAGACTCATTGTTGCTTATGGGATCATAAGATGGCATTTTGATATGAGAACCTTTTTTTGCAATTAAAGATAAGATTGGAAATTATTATACCAAGTTCATTTTTCTTTTCTTTTTAAGGTTAACACGGTGGGTGACAAGCATGAAATTATTTTTTATTTAGGGCCCTTTGTTCCTCCAATTTGGGCTTTGCTTTTTGTGTGGTGATGATAATATTTGGCTCAGTCTGCGCTTGCTGGCACACAAATGAAAAGTTGTGGAACTAGATACGTTACCCCTTGATGAGAAAAAGAAAGGAAACACCATTTAAAATTTCTAAACTTCAAAGATATGACTTCACATTCTCGTAGTTTATAAAAATATGTAAATAGTCTTTAAAACGTTGCTAAAACTCCCCATTTACTGCTTAAAGGATTATAATAGCGTCAATTTTAAAAGTTCAGTAATTATTCAAAGCTTTTCTATATATATATATATATATATATATATATAATTAATGTTATAGATGGCGATTCACATTTTATAAGTTTAGAAGGTTTATCAATATCTAATCAAATAAATTAAGGGAGTGAAGATTACATGTGTATATTTTCATAAACTCTAAGGTGTTCAAGTTATTTCCCCTTTATTCAATAAAAAGAGAGGCTCTAAGGAATGTTAGAGATAAAAATGCTTTTAACTTCAAGGTTGGAAAGACAACCTTTCATCACTAGTAAAAAAAGTGAAATTTTAATAGCTATTGTTTTCTACTCTATTAGTTTTTATGTATATCTCAAAAAGATGATATTGGTGTGAAGGGAATAATTTGCTAATTACTAATTTTGATTGGAACACTATAATATGATACTAATAAACAAGTATTACGGAATGTTAATGCTCATTTTATAAATGTTATGAAAGATGTCAGGATTAAAAATAAAATAAAATAGATAGACTATTTTCTTCGTGTCATGTTCATGGATCGTCTTTGATCAAACGATAAATGCGTATTGGATGTTTTAGCATGGATAATGGTTCCATCTCTAGCTACCAATATATTTCCTTTGGTTCTAATTCATAATATAACTCATTTTTCTCATGTATACCTATAACGTATTAATGATTCGTTGTATTCTATTTCGGGGTTCGGCTCCTAAACTAGATTCTAGTTTTAATTCCTAAGTCGTAATTAGGCTCAAAATCCCAATGTGACATTAATTACATTACGCTCGGTTACTCAAATATCCTATTGGATCGTAATTTTGGTATTCTAAACTATTCGGTACATGCTAACCCTAATTGAGGTATCGAATTTATTCCCGATGTGTAACTTGAAAGGCCACGAAAAGTGAGAATTGACCAGTTGAGGTCTGCAACTCCTTATCCCATCATAATGAGGTTATTGTTTGTTGATTGTAAATAAAAAACATTTATCCTTTTATATTTTAATTTTTTTTTATTATTGCAATAAGGTCTACACTGCAATTTCTTTAATGAAGAGGTCTAAAGAATGACTTAATTTAGATAAAATAGCTTATAAATTTTTTTTTGAAATATGTATAATTATGTTTATGTTTATGCACAAATAGTATTATTAACCAAATTAGGTAAATGCAATGCATGTATAAGTAAATACCATTACACGACGTTATTTGATATGTCAGGAGATTAGAGAAATTACACCCGTTCTAATTTGAATTGAAAAGTTTTTATGTTTATGTTTATATAACAGCCTATAACCAAACATTGGCTTATGTAATGTAAACACTATTCTTTTTATGACTACTTTCGAACTATTGACTTTACTCTTATCGTGACCTTCTTTTCTATCACTTAATTTGATTAAAGATGAATAAGGGATCCATTATTCTATCTAGCGCTATCCTTTTCAAAATAGGTCGATATTTAATTGGAAAACCTTAAACGTTTCTCCTCTTGGGTTGTTATACAAGTCCTTTTAAATTTACAAGTTATATATTTAGTTAAGTCTAGTTTAAAGTGTTTAATCATTTCATACAGATCACATGAATTTTAATACAAAATGTCAACTAGAATCGTATAACCACATCTAGAAACATACACATATAGGCATGTATACAATTAATTATCTAATAAACACAATCAAATACAATCTCAAGTATCTGAATATTATAAATTAGTATTTTGACATATAGTAATGTATTAATCTTAACTCACATAGACTTTCAGCTTGCTCACTCAAGATGCGACTCGCACAAGCCATTGCCGATAATCTCTATAATATAAATGTTATTTTAGTTTTTACATAACTATCATAAATAGGTTTTGTTCTAAAATTCTTATTATTATCTTCAATTTAGCGTTTTATTATATCTAGTTATTCAAATTTTTAAGTATTTTACAATTATTCTTAATTTAAACTAAGTTTTGATTTGATTTCCTAATCGGTTTCTAAATTAAGTTTTAATTCAGTTTCCAATTACGGGTTTTATACATAAACCTTAAGAACTCATTCCGAACCATTATGTAAAGTTAATCACATTTCACTTGAAAATCATAAATCTCATATTTAGCCCTTAACTAGTATTTTGATTTATATGGTATATTATATTTCTAATTTAATTATCGAATTAGCTTTCGATGTGAGAATAATCTATATTTTTTATATAATTTCGTAAATTCACCTTCTAAATTAGATTTATATCATATTCCTAATATTGTAATACCATTAATTTTTATCTAATATTTTTTATTCATTAAATTCCTATATACAAATATTATGTATTATCACATATCTAACACTTCTAACACTGTATATATCATCCTTCGTCATCGAATAACATATCAAAATGTCTAATTATATCTTAAATTAGAATTTATACCTAATTAATCCTAAATAAAAATTTAACTTAAATATGCCCATTTACCTATATATTTAGTATATATTATGTATAAACTCTAGGTAAATATATAATAATTAGTATTCAAGCTCCATTAAAGCTACAAAAAATATCTTATATTCGATAAATTATGGTTGTTATATTATGATTATGAAAAATATTAAGATAGTTTAATATATATTATTTTTCGAAAATATCGATTTTATGTTTGATTTTGCTAAAAATTAGCTTAAATTAGGTAAATGACGAAATAAAATTATAAGATTCAAACTGAATATTTCTAAAATCATAACTAAGCTTTAGAAGTCGTTACAAATCAAATTCATTAAGGAATTTAAATAAAAACCTATTATTTCTTTCATTTGAAAACCAAGGTAAATTCAACTAAAATAATTTTAATAAATACTAAATGTATATCTTATCAACAATTATTTTTATGTGAATTAAATAAATCATATGAGGAATATGTGTACAAAAAATGAGCTCGAAATAATATCGTTTAGTATTTTTGAAAATTCATACAAAGTTTATTGGAATCAAGCCTATTCTTGAGAAACCTATATAAGCACTTTTAATTTTAAAAATTTGGTTTGATATTTTAACTCTAAGCAAAAATACCAAGAAAAACCAAATTTTATAATTTTTCATATATATTTGATATTTAAACTAAATTAAACAAATTCGAAAGAAAAATCGGAATTCATCAATCAACAAGTTTCCAAGCACTTGCAGTAGCTCCACTATTTTCAGTAGCTTTAGACGTAGGGTCTACTGTTTAATGGTGGTGCCCATGCCTCTCTAGGTGATTGTCGGATTTGGGTTGCTTTTATAAGTCCTAAATGTATATTATTTTATCTAATTTTGCTAAAAATATTCTCTTCTCTCTTCTTAATCTCTCTTTTTTTTTTTTTGAATTTCTAAGAGTCTAAAATGAATTTTAAAATAGGTTTAGCTATTTATAGAAGAGGTTTAGAGTTTTTTTTTTTTTAGAGGGTCAAGTGTTCTTTATCCTTTTCCATTTTCACTTTTTATTTGGTTAATTTTAATTGGTTGATTTTTTTTCTTCAATTCCCCATACATCACACCTCATTTCTAGAATTTTCTTGATTTTTCTTTAATTATTTAATATTATTTTAACATATTTCGAGTATTTTAAGTAATTTTATATATTTCTACCTACATGTAAATATGTATATAATACAAGTAAATACTCCTAAATATTATTTAAGTTATTTTATAATTTTTAGTATGTATATAATTTATCTTTCTTTATTCATTAGTTATCCAAATTCGTTTTACATGTTTCGGATAAATAACGAAAAATTTATATATAATTTAATATTATAATAATTAATTATTTTATTATTTATTTTTTTAAATTTAAATTCATGAGATTACTTTTATTAATATTTTTAACTTCATCGTAAAATTTAAGATCGATTGTATAATTTACGTGGTTATCCTAAATTTTATAAATCGTTTTTAAATCGAATTATAAGTTAATCACCAATTTTATAGGATAATAACTTTAAAAATAAAAAACCTTTCGCTCTTTTCTCCCTATTTACTTAAATTTTCATTTTTATTTTAAATTACCAAACGTGGGATTTTCACTCATTTCTATTGGTTTATTTGATTTCTACTCTCAAACATCCCCCTCATTTCCTTAATATTGTAGTCAAAACCAGATTCAGCGAGTCAAATTCCATGCTTTTACTTCATTTGCTTCTGCTCTCATCTTATAATGATCATGGCCATGGATAGTTGCACTTGCACTCATGTTCCTCAATTACCATTGACCCAGAAATCAATTTATCAAAACCCTAACTCCAAGAACACGTCTGAAAACAATCCATCCCGTGACTTTCACTGCTCCCTTGATTTCACTCCACTGTTGCAGGCAACCAGAGAAGAAAGGCTCCCCCCAATAAAAGGCGTAAGTTCATGAAACACTTGGCATTCTATTCAAATGGGTCCTCTAATTTCTTGTATTACATTGTTGATTCATAAGAAAGACATGAACTTGATCATCTCGTACTCTACAATTAAGGAATTCTTTTGAACCCTTGAAAGGTTTTCTGTTTTTTTTTTTTTTCCCAACTTTGCTTTGAATATATAAGGAAGAAAACGAAGGAAAAGAAAAGCCCGTGACATTGATTCACTCAAACCGTTTTCTTATCCTTTTATCTTTTCTTGTCCCGTTCACTTGTACCTTGTTTGTAGCTTAATATAACGGTACTATATTTAGTGCTCGTGTTGTTTTCTGATGGTAATAAATGAGAAAGTGGTAAATTTGCAGTAGCTTAATCTTTCAGGTTTTCTGGAGAGGTGCTATGCTATCCTTACCCTATACTTGTGAATTGTTGTCTATCTTTTGATTTCTGGTTGTTTTAGCTATTGTTTTACTGTTTCGTAATCCATTTTCGGGGTTAGTTTACTGGCCTGATATGAAACCAAAATAGAGCAGATTATGTTTATTCTTTGTAATTCAGATATCCATTTGAGATAAGGATTTGGCTTAAGCTTGGCTATATGATCTTATGTGGTTTCATATGCTATTTTGATGAGATGTTTGAACTTTGGCATCTTGGGTTGAGTTTTACATAAAACGATTAGCTAAAAACAATTAGTTCCTTGTGAAATATTGATATCATCTCTCATGGCATACTGTCCATCCTAAGTGGCCATACAGCTTTTTGTGCTTTCTAACCCATCCTATCTTTGGAATTGTTTTGTGGCATTGACTAGAGGTAATAAGATGCCACTTTCTTTCTGTTGGCTTTGGTTGCCCTAATTCCAGCTCTGAATAAGCTCCAAAAAGCAGACAGAAGCAATCAAATAGGTTCCATGCTCAAGTAAAATTTATCTAATTTCAAAAGATTGAATTCTCTAATGAACTGGCTATTCGAACATCTGCTTGTGCATATCCCTTGCATGGCTTCACTTTCTGAAGATTACTGGATTCAGATGTAAATGGAGATGCTTTTCCTTTACTATTCTGTATGGAAGAAACATTAGAACTATAAATTTTGTGTCTCTTCATTCTATTGTTTTACTGTGACAATCCAGCATTTACCATGATGAGTTTTCAAGCTTGATTGGTTTGTTTACCATGCTTATATAGGTAGAATCAAACTGTTGCCACTTCCAGATGACGAATTCAAGTAAATTCCTGACTTATGTTGTTGGTTTTGTTGCAGAAAGAAGAAAGGATTCATTATCTGATAGACTTTAATGGGGTGGGAAAATAATACTGCTATTGCCAAAGGAAAACATGGGATTGTAAGCATAATTGCTCTAATAATCTTCTCCTTGCTAATATTTTTTCATGGGTCCTCTGTTGAATGTGCTGGGATCAATGTCTGGCCTAAACCAAGAATTTTATCATGGCCAACCCTTCAAGCATCATTACTATCCCCTATCTTCACCATTACTTCTCCTAGAAATCCTTACCTCTCCGCTGCTGTTAGGCGTTATCTACACCTCATCAAGACTGAGCATCATCGCCCTCTTGTTACTCCATCTGTCAACCTCACCACAAACTCCTCATTGCTGGCACTGACTGTGTCTGTCAAAGATCTTAATGCTCCCCTTGTCCATGGGGTCAATGAGTCCTACAGCCTTGTGATTCCTGCCAATGACACTAGTGCTAGCCTTGTGGCTGAGACTGTGTGGGGGGCTATGAGGGGGCTTGAGACATTCTCACAGCTGGTATGGGGCAAGCCTTCACTTGTGGCTGTGGGAGTAGCTGCAAGGGACTGGCCTATCTTTGGCCATAGAGGGGTAATGCTTGATACTTCCAGAAACTACTACAGTGTTGATGATATTCTAAGAACGATAGGGGCTATGAGTGCCAATAAGCTAAATGTGTTTCATTGGCACATTACCGATTCCCATTCTTTCCCTTTAGTGTTGCCTTCAGAGCCAGAACTTGCCACCAAGGGCTCCTATGGCCCAGATATGCAATATTCTCCAGGTGATGTCAGCCGGGTTGTTCAGTTTGGTTTGGAGCATGGGGTTAGGGTGTTGCCAGAAATTGACATGCCTGGTTAGTCAATTACATTATTCTAGCATTTTTTCATGCTTATTCTCTCAACTTAAGATGATTTCTAATTTACACAAGCCTGCTGAAATAGAGCGTGGAATGCATCATGATCTCCTGTAGCTACAAGTCTTACCGGTTACCCATTGATAAGTGTTTTCTCATAAAGCGTTTCCTCGTAATCAAGATTTTAACTTGTCAATCAACTACAGCACATACAGGATCCTGGGCTGAAGCTTATCCAGAAATTGTGACCTGTGCAAACTTGTTTTGGTGGCCAGCAGGAAGTGAATGGTCAGATCGGCTTGCATCAGAGCCAGGAAGTGGCCACCTCAACCCTCTGAACTCAAAGACCTATGATGTCGTGAAGAACGTTATCCATGATGTTGCTGCGCTATTCCCTGAATCATTCTTCCATGCTGGAAATGATGAAATCGTTCCAGGCTGCTGGAAAACAGATTCAACAATTCAAGCATTCCTTGCTAATGGCAGCAGTCTCAGTGAAGCCCTTGAGATATTTATCAACTCCACCTTTCCATATATTGTGTCACTTAACCGAACAGTTGTATACTGGGAGGATGTTTTGTTGGATGCAACTATTAGGATAAACCAAACGGTTCTTCCCCCAGAAAACACCATTTTGCAGACATGGAATAATGGGCCTAAAAACACCAAAAAGATTGTTTCCTCTGGATATCGAGCAATTGTGTCATCATCAGAGTTTTATTACTTGGATTGTGGACATGGCACTTTTGTTGGAAATAACAGCCTTTATGACCAGCCACCAGGAGCTGATCAAGGCAATGGGGGATCATGGTGTGGACCTTTCAAGACATGGCAAACTATCTACAATTACGATATAACATATGGGTTGAATGAGGATGAAGCCAGCTTAGTGCTAGGTGGCGAAGTTACAGTATGGTCAGAGCAAGCAGATGCAACTGTTTTGGATGCACATCTTTGGCCAAGAGCTTCAGCAATGGCTGAGGCTTTGTGGTCAGGAAATCGAGATGAGATGGGTAAGAAGAGATTTGCAGAGGCAACTGATCGGTTGAATGAGTGGAGGAGTAGAATGGTTGGTAGAGGGGTTGGTGCAGAACCCATTCAACCGCTTTGGTGTGTTAGGAATCCAGGCATGTGTAACACAGTCCATCCAATATAGTGTTTCTTTATACATGTGCTCATTATCTGTTCAATTTGACTTCTTGGTATGATTAAATATAAAATGAATTTGATCAGCAATTCTTGAGTTAAGGTTCATGAAATTCTGCTTAATGAGTTTTTCCATTTGGTACACAATTAGTTCTGCTGTTCGTGGAAGGAGAAAACCCTCTTTGTTTTCCATATTTTTTTTTCAATAAATATTATAGTTGATTGCATTGGTCCATTGGTCCCAGATGTCGAAATGAAGAGTAGAAGTTCCTTTTCTTTTCTTGAAGTTGATATGGGCCATCTGAAGTCTCTTTGAACATCAATGGGAGAAAGAAATCCATATAAACTTTGCTTCACATTATAGGAAATTACTCAATTTTCTCCTGGATATGAAGATAGAATTCCTTGACAAGCCTTGATCCTGGACAAAGAATAAGCTATATAATTCTTTCAACAACAGGCATTAGGCGTTGGTGCTTACTTATTAGCCTTAAGATCAAGCAATAACGATAAACCTTATGTAGTTACAAAGAGGGAAGTTACAATAAGATGTTTTGCAATCTGACATATCGGACCGCATGTAATGACTGGTGCAAGGACAATGTCGGTAGTCAGACTATTTTGATTGTTTGATTCACTATGTCCTTCCATTCCATCCCCCAGAGATATATATACAGATGAAGTGCTGAGATAATGGCGAAAAATAAGAACTCTTGAGGTATATAATAGTGAGGGAAATGGGTTTCAATCCTGGCTTGACATGCAAGCACATGCGCATCCAAACAGCATATGTACGCAGCAAGCAAGAGAATGGAGAAATGTTGATGAAGTATATTGAGGGAATATATCCAGAAGACCTCATGTTCTTCCACTTCAAACTTCTTTACTGCCTGGCCTTGGTGATAATCTCTGGCTTAATCTGCTTTTGCTCCCAGGGATATGAATAAAAAGGCGGGGAATCAGATACCTTTCCTATTCACTGTGGAAACGTGGGAAAGAAGCCATGTCTTGTTTGGTTTTTCATGGGATTTAGTTATATTATCAGAGAATCCAATGTTAGAAACATACTTTTTCCCATAGTGGTCCGGATTCAATTTTTAAGAACAATGAGGGGTAAAACTGGAAAAATGACGATGTCTTCAATTTTTGCATTTGAAATTTAAAAAAATATTCACATAAAAATATTTTCCCCCGAAACTAAGAGGAGGCTGCAGCTATTGGGGGCATTTATTGCCTTGAAGTGTGATCAATCCTGAACCTCATTCGGGCATTAGTTTGTAAACTAGCATTGTTCCTTTTTAATGTCTATATACATTGTGGCCTCTGTCAATATCCTGCTTGTTAGAAGAGGGAGAGCTAGAGCGTGGTAACGGTGATGGCAATTGTTACGTATGTAAACAAATCAAGTTAAGTAAATATAATAATAAGTTTGATCTCGAGCTTGATTCAAAATTTTAAAACTCAATCTTAACTTGAGCTTAGAATTATGAGGTCGAAATGGCATTTAATAAACTTAAGATTGACTCGATTAAATTTGTTTAAGCTTGATTTATTTATAAAAAAGTTTTTTTTTCCTTTATTATAATAATATAAGTGTTTAAACTTAATTGGAACTCAAATAATATATATATTTGACTTAAGTTCGATTAGGCTAGTGAGTTGATTCAAGTATTATGGAATTCAAGTTTGACTCAATTAAATACTCTAATAACTAGAGCTCGAACTCAACTTGACTTTTGCTAAATTAAATTTAAATAAATATAGAGTTGAACTTGAATAACCCACAAATAGTAAATAGTTTGATTCATTTATACCTCGAGCAATGGCTATATGGGATGAACACAAAAAAGCACCCCTTCATGGTAGGAGCATCTTTGTGGGGGTAAAAACTACTTAAGAGGATTACTACCTCGGCTTTAGAGGATGAAGGCTAGTCGGTACTTTTGTTTTGAGTATTAAAGAAGCAAAACTTGAAAACTGTTTATTATACCAATGTCAACTACTATCATACCATATCGTAACGTATATTACCATATAAGCATTTATGTAAGATCATAGATAAAGTTTTTTTTCTTTTTTTATTTTGGTGATATTATAGATAAAGTTAATGTTATGGTTTGTGAAGTCTCCTAAATTCATAAAAGCACCATTATAAACTTTAAAGCACCATTTTGCAGTTCACCTAAACTAGAGTTAACCAATGTTGTGCCAAGGTCAATAAAAATATTATAATATAATTCATATTTATTTATATTACACTCCAAATTAAAGAGTTATAATAACTCCACCGTATAAACTAACTTATGCTAAAAACTAGTCGCCTTAGTTGCCAACGTAAGTATAGTCCATACAAGACGTTTATCACTTTATTATTTGGAAGCGCCCATTTCTATACTTGGTATGAGTCAACATATGGAGTAATTTTTAAAAATAGATTCTGAAAAATAATTTTCCCAGCCTTACAAATCGTGGAATAAATTTCATTGATTGAAAAACTAGGGGTCACTTGAGGAGTCTCTATTAGTTTTCATATAAGTTAATACGGTTGATAATTCGAATAGAAATCTAATCGGGTAAATCTTGAATTTCACTCCCCGATCCCATTTTCTGGCCTTTTGGTGAGTCTATTAGGAAAACTTGCAAAACAACTATAGAGAAATGAGTGATAATTTGCTCAGTAAGTGAGACGGAGATAGTAATACATATTTAACAATAAGCAATTAGGGTTTTCAAACAATTTTAGTTAGATGTAATGCATGATCAAGCAAATATCATTGTATGACGTTGACCAGTCGTCATGAGATCAGAGAAATTACGTTCGCTCTAATTTGGGTTTCGAGGAGTTTAATGCCGCGCACTTACGAATTTGGTCATTAAACCGGGGCTTGTGCAATAAAAAACATGCTACTCTCGAGACTACCTTTAAACCATTGATTCTAACCTGACCACGACCCTCTCTCATGTCGGTTAGTTCAACTTAGGATGAGAAGAAGATCGTTTTTGCTATCCTTAACAAAAGCGTTCGTGTTTGGTCCACACTTCTTAATCGTTACCCCTAGTGGGTTGCGATGCAAGTATAGTTAATGGTTAAGCCGAGTTCATATTAGATTACTTTTGGGTTGATTAAGCAAATTTAAATAATCCAAAGTATGTAATATCATGAAGCAATCAACACATCAATCCAACACTCAAATAGTACACTAGTATTCAAGTACATACGCTGTATGCGTACAAATAACTAACTTATAACCATAAATAGAACATATACTAAGGTCTCTAAATATTTTTAATAATACTTCAAAGTACGATGAAACATTGATTTCACTTACTTGGATATTGATGTTCATTTTTCTCGTGTTGTTCTCATCTCGTCTTTCTTCGTTATCTCTAAAATTTAACATAATATCTTTAGTTTATGTCTATTATATAACATATGCGTTCATTGTAGACATTTAAGTATATTTCCAATTGTTTTAGGTAAGTTTCTCTAAAGTGTTTTTTAAATATTAGTTAAAATAGAATACCTAATGACAAATGTTTGGACTTAATACAAATTACTATCCAGTAGTTTCCGGTCAGGTTCTGATTTCAATAAATTCTTAAAAAGTATAATCAAGCGACATTTTGATCTATTTTCCGACTCATAATGGTTCGATGTCCAGTACCAATAGTCTTCAATTCCCAATTGCTCTTATATTTCACATCTTTCATCAAACTACTTTCTAGCTAAGGTTTTCACTTAGGTTCCGACCTAGTCTTATAGTCTGGGCACTGTCCAAGTGGCTTCTGACTCATGTTTTAAATCTGATAAATGTATGGAATTCATATACAAATTACTAGCTGATTTACTATTGAATTCTTAGTATGGTTAAGAATATCCAATACCAAACAACATTTTGATGAAGTTTTTGACCCTCGGTCCAAAGTTGGATTTCTTATTTAAGAAGTTCCTGACTTATAGCTTCTCTCAAGAAATAAGGTAGAGTCCAAATACAAGCTACTTTTTGGTACAGATTCTATTTTCCTAGTATATTCAACATATTCACACTAAATCACATTCTAATTTAATTTTTGACACAGTTTCTAACCCTACTACTACTAGAATATTTAACTACTTCATATATACTCCACTTATCTCACATTTCCAAAAGTGTATACCCTACATAATCAGTAAGTATTACCTAAAACTTCAATTATTGACTTTCTTTCTCCATAATACTATTCATTAATTTACAAGGATATTAAATACTTGAAAACTCTAATCTTAAATCACCAAATATCCATTTTTACTTATAAATTATCCTTCTCAAATTCACATTAAACTACTTTTAGTTACTATTTGTAGAGAAATTTAGGATATACCATAGTTTTAGAAAATTTCATCAATCTTTTTTGATAAAATACTCTATCTAGCACACTATTTATACAAAAATAGAATTTTCTCAAAAATCCAATAATTGAATTTTAGAAATCCGACCACTAACATCAAAATATAATATTTTAGGAGTATGTCAATAAAATTTCAAGTCAAAACTACATGAATTACTCTTTCAAAAACCCGATCGAAAATTATTGCACGAGATGTTTTTCTTAAAGACCTTATATCTACACTCAAAATTCTGAAAATTTGATTGAATATTTGAATTCCTCATATAAAAATATGAAGGGAAATCAAATTTCAAAATTTTTGGAGTTCATTTGTTATTTTTTTCTAAAATTTTGATAAAATCAGAGAAATTAGCGACTCACTAGAAGTTCAAGCTCCGACTGCCATTTGAGGGTAAAGATTTGTCTTCCTAAGTTGATACCACCTCCTTTTATCTCTAAGTGGTTTGGCTCGCTCTCAGTTGGTCGTCTTCCCTAATATTACGTAAAACCTTAAATTCGTGACTAAATTTTTTTAATTTTGTTCTTCACTTTCTCTCTCTATATTTTCCACTTCTAAAATTTTTCCAAGCCTTGTAATTGCCTAAACTTATTCCAAATAGCAGGTGGCTTTTTTTTTTTTTTATATCTTCAATTGAGTTACTCTTGATTTTTTTCTAACCATAATACAAGTGTACATGATTATGTTTAGGTGTCAAGAGGTCAAAATCTTATCCCATGCATTTCCTAAACTTATTCCACACAGCAACATGTTTTCTAGTTGTTTAAGAATTTTTTTTATCATTTTTCGCAATTTTATTAATTTATTTAGTAATTTATATGTAATTTCGAGTATTTATGAAAATTACAGGTATATATATTTACATAATAATTATACCCAATGTATATACATATCTTTTAAACATTACTTAGTGTCCAATATTAATTATATTACTCTTATAATATATCTCCAAATATTCATTAATTTTCGAAATTTATGTCACGCATATTCGATAATATAATATCAATATAATAAATCTTTCCTATTTTAGCTATATTCTTAATATTTTATTATATTTTTAAATTCTGAACTTATATAATTACTTCAACTAATATCTTGAGCTTATACGTAAGTTTTTTACGTTTAATCAGGTTACTTTCCTAAACACTTTAAATCGATTACCAAATCTAATTGTGCTAAAACAAGTCTCACAATTTATAAAGTAATAAAAATTATCTATATTTTTAAGAATTGAAAGTTAAGAGTTTTGTACACTTTTTTTTGTTTTTCTTTTATCTATATTTTTTTTAGTAAATTGGTGTATTTTCTAAAAAAATGTAAAAGAAAATAATACATTTGAATCCAATAAAACCTAGTGAGTTTTTATAAGAACCAGGTTGGATCGATCAGGTTTATTAGATTGAACTGAGGTTACTATTAATAAGGATCAAAGGAATGATTCAAACCAATTTTATTAAGGAGTTAGGTCGAATTGAATTGAACTGAATAAGTCAATTAAGATTTGACAACACTGACGTTAATTAATGATAAGAATTAGATTAGATATCATTCCAAGTTTATTTTTTTTAAAGGATAGCATTACATTTGCTACTAAAGATTAGGTGATTTTTTAATCAAAGTACCTGAAATTTTCAATTGCCGTTTTGAGTATCTAATTGAACTTTCATGTGTTGCTGATACTATTCAATCTAACTTTGTTAGGTTTTATTAGATGATGGCTTTTTGAACGGATCATAGAGTTACATGCATTCAAAAACTCTTACAAGTCAAGCCATTGCTATGTAGTATTTTGAGCTAATAAACATATGACATGTTATTAATTTTAAAACAAAAAAATTTAACTAAAGCTTAAAAAAAAAAATCCATCTTTCCAATTAATCTGTAATATCACCAAAATAAAACAAATCATAACATTCAATTCCTATCTTCTTTCTACGAAAATCATCATTGTATGTTCATTTCCTTCATCGTCATCTTCTTCAAGGACTACTTCCAAAATTTAAGGGAAAAAACACAAACAGAGTTATCATCTTTTGCTCTCTTCTTAAACCCTAAGACATCATCTTTATCACAACATTGGGGAAACAAATCTCTTAAACTGAAGACCCTCAATGCTTTTAAACAAAAATGTGCTATAACTTATTCTTTCACCGACCTTTTTGAATACAAATCTTAAATCTTGATTCAAAAAGCTCAAATCTTTTCCACTAAAATGTAAAGATCGGTCAAAATTTTGTTAGATTTCACGAAAGGCATAATCTCCAGCTTCAAAATCTAAACTTTATAATGATTTTGGTGATGGTTAAAATAATAAGAGAATAGGGAAAGAAAAAAAGAGGAAAATCACGATGGAAATCTAAGTTTTAGTGGCTTAAATTAATTTTAAAAAGAAGTTTGAGAACGATGAAGATACTAATGATGGGTTTTGTAAGGATTTGGATTAAGAGTTTGATAAAGAAAGTGAATACTTTAAGGAGAGACTAGATGGGTAAAGAAGTTTGATTAAGTATGTGAAATGGATTTTTTTAGAAATTAGATGGCAAAATAGCTTTGGTTCATGATTGACATGGATGAAGATGAGTTTGTACTAAGATTTGGGGTTTGGTTTATTTATTTATTTTTTTCTTTTCATCAGTCTCCTTCTCTTTGCAAAAGAAGGGGTTTGAAGATGACGATAGTTCTTAATATTTTTCTGGGTTATTTAAAGTTTTTCATATATTGAAAATTAATTGTCCAAATAAAGATGCTGCATGAATTGGCTTTTAAGATATTATTATAATACACGAGGACATGTGTTATTTTATAATTCATTCAAAATACCACATCATCTAATAGGACGTTACAAAGTTAAGTTAAATTAATAGTTGAAAAGTTTAGGTGCTTGATTGAAAATTATTCAAAGTTTAGTTGTTAAATATGATATTATCCCCTTTTTTTTAGTTATTTATTCCCTAAGATTAACACAACATGGTGGATGACAAGCACGATAATGATTGATCATCCGCGCTGCAATAAGCAGGATTGTGAATAAATATGGAAGAACTCCATGAAAGGAATTTGTTCAGGGGCCTTTGTTACAATATCTGGCTCTATTTGCGTTTAAGGGCACAAATATAAAGTCGTGGAACTAGATACCTGTCTCCTTCACCTCAGGAATAAAGTAAGAAAGCCTTCCCTTGTAAGATTTTTAATGGGCTACCTTTAGTTACCACTAACTTGTAAAAATGGTTACGTTTCGAAAGTTATGGAGGCTTGAGTCATGCTTTGCAAGTTTCGCCTAAGTATATCCTACCCATACCTAATCAAATGGGTTAGGAGGGGGTGTGATTTAGGGTATCACGGTATTAAGCCGAACTATTATAATATTGGGCTTGAGTTCGAACTCGATTTAAAAATTTAAAACTTAAATTTAACTTGAATTTGATTAGACTTTAAATTTTAAACTAAAGTTCAATTTGAAGATGTATATAACAAATTTGAATTCGACTCGATTAAACTCAAGTTATTTATAAATTTTTCCTAAATAACCTCAAACTCAATTATATTAAAAAAAATAAAAATAAACAAAAAATTATACCAAGTTCGATTAAGTTTATAAACTTAATAAATTTAATATTTTATTATTTAAACTCGAGCTTGATTTGACTAATGTTAAATTGAAGTTAAGTAAAGCTCGAACCGAACTTGAGTAGTTTGCAAGCTTACTTGGTACCTTTATACCCCTTGTTGTGATGCATATGTATGTATTTCAAAAGTTACTAGGTGTTCAAGTCACATTTGCAGGTTTAAGAAATCTCTTTGCACTTAAAGAACAGTTTAGGGGTGTATTTATATTTTTTCAAAAGGAAAATATTAAGAAAAAGCAAAATTAACTGGCTAAGAATTGAGTCAGCAAATTTAAGCCCTTCTTTTTCCTATAAAAGTACCTTTTTCTAAAGCCATCTCTAATGGCTTTTTATTCCCCATGAGAACATTATGCGGTAAATCAATGATATTCTCTTTTTCTGCTATAAATTGTGGTTGCACCAATATCTGAAACAAAAAGGGGCTACAAACCAGCAGTATGCAACGAAGACGGAAAGATGCTGCTGCTGCTGCTGCTGCCCCATGGCGTGAGCCTCGTGGTGGGGAAACTTCTTCTGAGGGTTACCTTGCTCATGTCAAAAAAGTGCAGAGGATGCTAAGTGTTTCTGGCCTCCCTCAATATCCCAATGTGCACAAAGCATTTCAGAAGAGTGTCGTCAACAAAGAGCCTCATGGGAACATGGACGAGGAAGCAGATGGATCTGCAGAACAGAGCAAATTCAGATTATGCAAATGGAAGACTTACAAGGAGTGATTGACTAGTTATAGTTATGTTCTCATGTTGTTTTGTTAGTTAGTTCAAGATATTCTAGGTTGTGTTTAGTATAAATCCATCCCTGTTCACTATAGATTTATCTTAACTAGTGTCCATGTTGTCATTTTCATCTCCCTTGCAACTATACTTATTTTTATCCCCTTCTTCTTCTTTTTGACTCATATATGAAAGAATCAAATCCCAAAACATTTACCTACCGGATCAATAGTGATTTTGAGAATTTCTAATAATGGGATTTATGGTTGAAATACTAGTGCAATGATTCGAATTAATACCATTCTATTCCCATCCAACATCAATTTTTAGATCCACAAATAAGATTTAAAAGTCTGGATAATATTAAAATTTCACATACAATTAGCTTGTTCAAAGAGCACATAAATTTTGGCATGCTTAGATGAATTGTAAGGAATCCAACATTCCAATAGAACACAAATGGTTGAATCTTCATAGGGAGGAAAGAATAACTAAGCTCATGAGCACTAGCTTGAGTTATAAACATGGTGAATGGCAGGACATATGAAAAGAACGTGCTAAGATGTAACAACAACCAAGGTATACCACCTTACTCGTCATGATTGGTACACACAAAGCTAATGCTTGGGCACAAGAAACACGAATAAGACAAAGAAATTATTACTTACCAGCTGGATCCATTCTCACATGTCCTGAAATAAGAAGACACATGCCAAGAGGTTGAGACTGCATAAAACAAATAGCCATATATCCTTGTGACCTTTATTAGTATTATGTTTGCATTGACACAATACTAGACCAAAATGATGTGCAAGACCACAAAGAGATTTTCAAAATGGACATGACTCTAACTGGCTCACCATATGCAATTTTACGGTTACGGATCATACACGTCCCTTCAGCCAGAGCAACAGTCACATACCATAACAATTATTACCTACCAAACACGAAGACATACTTAAGTTTCCAGACATGATTGATATGTACAGGTTAAATCCACTGGCAAGCTACTTGAATTCGATCCAATTGCAGTTGATCGATGATTGAGCTCAATACTATGCTGTCTTAACTCGACTAGCATCATTTACACCCTCGTAGATAAGAGTTATGTGCATCTGCAGTAAACTTAATCATAGAACATCCAATATGCTCATCAATTTCCACCATCTCCTCCATTATGCTAAGCTTTTGAGAAAGTTGAAACCTAAATGATTACTCCAAGAACTAATATTACCCTAACTAGCACATGACAGAATTAGAGCAAAGATATTGACAGAAGAAGCAAGAGGAACAAGTCAACCGTGGTGATTTAAACCACTTCCGAGTTGCGAGCAACCTTCTCCCTTGTTCAATTTGACCAATGGCAGACCCAACTGTACTCTGATTCATATGCCCTGTTCTCTATAGCAACAAACAAACTTCAGAAAATCAAACAAAAATAAAATAAAAATAAAAATCCAAATTTGATGGAAAAAACTGACTTGATTCCTTCATTGATTGTTCAACTTGGAACAACTTCAACCGTGTAACTTTCCGAATGAGTTTGCTCAAGTGGCGATGGCACCCATCAGCTGTGAAGAAAAGATGGCAATGCGAATATTGTATTTTCAATGTGCAGAACTTTTTTTTTTTTTTTTAATCTTTTCTTTCTAATTTTCAAACAAAATTAGTTTATTGACCTAGAAGTCTTCCTTATTACAAATCCAAGAGTAAGCATGGCTTACTAAGCGAGTAAAACCTGGACAAGCCTTTGATACCTGTGAAATGTTTAGCATGTACTTGAAGTAATAGGTTTCCTGTCACTATAGACTGCACATTTCCGTTTCTTTTGTGCACATAATGTGGTAGAAGGAACTTTTTATGGTTTATTTTTCCTTTATCCTCCAGGACATTTAGGGCATATAGATTAGTCCAGTTCAGTAGTTGTCTGCTTTCAGTTAATCCTAGAAATAAATTCAGCCTCATGTCGGGGAAACAAATACCGTGGATATGAATCATCTAGAAAAGTACATATTCAATTGGTGAAGCTTTACATAAGATTCACCTAATGCATAGGATTCACCAAATGAATCACATGAGCTCAATTTCACTTGGTTCTGAGCTTACGTCACAACAGAGTCTAGAGCTGTGGACTTTCACCTGATAATAGACCAGGTATGTCCGTGGACCATCAGTTAAGAGAAAACCATGGCAGTGCTATAGAAATGTTGAAGACTGTCGTTGACAAGAATAAACCTGATTGATAGCCAGACGTCCATGTAGAAGCAGGGCCATGAATGAACAGCTATATGATCATCCATGGACTATGAATATACACAGGCCAAAAATAGCTAAATGAAATTCAGTAGGATCCTCCATTGCGTCCTAAGTACCTAAAAGAATAGAAATTCCAAGTAAAGCTTCAAATTTTCTTGTTGCTCAATACGTTCAGGAAGATATTTCTAATTCTGAAGGCACAGGAGTTTCTTGTGATCATTGCCAGATCAATAAATATGATTTGATGAAGAATGGGTCAATTCTATTACATTAAAATTTTCATTTTAGTTTACCACATTACAAAAGGTTCAGTTTACCATGGTAGCCTACATCTAAGTGTGCTTCTCTTCCTCACTTCTTTTGACTACAGTGGGATCTCCGAAATGTTGGACCAAGAGGGATTTACAAAACAAGATCCATCTGCTTTCCTTTTCTCGAGGTCAAAGGGAGAATCCCCTGAATACCGACATATATCAAAATCAAAGTAAAACTATTGTGTATGTTTAAATTCATTTCCGAACTTTCTATCAAAATCTAAGAAATAAAGCTTTCTATCAAAATTCATTTGTAAACTTTTAAGATTACACAGCAACTTCTTTACCCTTTGCAGTGCCAAAGAGCTCTCTGATTCTCGGATGTCCTCGAATATGATGAGGACACTGAAACAACAAATCCTTAGCTTCAGAATGTCTACCTTCCTTAAAGAAGGACCCAAGAATATGAGAATAAGCTGAAATAGATGGGTATTCCTTCACTGTCAATGCCTTCAAAAACTCAACAGCATCTGCAACGCTCCCAAACTTTGAAATGTATTTGACAAATGGTTCTGGAAAGGGTGGATAGTTTTGCTTCTTCATTAAAGAAAGGAGATTCATTGCTTCTTCTAGCATCCTTACCCCTAAAAGCTTGTCAATCAGCAGCTTATATGTAGCCTGCCATGGTACTAACCGAGTCCTATTTACGAGTTCAACAGTCAAGTCATAAGCACCATCAATCCTGTTTTTACTGAGGAAACCACTTATCAAAACATCCAGAAGATCAGCATCAGCATCTATGTTTCTCTCAACCATCTTTGCATATAAGATCACTGCCTTTTCAACTTCACCAGCATCACAGTAACCCTGAATCAAAATGGTCCAGGTCTTAATATCAGGAATACAATCGTTTCCCTCCATATTGTCAAGCACACGAGAGGCTTCATCCAATTTTCTCAATCTGCAAAGTCCAAAGATTAGTTGGCTATAAGTAATATTATCGGGTGTATGCCCTGCATCTTTCATGTCTTGAACAATCTTTTCTGCATCATCGAAGCATCCGGCATTTGTTAAAGCCCGATGAATCCCATCATAAACCCTTTTAGAGAGGGAATTGCCCAAAGATTCATACTTCCTTGCAACCCTAAAAACCAAATCCAAATTTGGTTTATCACATGAGGAGAGGCTTCTCAGTAAGATGCCACATTCTTGTTCAGATGGCTTGAAAGGACCATCCATCATGAACTCATACAACTTGACAGCATCTTCCATCATCTTCGATTTCTGGAATTGCCTCACTATCTTAATGTATGTATCCGTATCCATTTCATGTCCTGCATCTTTCATCTCCTTAACCATACTCCAAAACTCCCCATTTGAACCATCCCTTGCAAGAATTCTTGCAACTGCATTATAAGTAACCGTGGAGTGAGCATAATTGGGACAAGCACCTGCCCATTTGAAAATTTTCAATGCTTTTGCAGGATGAAACCTCAGCTCTCTCAAAACCCTTATAACAAGGTTATCCGACAAAGGAATCTTCATCTCCGACAACTCATTCTCCACCTCATTACACCACTCCTTCTTCCTTAACACAACACTCACAACATCCTTTACGACAGCATCCTTACCATTCTCTTCTATCATCCTTTTATAAAAATGGGTCAAAGCAGCGACTTCAGCAGCCATCTTGTTCTTTTTAAATTCTCCCAAAACCGTCACATACGTTGGTTCTTCGAGATAAAACCCTTGTTCCTTCATTTTCCGCAAAGTAATCCAAAACTCCTTCATGGATTCTTTATTACTAAAAATCCTCAACAGCAAGCTATACATGGCAGAACTAGGTTTAAACCAACTTTTCTCGTTAACCCAATTGTAGAAATCAAAAGCTTTTCTTGGGTATTGATCTAGTTTTGTAAAAACATACATCAACATTTCATGGTTAAGAGCTGAGCCAAACTTTTCCAACTCGGACTCTAACTCAACAGACCATCCATTGAGTAATAAAAGGTCCAGAACTGAACAGGGTTTCGATGAAAAGAACAGTCTTTGATTATTAGAACCAAAATGAAGAGGGATCGAGCAGTTTTTAAGAAGTGAAGAAGAGTGAGATACCTGAGTCAGGAATGAATAGGTTGCTGCGGAGAGATGAGTTCGGGGGACCGAGTTGAGAAGTCTGAGAGATGCAAGTACTGCTCTGGCTCGAGACATGTATACGTGGGTAAGCAGAAATCGGAGGAATCAGTCGGTGTTCAAAAGCTGGGGTTTAGCTGGGGTTTTTCGGATGGCCGGTCAAAGGACACTTTTGACATACTTGGCTCGATGCTCAAGGGAAGGGAAGATATGACAAACGCGAAAATTATATCTAAAGTAATTACATGTAAAAATTAATAAATGTAAAATTATTAATAAAAAGACTAAATATTATATATGGTAAAAAAAAACGAAAAATAATTATAATACATTTTATTTAATTTATTTAAGCATATTGGTAAAATCTCTTACAAATTGTCACACTCATTATTAGAATGAAATTCTATTATTAAATATTATAGGAAGTAGAATATAATATGGGTATTATGAAGAACAGAATATGTTTATCATGCAATCATGGAAACAGCTAAAGTTTAACAAATTGTTTTTCGATTCTAAGTCAGACCAGATGACAAAATAAATATAACACAGAGTAAGCTATAAACATTTTTATATACAATACGATATCCAAACCAAATCTAGTACAAAACGTTTGTCATCATCGAATAAATAAATAAATAAATAATCATATATAATATTAGAGAAAAATATATATTGTTGGATGGTGTTATGACCTCTGTGATCTATAGTTGTTGATATTCGCATAGATTTTCAAATCTTTTTCATTGTACCCATCTAAACGATCCACATCATCAAATTATGGTGTTAATTGATATTCACACGAATTTCAATCTAAGGAAATTCAAATAGAGAAAAGGTTTGCTGATTTTAATTGATATCCAACCACAACTAATCAGGGTAGAATCTTAGCCACAATTCGAGGTATTAGATTGATATGAACAAATGTTTGAAGGTGAGGTCGTCGCTCAATCAAACAACTAAGGAATTCAATCTCTAACAATAGGGAGTTTACAATATCTTAATGGTAAAAGGGCAAAAACATTCTAATACAACTTGAAAAGATTTTCGATGCTAAAACTACGTCTATCACTATAGGACTTGATTGGTTAAAGTTAGATATGACGCTACATGATTTAAATGGGTTTAGATATTGAAAAAATCGATATAAAATATATAAAGTTAGATTTATTTAGATATGTTTAAATTTGTATTTGGATTCAAGTCAAAGTTATAAACTTGTTTATGAACTCCTCTATTAAACAAATCTCCAAATTAGGTTATAGAACCTATTTATTATAAATAAATTTATATTCTCTTTCATTCCTTTCATTTCTAATAGAAAGCAAAGCAAAAATATGCATGGTCCGGTTCAATTCACACCTTATATGGCAACTAACATGATTACATTAGTTAAATACAAACATTTTTTAATGTTTATCTTTTAACATCTTTTTCTTTCTCCTTTCATCCAACTTTTAGCTACAAATCAAGTACATTCTAATCTAACATTCACAAATTCTCAAGTTTGAATCATTTTTCAACTATCAAAATAAGTATAAAATCTTGAGTCTTTTTCTTCACATAGTGAGGTATTAATTTCTTTCTTTCATTTTTTTTTTTTTTTTGCACATCTTTTTTATCTTTATAGTTTTCTTTTAAAAAAAAAAAAATTTCACCGTACCTCAATAGTAAGATACTAAATTATTGGACTTCATTTAAAAACCGCTTGTTAGAATTTCTTATAAGAAAATAAAGTGCCCTATTATTTTTCTATTCTTTATAATATATCATCATTGGATTTTCTTCTTATAAGAAAATTAGATTATGGATATTAAAATAGTATTATATCACAATTATTTGTTAAAGTAATCTCTTACATAGAGAAAATTGATCATGAAAATGATCGTTCTTTTTTATATATAAGAATGTAATTATTCTTTGATTGTTGTGACTAAAGTTTTATGAGGAATATTAGAATTGTAACAATAAAATTCTAGTAGTTGGATATATCTTAAAATAAGAGAGATGATTAAGGTGATGTTATATAATTGAAATTTTGGAAGTTCTTGTAATTTGATTAGACTTTATTTATAATAATTGTATTTGTAGAATTTAAATATTATTACTGTCTATTTATCTTTTGCATGAGCAAATATTTTATAAATTATTTTTATAATTTTTTAATCACTAAACAGATCCAAACCGAACATGAAACATGATTATTAAATCATTCCGGTTGTGGGTTTTAATATTTAAACATAATTAATAAATGAATCATATCATGAGTCAATATTTTTTAAATATAAACCCATTTAAATATGGATATAAAACATAATACAATAATACGAATTGTGAGCTCAAACTAAAACTTTGAAAAAGGAAAAACTTATATATAAACTAAATCTAATTAATAAAATGAAATCCACGAAGCAAAAACAAACATAAATCGTTATTAAAGGACTAACCGGAGAGTTTAATATGCAACCAGTCAACTAGTAGAAGGTGGCATTATGTGAACTCCTACTTGAACGAGTGGGAAGGTGGGAGATGGACCAACGAGGCGGTTCAAACCAGCTGAACTTCCTAACCAAAAACTGTCTTAACGTATTATTTCTTCTTTTCAGCAACTTTATCCTGATCTGTTTTATTTTTTTGACTTCCCGACACGCCTCTTGTTCTTCATTGGATAATGGAGACGTATCTTAAGACTCCGATTCTTATCATCACCGCAGGGTTGGTGAAGATTAGCTCTCAAATCTAATCCTTTCTTGCTTTTAAAACCTACACAAAAATTCTTCTTATTTCTCATGCTTAGTATTCCAAGCACAATCATAAATAAGCTAAGCTTTTTCCTTTAATACTTGGCAAGGATGTTTTGGTCTTGTGGGACTTCCTCTCGAGACATAGCCAGAATGTGATATTTTTTCCCCCATTAATAAAAAAGAGTAAGAATTGAATCGTCTACTAAAAAAGGATGCCTATCAAACTCCGAAGGGTGACCCAAAAGAACATGTATAGCCTCGATTGGCATATGCAACAAGTTAAAATGTCATAATATTTTCCAATAGGAAATGGAATCCGTACCTATTGCTTCACTCACACTTGATCCTTCTTGTTGAACCACTTTATGTTATAAGGAGAAACATGGGTTGGAGTCTTCAATCCCATTTCATATATCCAATCTTTATTAAATGCTACATTAGCGCAACTCTCTCCATCAATAATTGTGGAACATATCTTGCCATGCACTGAACATTGGGTGTGGAACAAGTTTTCTCACTAATTATTGCTGGTACCAAGCTATAGATGCAAGACTCTTCTCAAAAGCGATCTCATCATGGCACCATCTATATCTTTTTCTCCATCACCCTCATTTATGACCACAAGTATCTCAACTTTATCTAGTCTTTCCTCATCATCCTCCTTGCTTTTGATCTCGAATTTAGGAATCTTTTGCTTGGCCACCATAATCTTTTGTTTGGACTCTCAGATGCAATGTGCCTAAAACTTAGACATTTGAATCATTTAATTTCACTTATTTTCTGTTTGCGTTGTTTAGGCTCCACTTTCTAAGGTTTCTACGCGATAGGAGGTTTAGAGCCACCGCCACCCTCTCCCTTTTCTAGCTTCTCCACATGATGTACATCTCCTATTGATTTAGATTGCTATACTGGAGTTTTTAGTTTAGTCCTCCTTTGCTACTTCTCAATTTTTACAACTAATTTAATGACATCTTCTAGGCTCTCATAAGGTTGCAACACATGAATGCATCTGAATGTACATCTTTTTGTCTGTAATGATGAAGGATGAATCTTTTTTGTATCAACCTTTTCATAAGTAGCACAGTCTTTCCCCCTCTTCCCCTTCACTCAGTCTCTGGGTCTCCAAATTTTCCAACCACAAATCATCATACCCTGAAAGTTCTAATGAAGCTAATTCACTTTTGTGCAATCATTAAGGCCATAACAAGCGAAAATTTTCTCCACTTTATATTCCTTCTCCAAATATTCATTAGGTGAACTATTATTAAAAAGAAAAAAAGAAAAAAAGAAAAAAGAAAGGAATCACCTGCACCTTAAGTTGAATTACGTATTTGCTGCTGTAGGGCATTCGTCTGCCTACTACTAACACAACACCCGTCTGAATTTTCTCCATAATTCCTAGACCTTCTACTTTGACATTATACCAAATTCCTAGAAAACTTTCAACAACTAATTCAATAAACAAATCCACCTAACTACTAATCACGCTAACACCACCACGTGCAGGCCCACAGATCTTCAAACACTAAACTCCAAAACACCAAAGCAATTCAATAGAGTGGTGAAATGGTGACTGACCAAATATATGCATCATTCCATAACTCCAATACGATATGGGCAGATCCCATTTAGTTGGCGTACAGCAATTTTGCAATGAACGTTAACGGTAGGATTTATAAGTAATAAATGTGGGATTTTGTATTTAGGAGACGAATAAAAAAAAAAAAGAAGCTATTAATTAGACAATCAAATTAATAGTTCCAATTGGGTTTGAATCCCGCATTTGACATTACGCACAACTTAGGAAATTCAAATAAAAAAGGTTTGCAGATTTTAATTGCTATCGACATGACACAAGACAACAATTAATCAAGGTAAAAAGTTAGATTGATAAGAACAAATGTCTGAAGGCGAAGCAGCCACTCGGTCAAACAACTAAGGAATTCAATCTCTAAAAAGAGAAAGTTTACAATACCTTAATGATAATATGACCTTAAATACTAAAACTTAGAAAACTCTAATAAGGACAAACTTGTAATTGAGCTAAATGAAACCAATAAAATAAAATCGACAAAGAAAAACGAACATTTAGTTGCTATTAAGGGAGATGTTGAATGGTTGAATATGAAACTAGTCGACTGATAGAAGGTGGCATTTTATGAACTCATCCAATGGGAACCAGTGGGATGGAAGGAGCGGACCGCTGGGATGGTTTGGACAAGCCAGACGATTGTTAACTTTCTAGCCAAACAGTCCTAACCAAAAAATTGTTTAATGCAAAATTGTCTAATGCATTGACAATTTTTTTAGCAGCTTTATCTCGATTTTTTTCATTCTTTGACTTCCCAACCTCTCTCCCGCTCTTACTTGGATAACGGTAGGACATGTCTTAGGACTCCGATCCCTATCACTAAGGCTGCGCTGCTTTTTCTTCCTTCCTACATCTTTCAAAGCCAATCCTCCACACATCGGTTTTACATCACTCCTTTTGAAACCCCATGAATTGCGAGATTCATGCCACTATTAACCAAATTTCTGCGTCTACATATATAATATTCAATACATGGATTGCAATATCTCATTGATTTTAGAGACTTGGTAGTTTATTGTGATTGGTTCAACATATCAAGTAATGTATAGTTGGTAGTGAAATGTTATTTCTTTCCTTTTATTTAATTTAATAATTTGTGCCATTAAAGGAAAAGTCGGTTGAGACATTTAGGAAAGATTTCGATTTTATGGTACATACGTTTTTTACTTTATGGTGATAACAAATAAATTAATTAACCGAAAAATATGTATAGCAAAACTTGGTTTGGGTTGATTTATGTTCAAACTTAAGATAATCTGACTAATCATATATTTTATCTTATCCAATAACTGACTTTTCTTCTATGATAAAGTAAAAAAGTGAACTGAATTGCTTTACCTCTGAGCAACACATTCCCCTATTGAAGCATAAAAAAAAACTGGTATTAATGGTTGAGACAGTATTTTATAAGTATATAATTATCTTGAATATATTAACTATTTTTCTAACTTTTAATTTCTAATGAGATAGAATTCCAATTGAACATGAATAAAACATTGAAAATATTATATATATATATATATATAGAATCAACAGATAATATATGAAAAAAAGAATAAACAGATTCTGAAATATCATTGTTATTCATCTATGAAGTGGAAGTGTTTTGAGGTTAACATGCATGCATAAGATAAACCCTAGAAATTACTAGACAATGACTTGTCCATTCATTAAACCTAAACCTGGAAAAAAAATAAAACTAAAACAGATATATTAAACTGTCGGATCGGACCAGATGCGCTTGATTCCCCTTTTAGACGATCTTCCATTACATGAAACAGCCATGAGTCCTTGGATTCAGAATCATCTCCATTACTTTTCCCCTTTCCTTCTTCCTTGACGTACCGGTACCACCATTCATTTCTTTACCACGAAACAGATGATGATGACGCAAAGATTGTCTTCTAATAGCATTTATCTCCACTAATCTTCTCGGAGTATCCATTAATCTTTTCTCTCTTCACTCACACTATGAAACCAGTACAATGCTTACCCTATATATGTCACCTGAGAAACTTAGGAGGTTTTTTTAAGGTCTCGAAGACTCGGCTTGAGTTTTGATGTTTGGAGTTGAGGCTAGTAAGGGAAGTGCTAGATATATATAGAGCAGTATAAAGGGATAAGAGTTTTCTAATGGCTGCTTTGAGACCTCGCTTTGAGGAAATATGTTTTAGACGTCCTTGTCTGCGTAGATGAGATCTTATACGACCCCGTCCCCAATTTTACAAAATTGGTATTACTTTTCACACCTCCTGTAATTTATATTTATTACATCTAAATCGTTCAAAATACAATTAGTTTAATAATTTATATTTAATAGATATAAAACTAAAGTTAGAACAGAGAGCTAAATTGATCTCATAAAAAATAAGAATAGAATTGTGAAGAAATCCAATATAAATAAAACTATTCATATACTATATAGAGCTATAAACGAGCCAAGTTTTGGAACACTTAAGCTTAGCTTGTTTAAATAATGTTGAGTTTAAGCCGAGCCAATCTTTTATTATGCTTAAAAATTAAAAACTTGAGCTTAGGCTTGTTAAAAATTTTGAAGTATGAGCTTGTATATATCTTAATAAGCCAATAAATGAGTTCAAGCTTGCATATATAAACAAGCCTGCATATATAAACAAGCCTGTAAATGAGCTTGAGCTCGTATATCTAGACTGGTTTAAACTCGAGCTTATCAATATAACCAAAAATAAAAATCATTATATTTAGGCTGTGAACCTATTAATAAACCTACTCATGAAACTGCTCGTTAATAATATAAACGAGCATATTCTCGAACTTACTTGTAAACTGGCTTGTTAATACCACAAGTTGGCTCGTAAGCCTAAATTTGAAACTTGAGTTTAGCTCGTTTAATTAAATAAGTTTTATTTTGAACTTAAACTTAGCTTATTTGTTATTGAGCTTGAGTTAAGTTAAGCTTAAATTAAATTGAACTCGAGTAATTTATAAGTAACTAAGCTCATTTACAGCCCTAATAGCATGTTAATCCAATCACACAAGTGAGTCGTGCTGAAGTCCTGCAATAAAGAGAACATCGTGATGCATGATATCCATTTTAGCACTTTTAGAATAGATAGATTGATGTTTTTCCTCTTAATAAATTCATAAATTTATATATATATATATATATTATGTTATCCAATCATCACAATACTTTGCAACTTGAAGCGTCTAATTGAGGATTTCCTGAAAATCTATGCATAATTTAAGTTTTCTTTTCTTTTCTTTTTTTTTTAAGTCGTCTATATCACGTGGCCACATGGGATATTAACAAAGTATTTGACTATTGTGCGAAGATAGAAGAATACGATTTTAAGTTTGTTACACAAAAAATACATTGAATATCTTTTTATTTTACCCTAATATATATAGGTATTGAAGAAAAACCTTATATGACAGGCATGCAATAGATGTCTAAAGAGCAATGATGATGTAAATATTACAACAAAATGTGTGTTTATGTTAATAATATGCTTTCTTTTTTTTATCAACTATATTACAATATTAAAGAGAGAAAATTTAAACTTTAATCTATTCTAATGTATTAATATTATTAAATTATAAGGAACTTAATAATGACATACTTACTTATAATACTAGATTTTGAAGTGTTTGTTTGCGTAATATTGTAGAGCACGCATACTGTGGAGGACCCAAGCATTCGTCCCTCACGCGTGCAAATGGGCATGTCGTTTTAAAAATTGTACAGTGCCAGCACGTTTCCACTAGAAAGGGAAAGCAGTTGGTAAAGATATTTTCGCCTGAAGAGTTGGGTGTGTATTTTTGAAGGCAAACCACGTTCGATTTGTTTCCTATAAAGCTGAGCCTACGAACTCTAGCGTGAAAGTGTGGCCATAACATTAATTTGAAAAGGGCCTTCCCGGTGTATCCCATTGCAAGGTTCGTAGCATCGTCAAGTAAAGGAAATGATAAATGCGGATGATATTTTGATATATGTAAACGATAATATATCTATATTTTTATCTATTAAAATTTTATTAATATTTATTTATCACTTATTAAGACATGTAACGTCGATAATAAAATATTGTGAGTCTCAAAAGATCCTTGTATTTTTTGTTTTGTTTTAGTTTCCCCCTCCCCTTCTTTTGCGCTTTTAGTTTTGTTTCAAATAATATAAATAAATTTTAAAGATCTATATTAAAAAGACTTAAAAATAAAGAATAAATTTTCTTAAGAAAATAAGTACTTTAAAATATTAATGTAGTATTTTAAAGATTATAAATTAGTTCTTTATTAATACTAAGGATGTTCAAAATTCTCTCTAGAGAAACTTTATCTCATTATAGAGGATTTGTGATTAGAGAAACTTTATCTCATTATAGAGCATTTGTGATGCAAGCATATGGTTAAGATTGAGGATGACATATTAACCAAACTTGAAGAATGTTAGATGTTATTCTTTGATATCCTCTATAAATTTTTTCCTCGATCTTGACTGATCGATTCTTCTTATTTATTCCATTTGAATTAGTGACCATATCTTAAACCCCAAAATAATGAGGCTATGCATTTTTTAAAAAATATAGGTACTTGAACGCATTTTGATAGCTATAAACCCTAAATTGTATTCAAATAATAGGCCATAGTCTTTTCCTTTCGGAATATTTCCCTTGATGACTATGTTATGCTAAGACAATGTGACGGAAATCTTTAGATTTTGGTTTTCTAAAAACCAAACCCTTAGAGCATGTTTGGAAATAAGGGAGGAATTAGAAGGGAAAAAAAGAATTGTAAAGGAAAGAAAATAAAAGGAAAAATAATAAATCCCTTTATTTGGATAAAAGAGGAAAAGAGAATAGAAGGAAAGTTAATAACCTAATTTTTTTATTTTGTTAAAATACTATAAAAGTCTCTAATTTTTAAATACATGTCCATGTTTCAAGGATAAATTTGCAATTCTCTCCAAATTGGACAAACAAGGGAAAACTTTCTTTTCTAAACGAGAGAATTATACTATTTTTCTTGCAAGTTCCTCCCCTCTCTTTTACTTCCCTCAATCCAAACATAGTTAAAAATGCACGGTAGAAAATATAGATAATATAATATATAAATATATTTGAGGGACAATTTAACGGTTCCTTTAAATTTTAATATCGGTATAAATTTTTAAACTTTCAAACATTATAAATAACCTCCTAAATATTGATAAATTAGTTAAACAACCCTTTTATATTCATGAGGAAATATCCCTCAAATTTATTGAAATGTATTTTAATATCCATTAAACTTTGACCTTCAATGTTTTTTTTTTTTTCCTCTTTAATAACTGAAAAAACAAAATGTTGTTTGTGTTGCCATTTGATTAAAATTTAAGAGAATTATATGTAACATTTAAAAAATCAGAAGTTATATTCATATCAAGGTGAAAATCTAGGGTTGTTTGAATTTCTTCAAAACTTTAAATCTTGACCTTTCCCGGGTACAATTTTTCCTGCTTTTTGTTTTTGGTCCCCTCTTTCGGTTGGGAGTGCATGTTCAAAAGGGCTTTGATTTTCCTGCACGTAACGTTGGTGCCTTTGTGGGGTTGTCAATTATCTGCCCAAGGATCTGTTGCAACTCTTATAAATAAAATACACGTTTCCTACCTAGACATCCCCAAGGCGTGACCTTTGTCTAAGAATAAAGGAGCAAATGGACCGATGACTGCGTGCAATCAAAGCTATGGTATTCACATAGTTAAAAGAAGGATTCTCCTACAATCATATCTATGTTTCTTATAAGATGAGTTCAATTATTTATCCCATCATTGATATAATATCAATTAAACATAGACTATTTATTTGTTTATATTTTTAATGGTTTAGATATAATAAATATTATAATGGTTGGATAATAAGTTGAATCAGTTTCGTAAAAAATATAGATAAAGCTATATAATTATCTTTAAAAAAAAAAATATTTTGCATACTTTCAAGTTACTCATTTCAACACTTAACCTCACCTTCTTAATTGTATAAAGCATTTTGATTTATATGCTTCAAGGCATAATAGATAGATAGATAAAAGTTTATTATTTTTAACAACATATTCTATTAAGGATATAACACATGAAAAGTTAAATTTGTACGTGAAATGGCATGTGAGACTACTTTCTTATATGTAACATATCTAGATTTCAATTGCATGGTAACATATGTGTTACCTAAGCAATGCCCTACACGTAACTTAAGGAGAAATGACGTATATGGCATGTGGAGAGTGATTAGGAGAGAAGTGATGGGAAGAAAAAGTATAGGTAGTCTCATTCAATGTGACAGGTGGAAGATTGTAATAATATCAAACTACACTATTGACGATGAATGCTATCGAGTTTTTGATATGATTAATTGTGATATTTCAGGGAGAGATCTAGCACGGCGGCATTTTCACATGATCCTTGATCATCGAATGAGAGGGGGGTTATGTATTTATAGAAATTCGTATTTCACTGGTAGTATTTGTAAACTTGTACACTGTAGATCAAAATAATAAAAAGAAAAAAAAAAACAATGGTTGTAAAATTTGGTGAGATTCGATCCTTCCTTTGAAATTTAAATTCAAAACTTTAGTTAGTTTAACTTAATATTTAAATGTACTCGGATTTCATTGTAATATCTTTTATTTTTTCGTGTTGATGATTATGTTTTTCACTTATATAGTCTTTACAACGGTCATGCACAAGTGAAACAATGATAGTAATCTTTGGGGGGAAAAAAAAAAAAGAAATAGTGTAGCAATGAAGTATATATACGATTAAATAAAATATAATTCAATAGTCTCCAATTACTATATTATTTCTTGACTATTATGGTCAAATTTGGGATACTAATTTATATTTGACACTTATTTTGTGAATTTTCTATTTAATAAATAAACTTTACGTGTTATATTTGTTATCCAATTGAAGTTTTTACGGTTAATTTTACTACTTTACTAACTCTATTAAAGTGGTAGCATAGCAAATAACAAGATCAGAAATTTGAATTTTCAGTTGACATAAATGTGGAAAGCAATAAGCTTATCGTGGTTAATTGTAAATTATCCTGAAATTTGAAATTCCAATTGACTAACCATGTTTACTTGCTTTTATAGAGGCCACTTATCGTTTGATAGTTGGGTTTTCCCAAGTGTAAGCCCAACAAAGAAATTCAGATGGACACGTACTAGGTTGTGTCGTTTAGTGATTTACTAACAAGTTCTTACATGAATTTTAGCAGTCTTACGGTACTGTGTGCCCTTTTATAACACAAATACCAACAATGAAGTGGATAGAATAAGATAAATATAGGAGAAGCTTCCCCAACGGGCCGAAAGTTGAGCTTATTCAGGCTCATTTCCATGTATTACTACCTCTTTCTCTCATTCAAGTATATTAATTGAAATATAATTACAAAATATTTTATTGTCCAATTAATTTTACTTCCAAAATAACTTGTGACGAGAAAATTAAAGTACAATGCTATTCTTTGGCAAATTGATATCGTTCCTTCGATATCTAGTTTTTTTTTTTTTTTTTTAAATAAAAACGATGTCAATCCATAAATAAAAATGGTAATTATCTAATTATAGATATTCATTGACTAATGCGATAAAAAAGGGAATGTCATCTATGAATTAATTACTATGTATAATTCAGGTTTTTAAATCTAGTTGTCATCTCATATTAGTTTATTGCATGATACATTATCACTAGACACAATCTTACTTGCTTAGATACACAAGAAGTTAGATGTAAAAACTTAAAAGATAACCATGCCTAATTAATTGTGCCAATCCATTAAACCCTTGCTCAATGAGAATTCCTCTAACATTGCTCCATTAAGCACAAGTGATAATTTACTATTACTAGGTAAGACCCAATAAACTTGATAAAAGAAATGAGAACAATTGGATGGTGGTTAAACTTGATATGGAAAAAGCATATGATAAAGTGGAGAAAGATTCTGTAAGAGCCATGCTACAGAGTCTCAATTTCCATAATTCTTGGATCAAGCTTATTAGGTCTTGCCTAGCAACAATAAATTACAATGTTGTTAGACTGGGGTTGATCCGCCCAATTTAATCTAGTTGGATTTGATCATTTCATAAAACCGGTTTGAATCATCTATTTGACTTTTATTTATAGTAACCTCGGTTTGATCCTATTGACTCGATTGGTCCAATCTAGTTTCTATAAAAACTTGTCAGGTTTTTTTAGGTCAAAAGATATTATTATTCTTGTACTTTATTGAAAGTACACTAATTTATTGAAAAAATAAATTTAAATCAAATAAAAATAAAAAATAAACTATAAAAAACTTTTAATTTTTAAGAATATAAGTAATTTTATTACTTTATAAATAAATACAAGTTATATTATAATATTTTTATTGACTTTAATTTGCTCTCAGTTAAACCTCGGTTGACCTTCGAGACCCTTGACCCCTTTTTATTCTCGAGTCAACCTCCCGGTCTGGATTTCACAACATTGATAAATTCTATAGCACGACTCTTACAGAATCTCACTCTACCTTACCATTTGCTTTTTCCAGATTAAGTTTAACCACCATACAATTCTTCTTCCATTTCTTTTATCAAGCACATGTAGTACTTCCTAGAAAATAATGTTGTCTCTTGAAGTTCACCCAAGATTGAAGCTAGCTTGTTTTGGACTGATTAACTCATTCAGTAGCGGCTTACGTCTATTAACAAGCAGTTTGGTTACTATTTTATGTACAATTGTGTAGAGACTTAGGGGTCAAAAGTCTTTCACCTTGTTTGCACCCATTATTATTAGTGATAAGACAATTCATACCCATCTTATTGCCTTGACTATTTTCCTTCATCATCGATTATAATGCATTTCACTAGGTATATTTGTGAAATTATGCCCCATAAATCAAAATAATGAAAAAAAAAAATCTAATGATTGCAAGTATTCTAGTGAGATTGGATCCTTCATTTGAAATTTAAATTAAAAAACTTAGCTATAGTTTGATGTAATATTTAAATGCATTCAAATTTCAATGTATTAACTTTTTGGTTTTATTTAGTCTTTACAATGGCTATGCAGAAGTGATTTTATTGACAAGTACTTACATTAATTTTTCTTCAAAGACCTGCGAAGCTTTTTCAAGTTCTTTGACTCTCATTCCTAATTCATAAGAAAACCACATTGTTCCCACTAGAAATTCACATGCACGCATTGTTTCGAGAATGGCTAATTATAACACTACAGGATGTTATTGTATTTTAGTGTTTTTCATGAGTGTTCACCTCTAATAGTCTTAGGTTACTCCACTCAATGCCCTTTTAGAACACGATAGCAACAATGCCTCTAAGTCTACAACTCCATGCATGAGAGTGGATAGAATAAGATGAATACAAAAGAGGCCTCTTACCCCCTATTTTCTTGCACTATAACCACCGCTAATGGGCCTAAGGTTCAGCTTGTGTAAGCTCATTTTCCATCTATTTCCATTCGTTCTTCCCCTTTCTCTCGCTCAAGTCAATTAATTGAAATATAATTACAAAATATTTTATTGTCCAATCAATTTTACTTCCAGCAAAATTTGTAACAAAAAAATTAAATTACAATGCTATTCTTTAGCAAATTCATTTCGTTCCCATTAATGTGATATTGTATTTGATATCAAGTTTTTTTTTCTTTTAAGAGGGTTAAAATAGCTTATTAGGTCTTAAGCCCACTAATAACTTGGATTTAACTCTTTAAGCTAAAGTAACAAGTCCCAAAAAATCAAGTCTATGAACTTAAGATAACTTAAAAAGATATGGTATGATAGGTTTAGAATAAGGACCGTTAGACTGACGAATTGACTTATCTGTTCTCAACTTTTCTTAAAGAAGCTCACGCATATAGAGAAGCTCATTATGGACTTGGCCTCAATAAAAGCTCTTCTCCATTTGAGGACTCACCTCAAATGCAGAAGCGCTTATTGAAGGATCTATCAATAAGAAGACTCACCTCAGCCGTTGATTGTTATTGTAATCCAATGGACATCATTGATGACTTAACTCTATAAATACTTTAAAGCTTTTCTTCATTTAGGATAACTCAGCTATTTAGAGAAACAACGTCATACTATCACACTGCTTTCGTAGAAGATCGAACGGAACTCAAAGTGACAAACACACACCTTCTCATCTAGAATAGTGGGTTGATGCTTTATAGCTCCTCCATTTGTCACGCGTGCATTTGAAACTTTTTAAGACTACCTAGTTCTCCTCTCAGCCTCTTTTTCTCTAAGTTATCCTTCGCATGTCATTCCAAGTCGTTTTTTTTTAAGTCACGTATAGCATGAGAAGCATGTTATACGTGACTATTATAACCAAATCCCCTTATTTACATTATTTATAAATATGAAAGCTATGTCAACCCATAAATAAAAAAATGGTAATTGCGTAGTTGTAGTTTCGGTGACTAATGCAGTAAAAAAGGGGAATGTACCATGAGTCACCTATGAATCAATTACTATATAATTCAGCTTCTTAATCTACCTACAGTCTCATATTGGTCTATCGCATGATATATCATCACTAGACACAATCTTATTCACTTAGATACATAAGATAAGTTAGACATAAAAACTTGATCGACAACCATTCTTATTATGGCAATTGATTTCCTAAACTGCTCTTATTTAACTCAAAGCTTTAGAGATATTAACTCACTAACAAAAGAGGGCAATGACCGCAACATGTCATGTATGTTATGTTCAATAAAGTCAAAATATGAGAGTTTAGGTATAGAATATGTTAGTAAAATCCCATCAACTATATCGATTAAAGGTCAATCACTTTTCAATATGGTTTGACACTTTGGGCTTTATGGTCAATTTTTCAAATCCACTTGTTGAGGATTCAAATTAGGGAACTACAGTTTAAGTTCCTAATCTTGAGGTCAGTTGTTCAACACATTAATGACCACACGAAACCACTGATAGCAAAATTAGTAATTCCAATTGCAACTTTCTCCTAGCAAAGCTAAAACAAATTTACGGTTCTTCATGATTTTCTTCAATCTCCAAAAATTTATAAGATACATAAAAATTTCATAATTTGAGATCAATAGTAACAATAAAATATGATTTAAATCTTAATCACAAGATTCTACTTTCTCCAATTTACGATCTTAGAGCTAAAAGATGAGTCAACCCTAATTTTTCAAGATAACCTCAATCAAGACTTTGGGTTTAGAACTCCTATTTAACGAGGAACATAACAAAAAACGAGCAAGTCTCTTAATCATGGGATTACACCAAATTCACCACACTCCCATAATTCAATGTGAACAATCTAATGTATTGAGACTGCCTATACCTTGAAAGTTGTAGAAAAACTCAGGTAATAACCGTTAGGTAGCAAACTTGCTGGCTTCGAAAAGGTGTGAACTAAGTTGCTTTTGATTTCCTTTACTAGTTTTTTTCTTTTTTTCTTTTTTAGGAATACTATTACAATAATTACAAGAGAGGGAGGAATCAAATCTAATTCATTTCATTAAAATATCAATGTTCATACCATTTAACTATAAAAACCTTTACTAATTTTATCATATGATATGTGATTTTAAAATATTGTTTGGGGTATCTTAGAGGAATAAGAAGGTTTCATTTCATGCTATTATTTAGAAAACAAAGAGTGAGAAATGAATCGAGTCATTGGGGGTATAGCTAGCTTTCTAATGGAATACAGATGGAAAAGGTGGCTGGTTGCATGTGTGGGGCAATTCTAGATGGTTTGGGGCTACAATATGTGCTCCTTGATGATATCAAGAGCAATGTGTGCAACATTTATCTCCTCAAATTCTTATGAAATCGTGATTTCGTTTTATTCTAAGATTACTTATTCAACTTACAATTTGATTATCACATTTAATAATTAAGGACGTTTTTATGATAAATATTATAATATACGTATTCTATTTCATTTTAAATATGTTACAATCAAACATAATGTTGAAATGGAATCAAAGATTCCTTATATGTTTGCAAAAACATGACTATTCAAATTCCACTCTATTATATTTTATTCTAATTTGTTCTATTCTAAACGACTCTTACATACCAACCTTAATATAAAACAGGTACAACTAGGTCTTATTTTGTGGAAACATCCATTTAAGGTTTATTACGGCAATGCGAATATCTTGGTGAAAGTTGGCCATATTGGTTGGGCAGATAAAGATTCCCTTCAAAGTTAAGAGCAAAGGGATATAAATAAATACAAGAAACGAGCAAGAGAGAAGAGAATAGGAAACTATATAAATTTTTTAATTTTTATCTGGATTATACGGAGCAAACATGAAAAAATATTTCAGTTTTTATGTTTAGCAAAAAAATGTGAAGAAAAATACAATAACCTTTTGCGAATTATTTATCTTACAATGGATGAGAGGATGGAAAATTAACATATTTCACCTCATTAGAAAAACAATATTATGATATATGAACTATAAGAGGCTTGAGAAAAGAAGTAGAATATTTATTGGATAAAGAATGCTCTCTTATTTACTAACTATCCTTCAATATAAGAACGTTTACAATCTTAGTCCATTAAATTAACACCGTCTTAAAATTGAAAAGAAATAGAATCACCATAAAATTACAAAATTATCCATCATTTCTTTTCGTTGCTACATTAATTTTAAATGCTAATGTAATATTTTTTTTTTTTATGATACCAATCATTGATTACATATGATAGTATCTTAAAAGGATATATTAAGGGAAATTAAGGAAAACTAAACGGAGAAGATTCATTTCTCATTTTGATGTTATTTATTTTCTTATAATTTCAATTATTAATTACACATAGTAAAATATTAAGAGAATAAATTAAGAAAAATTAAGAGAATGAAAATTTAGAAGAACCAAACCAAATCCCTTTAATGATCTGATTCCAATGATCTAAAGATAAGTCATTTTAGTAATAGATGGGAGGGGAATGGAATAAATAATGTTAATTTCTTTCGATTCTTGTTATAATTAATTATTCATTGATCACGCACGAGAAGCAGTGTTACATTTGATTAACCCATTGACTAATAGACTAGACGCTTACATACAAATATTCCTATGTTATTATAGCCTTTGTTAGCCCCAAGAGCACAAAACATTCAAAATTATACCTTTTGATTAGGGTAAAGGAAACAAGTCCCATCAGCATCTTTTGGTTTTTTGTACTTTCCCTAGTGCATTGCGCCGACTTCGGTTAATATTTTATGCAAGATGCTACCCAACTTTGTCCCGTCCTTAAAGCTAACTTTTTGCCCGTCGTGTTGGCTCATACTCGCAGCCACCGATTGGGTTCCCTTGGATTCTGCAAGTTGGATATGACTATACCGTAAATCAAAGCTACGGTGATACGAATGTAGATTGTAGATACGATTATAAAGAGAAAATACGTAAATGGTATTATGTATAATATCAAATATATAAATATAATATGAATAAACATATAATTACATTGTAGATCAATTATATATGATCTCCATCAAATCGAGGATACTTTTTATGATGTATCTTTTTCCTTTAAATTTTTTCAATCAACTTTTATAAGGTAGTATATAAATTATAATCTCTTATCCAACTTAAAACATATACGGTATGCCACCATGATTCTAGATGTCCTAATAATGTACATCTCATAAAGTATTTTCGGTAATATAATTAATCTTATACATAATAAATATTTAAGTAATTTGACTCACAACTAAAAACCTTAATAATGGAAAAAAGAGAGGGGGGAAAAGAAAAGAACTCGTTGAAATCTTCGACTAACAAAACTTCAGAATGAGAGCACAACTTGAAGAGACTGCTTCAGAACTATGGACTTCACTCTGCTTAGTTAAAAAATTAAAAAAAATAATAATAAAGAGGAAGTGGAAGAAGCATGACTTCTTTTCATTATTCTCTTCTTTCAATTTTTAACTTTTTGGAACAACGATCTTTCAATGGGAATAGTCCAGATTGAATTTCTCTTTTGTAATATGATAATGGAAAAGGAAAAAATCTACTTTCTCTTAGTAATTCTATAATTTAATTATGATCTAAGTAAATTTATTCAATATCACCTTTTTTACAAATTGGTCATTAACCTTCTATTTAGTTAATTTCAGTTTTCAATTTTTTCAAATCATATTAAATAAGTTCTTCCATTAAACTCTATTAACTTTTCCGTTATTGTAAACATGTGTCATTACCTGATTTGTCTATGTATAATTTTTAAATAAAAATATTATAACAATGATAAAAATATAAAAATATATATATAAGAATAATGAAAAAGAAAAATAAAAAAATTCTGCCAAAAGTGAAAAAATAATTACATATATATATATACATACATATTAATATTTATTTTAATATAAATTAAAAAAAAAAAAAACAAATTTAACCACCTTAGAGCCAAAGGGTGACCCACGACCACCAAAAAGATCATGCGACCTTCTTATAGTGGTGGGCACTAGGTAGCCACCTCAGCCACCTAAAACAAAATAATAATAATAACTAGAAACTTGATTGGGTTGAGATTAGGATTACACGACTCAATCTTTACATGATTGAGTTTCATCACAATTTTTAAAAATAAAAAATTGGATAATCATTTATGCTGTGGATAGGTCGCATAATACACTTTGCTACTTGTACCACCTATGGGAGGTCGTGTGACACTCTTTGGTGGTCATCAGCCACCTCCTAGTTTTAGGATGGTCGGATTTTTTTAATTTTTTAAATTTATATTAGTTTATGTTAAAATAAATATTAATATTAACATATATAAATATATATTACTAAATAAAATATATGTATTATTTTTAAGATTTTTATACTTTTTTGTATTCCTTATTATTTTTATAATATTTTAGTTATACAATATATATAACATTAGATTATTTAATAAATTAATTATTTGGACAAATCAAGTGTTATCATGTGTTCATACGTAATGATAAAATTAACGAAGATATTTTTTTTATAAATTTATTAAAACGTTAAAGATTTAAATAAAATATTAAGCATTATACTTTTCCTAAAGAAAACGAAGGAATCAGCCGGCGGCACATGCGTTTTTTAAACAGAACCATAAAGCCCTGACAATTCCAAAAGGTTAGAAGAATCAGAGGAAAAAGAAGAAAACCATAAAAGTCCTGAGCTTGCTTCAGAGAACGGAAAAGTCATGCTACAGTAAGATAAATAAAGTCGGTCGTATACTAATATAATATATACTTTTAAGTTTTAGTATTACTTTTATCAAAGATGTTTCGGATCTTACTATCGAGCAAATATTAAATTTATAAAATATTCAGTTTTTAGTCATGGGCAATCATATTCTATTCAAATTGTTAGAATACGAATTCAACTGGGATTGTGGACGTTTTGACAAACAAGTCTTTTTCAAACGAGTTGGTCATCCAGGCCATCATGAGAAACAGAGGGCCAATTTCCTTGAGCATAAACGAAACCGTAAATCCCAACTGGAATCACCCAAAAAGTAAAGTAGCCATAAAGGAAGCAAGAAAAGCAATAAAATGTTAAATTGACGCATCGGTCTCCCACTCGGTGAGAATGTGTACGTCTATGATGCAGACAAGTTTTCTATTTTGAAAGTTTTAATAACCCACAATATCAAGATTATGATACGAAAGTTCTCATCTTTTTCTTTCAATACGACCTATAAATTTAAAGTTGCTAAATATAATATTCAATTAAACTTTTATTTATTAAATTTATGATGTTATTTATAATTAATATTATCATATCCGGATGAGGTAAAAAAGGTTTAAATGTCAAGAGGATCAAACTGAGATTAAATCGGGATCAATAAAAATATTATAACGTAATTTATGTTTTATTCATAAAGTAATAAAAACATATACATTCTTAAAATTTTAAAAGTTGAGGCTTTTTATAGTTTACTTTTTTTTTTGCCTTAGAGCTATATTTCTTTTACTAAATTTATGCATTTTACTTTGATTTGAAAAACATAGAAATCGGGTTGTAAATTATTGAGTCAATCGTATCAAATTGGAGTCATTATCAATAAAGGCCTAAGGGGTAATCAAATCAGTTCTGCTATTGGATCAAATTGAATTGGATTGGATTTGAGAAATCAACGTGTGTCTAACATCTGACAAACAATAAGACACGAAGAAATAAGTGAAGATCGGGATACTGAAAGGACTATATAGAGACTTAAGCATACAAATAGAAAAATAACATTAGTAAATAACAGATTGTATAACCAAAATAACATATTTGAAGGAAAATAACCAATTTCTAACAAATCCAGTAATATAGAACAGGATACAAATGAAATTAGTAGAGGATATAAAAAGGAAAACAGAATACCAAGAAGGGTATTGAAACACCCATTGAATTCCCTTCCTTTCCATACTTCTTTCTTTCTTAGAGTTGCTCTGAAACTTGAATATCAAAGACTAGCTTTACCATCGTTCACCTCGCAAACATAAAACACAAATATTAAATCAAAGTAAACATTGAGCTCAAGAGTTCAAGCTATACAATTAGAAGAAATAATCAAAAGAACGAGAAGAAATCCTAAGAGAGTTAAAGAGGCGGAAGAAGAGAGTAAAGTGGCATTCGAGAGTGTTCGAAAGAAGAGAGAGAGATATTAGAAAAGAGTGGGCTGGGCCTTGAAAGTGTAATATAAATTGTTATGATTTCATATAGTAGTTAGACAAGTTAGTGAAAGTTGCAAATTATTAGGATTAGTTAATTAATGAATATAATAAATAGTTGTAGTTAGTAAAGTTTGTTAGGAAATTAGTTACTATAGGAAATATTATAAATAGTAATTATAAAAGACAAATGATTATCTTTTTATTCATAATCAAATTCAAGAACTATTGTTTAATAGCTCTCTCTTCCTTTGTTGTCAAATTTCTAGGATTTTTTCTTTTAACTACAATATCTGTAACTTATACTCTTTGATCATGAATGTGTGCCATATCGTCTTACAAAGAAACTAAATTTGGTAAGTAAAAATTAAATTAGGCACGAAATATAGTAAATTCAAATTTTAAGTGCAAAATTTAACAAGTGAAAATTTGATGAAGTATAGCTTTAAATATTTAATTGAAAAACCATACAAATGAAACATAAATTCCAAAAAAAAAATCGATGCATGGATCTTTCCCTCGATAAGAAGATGTACATCTAACAATGTCTATTTTGGTATCTTAAGAACCATCAATATCTTTTTTCCAAAAAAAAAAAAAAAAACTATCAATATTGTTGCAACTGCACAAAGATAAGTAAAGAAGCCAACATGACTTAATGATTACACCAAAAAATAACAAGAGTTTTACATGCAAATCAACTGAATAACAATAGAAATAGCATACTTATACATGATATCAATAGAGTACAATTGTAAAATAACAAATCTATGAGTAATTAAGCAAATAGTTGTAATAGATAATAGCGAAATAAAGATTGTAAATCATAATCAACTATAAATAATAGATGACAAAGGGAAAAAAGATTAAAAAACCTTCTTACAATATCCGTTCTTTTCTTCCTTCCTCGACCTTTTGAAGTTGAGTGAACTCGAATCACCATATCTTGCAAAAGCAAAACTAGAACAAGTTAGTTTCTGTAGAGGGTAATAAAAGATCTAAAGCAAACTAAACACAAGAGACCTATGAGATTAGTTTTCATATAACATACTGTTGACAAACCCTATAGAGAGAGAGAGAGAGAGAGAGTGATAATAGTTGAGCCACCGAACCTTTAAGCTAAGCTTGAGCTCTAGGGATTAAGAGCATGGCTAAGCGTATTTTGTCGTTCTGACCTGTATTTGAAGAGTCCAATCTGCTCCAAATTGTCGACCTACTACCATGTTTGAGTTAAACTCTCCTGTACTTATAGATTGTCTCTAAATGCTGACCTGAGGAGCACTTAGATGACAACTCAGCTCGCCTAACCACTGGCTCACTTGAATTGCTTTCAAGCTACCCAAAGCATGCATAAGTTGAACTTACCTCAAGAGGATCTATAGCTTAACTTGGCATGAGATAACTGGATTGTACTTTTTGTTCATTTTTGCTAAAAACCCCCCACTAGCTACTAACCATGTGTTAGAGTACCCATGTGAAGGGACATGTTTCCAAAATCTCTTCTTTTCTTGATTTTTCATTTATATCCTTCTATATTTCTTATACGTTACTTATTTTTAACATTACCATTTAGTCTTTTCCATTTATAGTAATTTGCCATAATATTTCAAGTATAAATACCCTTTATATATTATAGTCACAGCAACAAATCAGATAAAATATACTGCATTTTCCTTTGTGAGTTACTGTACTTATATCCTCTTAACTCTTATCCTATCTCTTGAGCAAAATTAGATGGCAAGTGACCTCACCAAGTTACTCGTGTATTATATTGAGCTAATTTATGAGTCTACGAAGGTTTCTTAGTGTACCACATCCTGTTTGTGAGAAATTGCTTGTTTTCTTTTGCTACGCATATTACGCCATGAAGCAACAGAGTCATAACAGTATCGCTGTACAAACTATTCTAAAATAGAAGTTGATCATACAACCATCATCTTAAACCTGATTTACACAAGGCATCCACGACTAACATATTTTAAAGTAAACAGTTCATAAATTAAATAAATTATTTACTTAAAAAAGTATGAAAATATACATATATACACTAAGATTCCAGTATTACAAATAATGTTTGCAAGGTTTCATTATTCTATACTTCCTAAGTAATACATTATTTGAAAATAAAACATTCTAAATAAAGTTAAGACCTTAAAGATGTATATGTTCTTTAGATGTATTCCCTCACTCTTTAGGATCCAGCAGTTGCTCATGTCAGGATAAATATAGGTCGCTTCCTAGTTAGTACCTGCAACCACGTCTATAAAGATGTAAGCAACCATAGTTTAGTAAATTGGGATGGAGACTTAAAGTTATACAAAAACCAAACAGGGTTACTAACCAAATTAATTAGATGCAATGCATGTTTAAGTAAATGCTATCGTACGACATTGTTCGGCCCATCGTAAAATTAGAAAAATTATACCCGCTCTAATCTAGGTTGAGAAATTTCTATTAATACAACAACTCACGACCAAACCCAGGCATGTACAATAAAAACACCACTCTTCTCGCAATTATCTTCGAACCATTGACTTCACCTTTGTCGCAACCCCTTCATTTGTCACTTAGTTCGACTAAGGATGAAAAAAAGATCAATTATGCTATCCAACGTTATCCCTTTCGAATAGGTCGATATTTGGCCGGAGAACCCTAAGTTTCCCCTAATGGGTTACTATACAAGTCCAGCTTAAATTTACGAGTCAAATATTTAGTTAAATCCGATTTAAGGTGTTCAATTGTTTCAAATAATTCACACAAATACAAGCCAAAGTAGCAAATCAAAATTATATCATCAACTCAAAATAAGCATATACGCATAGTCAACTATTTAATAAATACAATTAGGTACAATTTCAAGCTTCCAAGTACTATAAATTAGTACTCCAAAATACAGTAACGCATTAATCCTAACTTATATGGACTCCTTACAACTCGTTCGCTCATTCGAGGTGCAACTTACTCAGGCTATCGTTGATAATCCTTATATTATAAATATTGTTTTAGTGCTTGTATATAACTATCTTATATAAACTTCATTCTATAGTTCTTTTATGTTATCTTTAGTTTAAGGTTTTTAGTATACTTAATTGTTCAAGTTTTTAAGCCTCTTAAAGTTATTCCTAATTTAGGTTAAGTTCTGATTCAGTTTTGAAGTCGGTTTCTAAATTAGATTTTTAACTTAGTTTTCGATTAAGGATTTCATATATAAACCCTACGAAATCATTCCGACTCATAATATGAAATTAATTACATTATTTTCGGATATCCTAAATGTCGTTTTTGGTCTCTAACTAATGTTTTAGTCTATGCGGTATATCCTAATCTTAATTTAACTACCGAATTTACTTCCGTTATGAGAAAATCTTACTTTTTTCATATAATTATCCTAATTTAAATTTCCTACCAAATTTATTACATATTTCTATTATTAGTATAATATCAATTTTAATCTAATATTTTCTTACTCATCAATTTCTTATGCTTACATATTATACATTATCACTTAATATGTATATAATATGCACATATAATATCCCCATCACCTCAAATATCATCTCTCAACATCAAATAACATTTCAAAATATCCAAATTCACCCCAAATCAAAATTTATACCTAATTCCCCCTAAATTACAAAATTAACTTAAAATATATTATTTTTACTCATTACATATATACTACATAATACCCTAATAATTACATCTAACATCTTAAATACAACAAATATCATATTTCATCAGATTTCAACATCCTAAAACATATAATTATGCACTAAATTAGTAATTACCCATTTAATTACTTAATTAACTCTAAATTATCCATTTTATGCATCATTTTAAGACCTAAAATTTTTTTAGAAATTTTGAAAATTCATTTTTGAAAAGAGCTTCATAATGCTACTCTATAACCCTTAAATAGTTTACACAAATATTTTGAGCCTAAAACTACACTTCTAAGATCATTTATTTCTAAATTAAAACATGCTTTCTTAAGTATAATATATTTTTAGATATAATTAAATCAAAATAATATTTTTTTCCTAAATCTACATGCTTAAAAACATTAGAATAACAAATTTTATAATCTTTAAAGCATATTTAATATTTTTACAAGATTAAATAAAATCGGGTTGGAATTTGACTTACCGGACCGATCAGCTTCCAGTTACTAGTGGTGGTTAAAAGTATGTCACAGCCTTAGGTGGTAGGGGTAGGGTGGTATAGTGGTGGCCGTTTGTTTCTAAGTGGTTGTCAGGTGTGGATTGTCTTCTAAAACCCTAATTGCATAGATTTTTTTGTAAATTTTGTAATTAAACCCTAACCTTCACTATTTTGGTTCTCTCTAATTTCTTAACACTCCTAACTAACCAAATAAGCTTCTAAGAAAATTAGGTATTTATAGAGCTGCCTAGATATTTTTTCTTCATTAATTTTAGTTGACATTGACCTTATCTCCTTTTCTTTTTTACTTTCTATTTGGCTAAATTTAATTGGTTAGTTTCCCTCTTTAATTTTCAGGTTACTACACCCCACTTCTAAACATTTCATTATTTTTCTTGATTTTTCCTTAATTATTTATGAATTTTATTTAATTAATTAATATTATTTTAGCATATTTCGCGTATTTCTACCTACATGTAAATTCATATATGGTACAAATGAATACTCCTAAATATTATCTATGTTATTTTATGATTTTTAGTGTGCATATAATTTATCTTTATTGATTCGTTAGTTATCAAAACTCATTTTATGTATTTCTGATAAATAACGGGTAATATATATATAATTTAATATTATAATAATTAATTATTTTATTCTTTATTTTCTTAAATCCAAACTCATGGAATCACTATTACTAATATTCCTAATTTCATCGTAAAATTTGAGTTGAATCAGACAATTTGCTCAATCACTTTAAATTTTACGAATCAAACCCTGAATACCTAATTATGGATCTTACAATGCCTAAGCTTAAAGCCACCTTGATATGGTTGACCTTGTCCGTTCTCGATGTAACTCATCAAAAATAGAGAGATTTGAGAGAAGATTGTGATGAGAGAAAAGTACAAAGGAAGTCAAGAGGGTTAGCATTAAGTCAGCAACTATAGGCTAATACTCAATATGTGGGTTAGGCTTACATTGTTGCTTTCATCATGACGAACACTACTTGCACCCAGATTTATGATGATAAGATTGAAGCATTGAATGTTTAGCAACAATATATTCAATAATATGTTAATAACAAATTTATAGTTGTTATCACAATAACTCAGGTAGTTATAAGCTCTAATAGTAGCAAAAGGATAGGAGCGGAATTGGATCACTCTTACTGAGAATATTACTCTCAAGAGTACTTCATTATTTTCCTCAAGATCTACTGTAGATGGATTACTAAAAGGTATCAAGTTAGAGGTGCCTAAGTTTATTGGTGATGATCTAATTGCTTGAATCTTTAAGACCAACCATTTTTTCAACTTCCATCAAATACTTGATGAGCAAAGACTTACCATTGCTTCCTTTGCTATGGAGGATCGTACTTTACATTGGTTCCAATAGATGCATAGCAACAAGTAACTTAGTTCTTGGCAAAAATTCACAAAAGCATTAGAAAGTTATTTTAGTCTATCTAAATTTGAGGATGTTTAGGGATTACTTGCAAAACTTACATAAATTAGGACTATTCAAGAGTATCAATCTCAGTTTAAGGCCTTATCGAATAAAGTGATAGGACTCTCTGATAATTTCATAGTCAATTGTTTTATTTCTGGCTTAAAAATGTAGGTTATATGTAATATGTTGTTAGCAAAGCCTAAGTCACTTACTCAAGCAGTTTCCATTGCTAAAATGCATGAAGCTAAATTGTTTGACCAATTTTCTTTTCGTAAACCTTCTTTTCCCACCAATAAACTTTCACAGTCTATTCAATTTTCTAAACCCCAACCTTCTTCTTTTCTTACCAATTCAACTTTACCAAATTCTTCATAAACCAACCTACCTTTGTTACCTATCCCAAAACTCTCTTTACCTATAAAAAAAATGAATCCAAATGAGATGCAAGCTAGACGTGACGAGGGCTTATGCTATAATTGTGATAAAAAGTACTGTAGTGGCCATAAGTGTAAAGCTAAATTTTTATAATTAGTACAAGATGAGGATGATGATGCAACAAAAATGTAAGAGATTACTAAGGAAGCGGATAATGTAGAGGAATTTGACTTACTAGAGTCATTTTCCATCAGTTACTATGTGTTATCATAGGAATTGGTTCCAAAGACTTTAAAATTCAAAGGATGCCTCAATGAGTACAATGTTACAATCTTAGTTGATTCTAGAAGTACACATAATTTTGTACAAAAGAGACTTGTTAAGCATTTAGGCTTTTAACGGTAGAATCAGCTCCTAAATTTCATGTCGTGATTGGGAATGGCCAAAAGTTGTCGTGTGAAGAGAAGTGTGTCAATGTGCCTTTGTTCATATAAGATACGGAATTCTTGGAGACATTTAATGTGTTACCTATCTAAGGAGCTGATTTAATATTAAGTATCCAGTAGTTACAACAATTGGGGCCTATTAATATCGATCATTCTACATTGTCTCTACAATTTTGGCACAATGGGTGTTTGATAACATTACAGGGTAAGAATGTCCTTGAGAATTCTCCCATGTCTCCAAGTTAGTTCAAATGGATACTTAAAATAGATGCCATTGCTTCTTATTATCAACTGATGGCTCAAATGGTGACTAATTCATTAGAGAATATCACCTGCTATACTATCATTGAGCATGTATTAGGCAAATTTTCTCATATTTTTTAGGTACCTTTATCATTGCCTCCTATTGGTAACATCTAACATTAGATACATCTCAAGGACAAAAACCCCATCAATGCCAAACTCTATCGCTAACCTTATTTTTAGAAGGAAGAGATTGAACAACAAGTGGTTGACATGTTAAAATAGGGGATTAATTAGTATAACAATGGCATATTTTCTTCCCCAAATTTATTGATCAAGAAGAAAGATGGCATATGGCGTTTTTGCTAGACTATAGAGCACTCAACCAAGCTACGATTAAAGATGAATTTGCTATCCCTATTATTGATGAATTATTAGATGAATTGTATGGTGTTTCTATTTTCTCTAAATTATACTTAAGAGCGAGTAATCATCGAATTAGGATGTATCCTAATGATGTAGAGAAAACAGCTTTTTGTATTCATGAGGGGCATTATGAATTTCTTGTTATGCCCTTTGGATTAAATAATGCCCAAGCCACACTTCATTCAATCAAGAATAGGATTTTTCGTCCTTATTTAGGAAAATTTGTGATTGAATTTTTTGTTGACATATTAGTTTATAGTACTTCTATGGAGAAACATGAGGAAAATCTGACCAAGGTTTTGCAGGCTCTCTCTGATAGTACACTATTTTTGAAGAAAAGCAAATGTGCTTTTAGTTAAGATAATATAGACTATTTATGTCATGTGGTATTAGCTCATAGGGTTAACATAGATCCTTTTAATTTTAAGGCTATGAAAGAGTAGCCACTGCCCACTAATATTAAACCATCGAGGGCTTTTTTAGGTCCTTCTAAGTATTATAGGCATTTTATTCATAGATATGCCATTATGGCAACTCCACTCACAAATATTGTATAGCAATCAATTTCATTAGATTGATTAAGCAAAATCTGCTTTTGAGCAACTTAAGGAGGCCTTAGTATCAACACCCATTTTAGCTTTACCAGATTTTTTGAAACAGTTTATGGTCAAAACAGATGCATCATTTACTAGGATTAGGGTCGTTCTTTTATAGGAAGGTCATCCAATTTCTTATTATAGCAAGAAAATGCCTTCTTATCTAACAAAAGCTTCTACTTATGTTAGAGAGTTGCATGCCATGGTAGAAGCTATTGAAAAGTAAAGATAGTATTTTTTGGGTATGCATTTTATGGTGAAGATAAACCAATAGGAGTGTCAAGGAGTTGCTTAGTCGAGTGATTCAAACCATAGAGAAACATAAATATTTGGCTAAGTTGCTTGGCTTTGACTATTTTATTGTTTGTAAGTTAGGCTAAGAGAGCAAAGTAGTTGATTCTTTATCTAAGTGGTATGATGCTTTTCATATGGCTTATTCCTTGCCAAGGTTCCTTTTGATTGAGGAATTATAGCAAGAATACTAGACTTTTCCTACCGTTCAAAAGGTTGTTGAAGGTAATGACAATTGGACAATAGATGAAATGGGACTTATTTTGGCAAAATAGTCTCTTATACTATAAGGACAAGATTTTATCGGTGACTACTTCAAAACTTATACCTAAGCTTTTATATGAGTGCCACTTTGGTGTCTTCAAAATGTATAAGCGATTAGCTTCTAAGTTTTATTGGGAAGGAATGAAGTCTAATGTAAAGAAGTTTGTGCAAACTTGTGCCATTTGTCAACAAATCAAGTACAGTACCAAAAACCCTCATGGTTTATTATGTCTATTGTCGGTGCCAAATCAAATATGCGAGTATATTTCTATGGATTTTGTGACTTATTTGCCCAAGTCACAAGGTTATATTGTCATTTTAGTAATGGTGGATACATTATCTAAGTGTTGTCATTTGGGTGCCTTAGAATCAAGCTTTACAAGTTCAAAAGTGGCTTCTCTATTTCTTAACATTGTTGTTAAGTTGCATGCTTTTCCTAAGTCTATTATATAAGACAGAGACCCCATCTTAATAAACCACTTTTGGAAAGAATTATTTCATCTAAGCAACACAAAGTTATCACTTAGTATAGCATACCATCCTTCATCTAATGGCTAGATTGAGGTGTTGAATATGGTTATTCAATAGTACCTGCAGGGATATGTTTTGAATCATCCTACTAATTAGGTCTGGTTTTTACCTTAGGCAGAGTTTGCCTACGATTCCTCTTTTCACCAAGGTGCCTCTTCTACTCCTTTTGAGGTATTGTATGGATGAAAGCCCCCCATTATTCCATCCTATATCGGGAGGACTTCTAAAGTTGATGTAGTGAACCAGGAGCTTTTGACCATGGATGTTATTTTAAAACTTTTGAAGGATAATTTGTTGAAGACATATGTTGATCAACATAAATAAGATGTTTCTTTTTATATAGGGGATTTAGTTTTTGTTAAACTTCATTCCTATAAGAAAACATCGGTAACTCAAGGCCATCATAAGCTTTCTTAGTACTTTTATGATCCTTTTCCTATTACTAGAAGAGTGGGTTCGCGAGCTTATGAATTAGGACTTCCTTCCACTACTAATATCTACAATGTATTTCATGTTTCCCTACTGAAAGCAACAAAAGGTGCCACTCTACCTTCATTAGCCTTATCTACAAAGGTGATTTCGGGACATCCTATCCTAAAACCACTTTCTATTTTGGGGACTCAAGAGATCATATGAAATGGGATGTTGGTGCCTTAAATTTTGGTTTAGTAGCTAGGGTTGCCACCGGAGGAGACAACATAGGAAGATCTAGAGGAGTTTTGACAAACATATTCTACTTATGACCAAGAGGACAAGGTCTTTTTTCAAACACTAGGGGAAGTTGTTACAACCAAATGAAGACAAGTAAAGAAGCCAACATGGCTTGAGGATTACACCAAAAAAAAAAAAAAACAAGAGTTTTACATGCAAATCAACTTAATAACAACAGAGATAGCATACTTGTACATGATATCAACAAAATATAATTGTAAAAAAACAAATCTATGACTAGTTAAGCAAACAGTTGTAACATATAACGGTAGAACAAAGACTGTAAATCATAATTAACTATAAATAATAGATGATGATGGGGAAAAGATTAGAAAACCCCCTTGCAGTATCTACTCTTCTCTTCCTTCCTTGACCTCTTGGAGTTGGGTGAACTTAAATCACCATATCTCGCAAAAGCAAAACTAAATCAAGCTAGTTTCTATTACAATTAGTATGATACTAAAGAGGTTAATAAAAGATCTAAAGCAAATTAAACAAGAGAGACCTGTAAGATTAAAGTTTCAAACATATTGTTGACAAACACTAAAGAGAGAGAGAGAGATAAAGAGTCTCGAGAGAAGATTATGTTAAGAGAAAAGTACAAAGCAAGTTAGGAGGGTTAGCGTTAAGTCAATAGCTATAAGCTAATACTCAATACATAGGATAGGCTTAACAAATATCTACATCAATATTTGAGCTTTAAATTTTTTAATTTTATATTTAAAATTTAAAATTATTAAATATCATATCCAATCATAATTCTATTTATCAAATTCACTAGCTCTTTTTAATGTATATTATTTGAGCAACGAGTAAGTATGAGTTCAATTAGATAATGAAATTATTATAAATTTAACTTTTAAAAGTCATTATAAGAAATCCAATCTATGGCAATGATGCAAATCAAGTTGTGATGGCCACAAAAAGTTAATTACAAGTTCTAGTTAGAGTTGTTACTTGAGATCGAGCCAAAGTACTTCATGTGAAATTTAATGGATTTATGAATAAAGCAATGAAGATCATTGGTAAATATTTAGAGACTACTATAGGATCAAGTGGGAGTCAATTCAATTTGTTAATTGTGCAAGAGAGGCGAATAGGTATAGATCCATGCCAAAGCAATACACTCAGGTTAGGATGGAGATGGCTTAAAGAACACGCCATACTTCACATCGTTTGTCTTCTGCATGAAGACCGTGCTTTAAGATTTAATAATATACACCTTATGTAAGGCCGCGGACCAAAAGCAGTGAATAGGTAAGTTAACAAATACTAATGGGCCCATTTCAACTACTTAGCTCAAAAGTTTTAAGCTTGTGTTGACAAGGTATTCACAACTATGGCCTTATAAACTAGTATCATAACCTCTTACAATCCATGTGGGGCACTTAATCATGGGTCTCACAATCTCCCCCTTTAAATGCTCAATGTCCTCATTGTGAGACTTTACAATTGGGCCTACATCTTCTTCCATTTTCGGTGTATGATTTGAGCTATCTACTACCTATAAGTCATCTTGAAAGTATGTAAAGAGTCACACCCCGGTGACACTTCCCACCTTCCTTGGACTTTTTCTCTAAATTGAAGCCAAACCCAAATCATTTATCTACTAGTAGAGGGTCCGCTCTGATACCATTTGTAACACTTCAGGCTAAAAGCAGTGAATAGTTGAATCAACAAATACAAATGGGCCCATTACAACCACTTGGCCCAAAAGTTTCAAGCTTGTGTTGATAAGGTATTTATAACTATGACCTTATAAATTAGTATCATAACCTCTTACAATTCATGTGAGACACTTGACCATGGGGTCTCATACCTTATACAATTGAACACGCTGTATATATTCATGTACATTTCCCATTATGTCTTATTTCTTTTGTTGTTTATTAGACTTACTTGATTATACAATTATGCCCTTTTGTTCTTAGGGTTTTCTATATATACATCAAACATATTCTCATGAACACTAATTTTGGTACTTTTGATATTATTAAGTTTCTTTGTGAGAGATCTTCATCTTTTCATTTTGGTTCTTTTGAGAACTACTAAACTCATTAAGAATCTATGTTCTTATTGCATTTCTAGCTATAATAAAGTTATTTGGTTAGTATAAATATTTCTCTTTGAATGAGATCTCAATTCCAGCGATGGTTTTCATTTTGAGGTGATAGAGGATCATACCATTCTAGCAGCGCTCATGGTATCATTATGAACATAAGTGATACAAGACTCAATGAAGCTATTTTATAAATAATATGTCACGATCTCAATGCCAAGGTTCACGAATTTACATAATTAAAGGGTCAAGATCTTTCCTTCCTTTGCCTTATACCAAGGATCTTAGATTCTTATCATTAAGGTCAAGTTCAATCATATCCCTTTGATTTTACATTAAAATTCTCAATGGGTTAAGCTTTGTTTATTGATTCTAGCAATCATGCATTTGGCAATGGGGTAAAATTCCTTTTTGCAATGATTTTTTTCCTAATATAAACAATTAATCACTTCAGAAAGGTATATAAATCAAGTTTTTTTCCTATTGCAATAATATTTTACGACATAAAAATATACGTGATAAAAATATTTTCCTATTGCAATAATAAATAGTTCCAACTATTAGGATTATTTAGTTAAGGTTAGTAAAATTTGTTAAAAAACTAGTTACTATAGGAAATATTTTATATAGCATTTGTAGAAGTCAAATGATCATTTTCATTCATAATTAAATTTAAGAATTGTTATTCTAAAATTCTCTCTCTTTGTTCTTCTGAAGCCTATTTTTCCATTTAATATTCTAATTTTTCACTATACCTTTGGACACATTTTTATGCTTTGCTTTTGTTTCTTGGTGCTTCATATTTGGATTTTTCACAATGCATTGATTTACTCCATGATCAATTACAATACGATGAAAATAATATTAAAGGAGATCATATACCACTTCTTGAAGGTAGCATTTCTTTTGTTGTTGAACCATGCCCTTCTTTTAAAACAAGTAGACATATCCACTTTAACCAATATCTTAGCAACAACCAATGGTGTAATGAAAGAAATCATCTCTTCATTAATCCTCAATGGTCAGCTTTGTTGAAAAAAACTCAATTTTGAAATATGGTAATGCAATCCAAACAAGAATTATTGATAGGTTACTTTGGGTGTAGGTCATTAGGCCCACACCAACCTCCTTAGTACATGGGCTGAGCCTTACAAGCCTAGACTAATTTGTACAAGGTTTTATTTGAACTTGTTTAACATCATCGTTAAGGCCATTAATGCTCAAATGACCTTACTAATGCCTTAATCGAGCTCTTAATAACTTGGCCAATCTCATCAAGAAATGCTAGCTTTATTCCTTACTTGCCCTAGTATGTTAGACTATAAGCCATTAAGCATACTATGTACAAGGTTGCCCTACAAAATCAAAAAAAGGTAAAATAAGAACTACTTGGTCAAATTAGGAAAGTATACAACTATGGCACTAGCTTGGCTCAAGATCCTCCCCATAGAATTTGAGTATAACTTTGAAATATAGCAAGCATATCTTGCGAGAGGCATCCACTTGCTAGACTTGGCTGCAAATATAAGGTAACCCTTGCAAGTAAGTAGATTTGAAATCATTTACTCCCGACTAACTTCTTTTCTTTCTCTTCAAACTCTTTGATGATTTAAGCATTAGAGTAGCGTCGAAACCACTTCTAGTGGTCCTCTAAACTTATGTTTGCTCATTTCAAATGTCATCTCTAATCTCTAGACTCGCAACTGGAATTTACTAACAAAATCCTTTGTCTATTTCAAAAGATGTATCAACAACTAACCTACTTGCCTTTTTGGATGTCTTTATCTCGATTATACTCATGTCATCCTCTAAATTAAATTGAACCAAAATATGTCTTACAACAATTAATCTTACGTGAGATTTGCCTTTTTAAGTTGATCAATTTGAAAAAGAGTTGTATTTCCATCAATGTAGGTGTCTCGCTAGAAGATTTCTAATGAGAGACAACCTTAAAGGCAAGGCTAATCGGTCTTTTTCTTCATCTATAAAAAATTGCTATTTCACCTTTATAAGAAGATGGGATTTCAATAAAATTTTTTTGAAGATCAGAACCTTTGCCGGAAAAGGAGACAAAGCTCTTGTTTTTCGTTGTCATGGCGACAAGAGAATTGAGGAACTAGTTGTAGCCACCGTCATGGTGGCTAGTGGTGGTTGCGCCGCTAATGGTAGGGTTTGCTCTTCATTTCGTATCTTCTTTACGTTCAAACCGGGCTAGGTAATTTGAATACGTTATGACAATTCCAGAATTCCTAAATAAAATCAAGTGATGCTAATTTTTCAAAAGTTGCATATACCTCATTATAAACTTGCTTTCATATCTTGATCTCCATTGCACAACAAATTACATAAATATAATACATTTTTTTGTGTGTCTGCGACCATATTTACGACACAAACTTACATGCGCACAGATAAAATGCGCTGTCATGATGCATCTGCTTTGAGGGAGAGAATAATATTTTTTATTTACTTTTGAAAGGAATGTAGTAAACTCCAATCAGCAAATAGTTAACACTTTTACAATTGTATCTATTTTTTTCATTGAAAAAGAAAAAAAGAAAAATGCATGGAGGATTAAATAAAAGATGAGAAGTGTCGTCAAACTAGAAATAGGTGATTTATTTCCTCCTTCTTCTTCTTTTTTTGTCTTTTCAGGATAATTTATGTACTTATTAATACCATTGATATAAATATATATATAAATAAACTTAATTATAAATTGAAATAAAAAAAATTAGAAATAATCTCTAAACTTTAATTTTCGATACTAATGTATTCCTAAACTTAATAAAATAAATTTTAATATCTTTCAAATCTTATAAATTGGCATGACGATGAACTACTCTAACAATTAAACATAATATTCTCACATTTTTTATATTATATTATGAGATCAATTAATCCTTTTTTTTTTTCCACTATGTTGTAATTTGGGAAGAGAAAGATTAATGGTTATTATGTTATAAAATCAATTAGTTTAAAAAGAATTAATCTAAATTTGTTTTACTATTGGCACGTGTAAAATATGACCTTCACGGGTTTTCCAGGGACATTAAAAGGAACAGCTTTTGCCTTGTCAGGAGAATATAAGGACACCCAGCTACGTAGGGAGTGACTAAGCAACGACACCAAACGAACACCACTACTCCACGCATACACATCATCAATCCCCAAACTCATCGTCATAATTGACACAAAGAAAAGAAAGAAAGACGGCTCCTTTCCCTTACCTTTCACTCCTCCTCCTTACATACAGAAGACCCTTTTCTTGTCTCGCCGGAATCCGACGTCTTTCGCCGGTGAACCCACACTTCCCGCTCACCGGAAAAAAAATTAAATAAAAAAGTTACAACTTGGGCTGTTTTTACAAATGGATGTTGACTTCTGGGCTTCACGTGTTAACTCAGTTAAGCATGTCTCCGCTATCCAAGCTTCTAGGTTAAACTTTGGTAAATGCTTTGGACTCAATGAACGCAACTGCAATTTCTATTCCTTTTCACTTACTTCCGTTTATAGTAAGTCTGTTTTGGTGCGATTGTTATTTTTGGACTGAAAGTTTCTTCTAATTTTACTGTTGAAACTCAAGAAATTTTCTGATCAGATCTTTTTCTGTAAACTATGCCAGTGGAGTGTGGAACTAAAAGTTATTTGATTATAGAAGAAGTTGAGTGATTAGGGCCAGGCTACTCGAGTAGTTTATCGAATCAAGCTAATTATAAATAGACATCGGTTTTTAGCTTATGCTCAAATTCACATTGCATACGATCCCAGTAAAAGTTTAATTTGAGGATACTATTTGGTAAAGGAAAAAAAAAAAATGAGCCTATGCCTAAACGACTAGACTCTGATTGAGTTTTAGTTTTGAGTAACTGTACAATCCGACTCGACTTTCTTAAATCCCTAACTGTTGCTTCGTGGATGTATTCTTCTTTCAAATTGGGTATTGAAGCCATTCTGATCGATGTTAAGATGGAGCCTTCTTAATGGTGTTCTTGTTCCTGGACTGTAATGGCTCTCTTTGTTAGGATTCATTCACACTAGTAGGATACTAGAGTTCAGATGTGGGATATATGGTTACAGAGTCTAGTTAATTTTGGGATAGCTTGAAAGTGACTGATGATACTTAAGGTATGACCTATATGTTGTGCATCATCGTGCTGGGGGGTGTAGTATTAGCTGTTTTGATGGGGACAGTATTTGCGATCCATTGTGGCTTTTCCATATGTAAACGTAGAATTTGAAATTTCCAGCATCATCTCGCTAAAAATAGAAGTCATTCTTAAGGAACGTTGCGTTGTGGTTTACTTGATTCACCATGTCTATTGCACATGAAAAACCACCCTCAGTTCCTGATTGGCCCAAGATGTTGCAGAAGTAGATAAATAGCTGTTGCAGGGGATGACGTGATGTTTTATGTTTTAGTCAATCATGAAAAGCTTCTCTATTGGTGCCAACTATATTAATTCCCAATATAGGAAGATTCTTCCACTAAATTTCATAAATTGAAGGGATAATACAATCATATGAAAAAAGATTAGGACTGACAGAATCATTCTCAATGTGAAAGCCACAGTCCCCAGTTTTACCATCTGCTTCTTTCTTCAGCTATAGTGAGATCATGATAGGCCAGTTTCTCCTCCTTTTGCAGGAGTTATTGTGCATGCGCTTATTACTGATCATTTGTTCTCAGGAGAACTGATTCACGTGTTGTTTTCTCTTTATTTCTCCACAGACAATCATATAATATCGGATGACTCTGAAGGAGATGACGAGATAGGATCTTTCTTCCCTTGCCCCTTTTGTTACATGGACATTGAAGTGAACTCACTTTGCAGCCATTTGCAGAATGAACACTGCTTTGACTTGAAAAATGCTGTATGCACCTGATCACTGTTTTTGATGTAGTTGGTCTTTGTATTGAACATGTAAATTCATCAGCTGGCTAGCTCTTCAGATGACTGATAAACTTTACAATGAAGAGACTTTATAATCCAAGCTTGCAAAGTTTTGGAGCTATATTACGTTGGGAAGGGTGGTTTTTTATCTTATCATTTAAGTAATACATATAATTAGTTCTCATACTTGAGTTCTAGGAAAGAATAGGCCTCGTGTCAGTTGGGAAATCAAGAGTTGAACCACCAATTTACTATGTTACTGCTACTATTCCAGGTTTGTCCTTTATGTGCTGCAAATTTGGGGAAGGATGCCATAGCACATTTCATAACACAGCACACTAATTCATTGAAGGTATTATTATTCGGTACATCTTTTTGCAAACAGCTGGTTCTCTGTTGATTTACCTGAGAATTTCTTAACATGCTTTCCAGAAGAGGAAAAGGTCTCAAAAATCAGGCTTTTGGAATAATAGCTCACCCCTTAGCAGGGAATTAAGTTCATTTCTCGGGTCTTCAGCTAGTGGAAATGCACATGAAATTGCATCTGATCCACTCCTCTCACCTTTCCCCTTCAGTATACCCTTTTCAGAACCTGCACAGGATCCACCCGAAGACACTCCTTGTAGGGATTCTTCTGCTGCTTCTGATTCAAAAAGGTATTCTCACTTTGTCATTCTGTCTTCATACATGTTATATTAGCCATGGAGTAGAAGTGGTTAAACTCTTCATTAGAAAATTTCATCTATTTCTCAAAGAAAAATTTTTTCTTTTTTTCCTTGAAAAACCTCCCTTCATATCAGATTACTCAATAAAAATATAAATCTAAACTTGAAATTTTGTCTATGCTCAAAACTCTGACATTATCCATGTTTATCTCCAACACTTCTGCTTATGTCTTTCCCGGTGAACAACCATAACACCTTTAGTGGCCGTTACTGATGATTATCTTCAGGGGCAATGTTCTGCATTCATTCTGAAGTTGCTAAGAGCATGTGGGGTAGTAAATTTTGATGGCCATTTCTAACCACCTCTTTTTAGTAGGCATATGCCTTAGCATATATGCCCAGCTGTTTATACTAAAGGCCATTTAACCATTTCTAACCACCTCTTTTTAGTAGGCATATCTCCCATTACTGATGAGCTAGTTTTTGGTACTCGTTTAGGGAGTTTCCTTTACTAACTGCTGAAAGTAATTATCATTATGTGATAGTTAAATGGCCCAAATGACAATAATTTGTTCATGCTCTGCTTGCAGCAATGCATTGTCCTCATCACATAAAGATCAGGAACAGGATCAAGAAACAATACGACAGAGAGCATCATTTGTTCAACATCTGATCCTATCAACCATACTCTAGGATTCTCTGCGACTTTTGAGTGTCAAAAGTTTTCAGGATTATGTGGTAGGCTGTGGTTATATGATATATCAGTCTCCGTCGTGGATGTATCTATTTGGTGATTTGCAGTGCTGATTAGTACGCGCACAAAGTCAATCAAGTTAGTGTCTGCATCCGGTTTTATGTAATACTGATTTCTATATATATATTGAGAGCATAGTTTACCTCTCCAAAAGCACACATCCTATGCATCTGTTTTCCATTCTATGCATTTGTTAAGAGAGAAGTTCTGTCTAGTTTTATTCTTCAAATGTTGAGAACAAGGTAAAGCGTCCAATAAGCAAGTTAAGATCTTATAATGTATTGCACAAACTGAAAGAAATTTCCTCGCTATGTAGAATACCATTCTTCCATTTACTTGTTTGTCATGGGCAGACAGTTGAGCTTCTTTCGCATATTTATTAGGGTTGTAAATGATCAAGCCAAGTCAAGTTTTTGAAAGTTCAAGCTCAATCTGCACAAAAATTATCAAGCTTGAATCAAGCAAGCCAAGTTTCTAAGAACCTGAAAATTACAAGTTTAAAATTGAGCTCATTAAGGAATTCAAAGCTTGAGCTCTTATTTATCTAAACGAGCTTAAGCTCAAGCCCATCTAGATAAGTAAGCATAAACAAGCTAGAGCTTGAGTTTAAGATTGAATTAAATCTTAAAATTAATTTAAAAATTTTTAAATATATCCTTTTTTTGATAATTTTTAATTTTTATTTTTATTTTTATTTTTATACTTCTATATTATATTTTTTCATGCAATACGATATTTAGTATAATATATTAGCTAGTAAGTTTATTCATGAGCAACTTACAAGCTGAAGAGTTAATAATATAAATGAACTTTATTTTAAGCTCATACTTTAAACTCGGTTTATTTACAACTTTACATATTTTGCTAGTTAACCAAAATAATTGATGTTCTATCATTAGGAGGAGCAATGAAATGAAGTCAACTAATGGTCATTTACAACTCAATACTAGGTGAATGTACAAGGTCTGGAGCGGTCTAATCTCTGCAACTACAATTGCTAATAAGAGTTCATATGTAAACGAAAATTAGTCTGAGACTTTGAGAAAAAAGAATGGCCATTTATTTCATTTCATTGCTCCTCGGAAAGCTGCAATACTGACTCCACTGAATAGCTGGGAAAACATATTTACACTCTTGAGAATGAAAAGAATCTACCGATCATCTTTCTTCCCCCCACCAAAACACACCACAAATCCGAGTATTCCCGCATGTCTAAGACTAATTAACTACTCAGAGCGCTCCTTGCTATACTGAAACACTACGCGACGCATTGCGTTCCATGGCATCAGCTTAACTGTGCTTTAGATCCATCTTCAGAGGACGTGAAAGCTACTAGAAAAGAAGGATTTGGTTAAATACTTTAAAATCAGCAGTCGATGAAAAAATCTAGTGCAGCGCATGACTATGGCATGACATATTAGTAATTGAAAAGGGCGACCGACAACAACCAAAGATAACAACTTAAAAACTATGAAAAGCATTATGCAACAAGTACAGTTGAAGTTCTGAAGTACAAGTAGAGCAGCCGCAAACAAAGTTCATGAGCAATCAGTCCCGTCGATTTAATTGGAAAATTCATCCAACTAGACTAGAGATCATCAAAATCGAAAGATGAAACATATCTATATTACACTTCACATCCAATACTCATAAGCTCCACTAAAGGTTTGAACTAATCCCTCCGCAACTTGACGGTATAACAATCAAAACCACTCAAAAAAGTAAAGGCTATCAATAACTAGGGTCACACTTCCAGGTACTAGTCGAGGATAGACTGAATAACGCCAGCTCCAACTGTCTTCCCACCTTCTCTAATGGCAAATCTCATTCCCTGCTCACAAGCCACAGGCATGATAAGCTCAACCACCATCTTAACACGATCACCAGGCATAACCATCTTTGATTCTTCATCCGTATCATTCTTGATGGAAGAAACCCTTCCTGTGACATCGGTAGTCCTCATGTAGAACTGAGGCCTGTACCCAGCAAAGAAGGGAGAGTGTCTACCTCCCTCTTCCTTCTTCAACACATACACTATGGCTTCAAACTTAGTGTGGGGAGTAATAGTACCTGGCTTAGCCAAAACCATGCCCCTCTGAATATCGACCTTTTGAATACCTCTAAGCAACAAACCAACATTATCACCTGCCATTGCCACATCAAGAGTTTTCTGGAACATTTCCACTCCAGTGACAGTAGTATTCCTAGTATCTCTCAAGCCTACAATATCTACAGTCTCTCCAACTTTAATTGTGCCCCTCTCAACACGTCCTGTGGCTACTGTACCACGTCCAGTAATTGAGAACACATCTTCAACAGCAAGCAAAAAGGGAAGATCGGTTTGTCTTTGTGGAATAGGGATGTAACTGTCAACAGCATCCATAAGTTCATAAATTTTATCAACCCATTCATTCTCCCCTCTCTTAATGCTTGGATTAGCCATTAAAGCCTCTAAAGCTAACAAAGCGGAACCAGAGACTATGGGGACATCATCACCAGGAAACTCATAAGAAGATAACAACTCCCTGACTTCCAACTCAACAAGCTGCAAAAGCTCCTCATCATCAACTTGATCTTGTTTGTTGAGGAAAACCACCATATTGGGCACACCCACTTGCTTAGCCAAAAGGATATGCTCCTTTGTTTGTGGCATAGGTCCATCTGCACCGGAAACAACAAGAATAGCACCATCCATTTGTGCAGCACCGGTAATCATGTTCTTCACATAATCAGCATGGCCAGGGCAGTCAACATGGGCATAGTGACGGCTCTCGGTCTCATACTCCACGGTAGCAGTGTTGATAGTAATACCTAATCAATTCACATACAAAACCCCAAATCCTCAACAAACATTTCAAATCCTATGAATGCAAGCACAAAATTTTCATCAGAAATTCTATATCTTATAATCAATTTATAATTTCGCATCCTCCAGGTGGAATATGCATATGTCATCAGCAATAAAGTTCGCCTTTTTTGGATAAATAAAAGATCACCTTTGAATATAAAAGATCCCGTTTTCCATAACTAATTATTTTGATAGAAAAAGAGTTTAACTCTAGTCCAAATGTTATATTTCACTGATCATTTTCATATTTCACAATTGAGTTTAGACTTCCAAAATACCTGCATTTCAGTTCACTTTCACGACAGAACCTACAATTCACTATGGAGATTGCCCATCTGTAGGATGAACTGATATACAGATTTTCTTAAAGATTTAAAAATATTTGAGACAAAAGGTGGTTGACATGGTTGGTGATGGAAGGCAAGGTAGTGGTATGCAACAGTCCATCATGGAAAATATTAACAAAAGATAATGACCCTATTTCCACTTCTCAAATGAACAAAACATTTTACCCATTTCCCGCTGATAATTTCTGCGGTTATAAATTATAATCATCACCATAGGTGGCAAGCCACCAGCATTGCCTCCCAGTACCACTTACTGCAACTAGTACACCAAACCTGTTGAAATTACTAATGTTCAATTTCACTAATCATTTTCAAATGCACAATTGAGTTTAGACTTTCAATATACTTGCATTTCAGTTTACTTTGCATGACACACCCTGCTATCCACCATGGAGTATTACCTATCTGTAAAATGAACTGATGTACAGACATCTTAAGAATTCAAAATCATGTGAGATATAAGGTGTTTGACATCGTTGGTGATGGAAGGCAAGGTAGCGATATTCAACAGTTCATCACAGAAAATATTACCAAAAATTAACGACAATATTTCCGATTCTCAAATGAATGAACAAATTTACCCAATTCCCGCTGAAAATTTCCACAGTTATAATCACCACTAGCAGTGGCAAGCCACGACCATTGCCTCCCAGCACCACTAACCGCAATTAGTACACCAAACTTGTTGAAATTACTACGATAATATTTAAATTTTATTTCTTCATGCTCAGAAAAGCGTTTTTCCCCAAACAAATTAAAGGTAATTAATTTCCCGGTGTACTGATCGTTATCCACAATCCAATTTCATATTCATGACGAAAACATCCACAAGAACAGATCCTACTCAAAATAAGAAAAAGGGGACAACTTTAAACTAAACAAAAACAAGATTTTAACACCGAAAAATAAAAACAAGAAACAACCTCTAGCCCTTTCTTCAGGGGCGGCGTCGATTTCATCGTACTTCTTAGGAGCACTATTACCCATAGAAGCCAAGGCCATAGTGAGAGCAGCAGTGAGTGTTGTCTTCCCATGGTCCACGTGTCCGATCGTTCCAATATTCACATGTGGTTTCTTCCGCTCGAACTTCCCGCGCGCCGCTTTGACAGTGAGTGACCGATGCCGGTGGAGGATGGTGTTGGTTGTGTTGGTAGTAGAAGTGGTGGCGGAGAAAGGGTTTAGGAAGGAAGAGTAGAGTGGGGTTGGAGTCAGCTTGGAAGGGAAAGCGGTGAAAGGAAATGAACGCGTGGTGGAGGAAGAGGAAGAAGGCGCGTAGGGTGGGTATATCTTAGAAGTTGGTGGAGCTGGGACAGCCATGGAGCGGAGTGTGAGAGAGAGGTAGGGGGGTTTAGGTTTGGTGGGGGGTTTGGCAATGGTGGAAGGAACGTGTTTTCTTCATCTGCAGGGTAATGTGAAAAACAATGATAAGTTAGGGTTCATATTCATAATAATCAATTATTCATTTATTTATCCATCTATTCTTTGTTTTATGCTTTCCATGGTTAATAAACTATTACAAAGCATTTAAGTATAAATCTCAACGATAAAAGTATTTTGATATACATATATGAGTTTTAGCTTAACGTTTTATATGCATTTTGAAAATTAAAAAGAGATATGGGGTTTTTGTGCTCTTAGTTTTAAAATTCTATTATATTATTATATTAAAGCTCCATATTCTGTTTTAGTATATTTAGATGATTTTTTTAAAAATGTATAATATTTTTGAAAAAAATAATTTATGAAGTAATTTTTTCAAAAAAATATACAATACTCTAATAGTGTAGGTGCACATGTATCGATATAGTAAGAGGTAGAATTAACAATTTATGTTTATGATTTATATTTTTATCTTAATTGGTTCATATTAAAAACCTAAATGCCTAATATAGCCAATTTAATCCGATGGGTTAATAAGCTGATTATTAAATATGTTTATTAACCGTTTTGAGGAGGTAGTCACATGTTTAGTAACTTGGGTATTGACATATTTATTGATTTGAAGAATATTTTAAATTAAATCTTAGAAAAAGTTATAAATAATCTAATTTACACCTTCATAAAAAATAAAATCTCTAATGAGATACAAATGAATAACTATTTTCATTTAACTTGTTCTAAAAAACAAATCAAAATCAAGAAGTCTTACTCATCAAATGAGTATGTACACACTTATATATCAAATTATACTTCACCGGACTAACCCCTATTTGGAGTTATTGACTTTCTAACACCTTGTTTAGTTTGTTGAATAAAATAAGAGGGAATTGAATTACAATTACGTGGGAATGGAATAAATGTGTAATACATAAGAGAAAAGGTATTACGGTGTTTAGTTGATTGTTATTGAATTAATATTATAATGTTCACTTCATAAAAATTAACGGGTAGTAATAAATGAATAAAAGCTAAAATACCTAAACTAATCCTATTAAAATGAACAAGAAAACATAAATAACAAATTATATATATACATATATATATATAAAGAACAATAATGACTTTCTAGGAACCCTAATCTCAACTTCACATCACCATCCCAAATTAAAACCTAAGCAAAGCATTTCTAGAAACACCTTAATCCTAAATTCACAACACTATACCAATTTGCAATGAAATCACTATACATGCCACCTGGACGATCATTTGCTATTATTATCCTTCGGTGATAGCAGGTGAGGAACTTAACCAAGCGCATTGATGGTGTACTTTGTAGAGCATCGAAAAAGCGAGATATATGGTTTGAAAATTTCATGCGATTTTTCACTTGTATGGGCCTAAGCTATTTTCATTTGTATAACTGTTGGTGGATGAGACGATAACTTGTCGATTGTTTCCCCATGTTTGTATGTACTGATATTGGAAAACACACGTGTATGTGCACAGTAACGTAAAATGAATTTAAAATTATCATCAATCTTCTTTTGGAGGATTAAATTTGGCATTAGAGATAGCTTATTCATTATTATTAATTATAATTTTTGGAGGATTGAATTTTTTGTATTAGGCAAAGATTTTGTGGTATTGATAAGTCCTTGGAGTAAAGTCTAGCTCTTGTTTTGTTTGGCTAGATGTTTAAAAAAAAAAAGGGGGAGGGGGGAACAAAAGAGATATTACCTTAGGTTGAGAGTGGAGACTATATGCGTAAAGAGATGAAGGAACAGAGGAGGTTAAGGATTAAGTTTGGCTATGCTAGCAGCATACTGCACGGCATGATCACCAGGAAAGTATACATTTTAATCAAAATGAGGTGTACTTCATGCCACTTATCTCAACTCTAATCTAATCTAGTCTTAGAAAGAAAAAACATTTGTGTAAAATTTTGATTACTATTCCTTTTCCCCTATAATTGCATGATGATATTGAGAGATTTACTAATGCCTGTTTGCTCATCCCTTCCATTTGTATAGATTGAGAATAAAATAAGTGTAGTCCATAAGTTGAAGAAGTATATATTATTGGCCATTCATAGATTTTGTGATCTCTCTTTTATTATCAATTATTTCTGGCACAACTCCAATATTATCTTCTCAAATTTCTTTTATAGATGTTTCGAAATCTCTTATTTAACAATAATTATAGACTTGTCTTATCGTAGTGACTTATATAAAAAGATATCATCCATTTTAAGTGGAAACATGAGGTGGTAGCATTTTTTCTAGTAAACAATCCTAGGAGTAGGCAAATAAAGAATATTAGGTCCAAACCAGCATAGGACATGAAGATGATAATGAATGTTCCTATTCTCATGCGTAATGAAATGATATCAAGTGCTTTACTATGACATTATTAAGTGGTGATCCCTAATCCCTATTCACTTTTGTTAAAACATACTGCTAATTTCAAACTGTGTAGTCTCCAATCAACATTTATATCTATGTGTACAGTGTTCAATATGCAAGTACTGAAAATATTTACTCCTTTTCCATAGCGTCTTCCATGTCCGATTGAAAGTACGTTACGGAAATTCTTATTGCATGAACTTTACATAAGAGTCTAAATAGCCTTCAATAGCAATGGTCATATGTTTATCTAATGATAGTGATTTAGAAGATATAAGCCTCCTCACCCAACCCCAAAAGAGAAGACACCTACACAAAAAAGAAACAGCCTCTATTTATGAAATATTCATAAATAATAATATCAATGCAAGTTATCAAAATAAAGGGACAAATTTAGTCAATGTGGTTTAATGAAGGTTCTCATTCTTTACATCTATAATATTTCTGTTAATGTTTATTTTGAAGTTGTTTACTCTCAATAAGAATACATGTTTATGTTGTGTAGATCTCTAATTTAGTGGAATATATACTTAAGTATTAGTTGCTTGTGTTGAAATGTAATTAAGGTTTTAATATTTTAAGTGAATCATTTAAATCCTTTATAAATAACTACTTAATGGGAGTGCATTATCATGATCCTTTCTTATTGACACTTATTACTTGAATCTTTAGTAAAAAGTTGCTTCAATTGAGGTAATAGAACATCAAATTACAAGTGGACAGGAAATTGTCTCTCACATAGATTGGTTTAGTTGTAGGCTCTTTTGTAGCTTTTAGCAATCTAGGTCAATATGCCATATAGTTTAGTGTGTTTATCATTTATTTTTTTTAGCTTTCTAGTTCTATTAGAGGGTCTTCACAATCAAATGCTAGGAATTACATTAATAAATGGCAAATATCTAACACCTTTCAACTCTTATAGTCAATGGCATTAAGTTGTTTTTAATTGAAATAAATTGAAATTTAATAAATTCACAATGTGTCAAATTATTGTCATAAATTGGTAGATGAATCGTATATGGGTAAAAGATTATGAGTTATGCTTCAGCAAAATTGGAGCTTTTAGATAAATAATCTACCATTGATCCATGTTTCAAGGGTTTTAGGAGTGATAAAAAGTATAAATAAAAGTCGTTTGTTTCTTGGCAAGGTCATTTGATCATTTTTTGCATTCTTCTTATTGATGGTTAGGAGCTATTCGCTTTGTATAAGGACATGTTTTTGCTATCTTTAACCATAGATTTTCAATCGATTTCCTTTACATTTCCAATATTACTATGCTTGTTTATCTACTTTACTTTTCAAACCATTTTTTCTTACATACATAGTCACAATGTCGATTTATTACCAATATATAATTAGGATGAATAACCCCTTAATTTAGTTTAGTTTTCTTCTTATATGGACATATGTATATGTATTGATATATATTCGTTACATGCCGTTGATATATATAATATTGGTTTGGAAAACTTATGCATACATGAGAAGGTCCTTTCAAGCAAACAAATATATCTGGATTGCTTTTGAAACATTTAAAACTAGAAATTATCCAAGTAACGGGATAACATTTTCTTCATAAATGACTAACCCATTTTGCCATTCATTGTCAATAGGATGACATGTCCAATGCCTTAGATTCATCGTCTTCTGTGAATTCGAAAGAGAAGACAGCAATTTGTTATTGTGGGAAACAATCAATTGTGGTATCTTCTTAGTAACAGGAACATTTGGAAGAAGGTTTTGTGAGTGTTCAAAATATTGGGTACGATGAATACATAATTAAATTTCGACCTTTTTTTATCTGTTGCCCTGCAAAAATAAATAAATAACATCTAATACAATGTGTAAGTCGGAGATACTTGCAAGTTCTTTGAATGGGTAAATCCTCTAACATGCAGATATGGAATGAGCTTCAACAAGAAGGTCTTACAAAGATGTGAGCAATTAGAACAACAATTGAAGACCAAGTGAACTAAATACATTGAATCAATAACAAAGCTTTAGCACCAGTTGAATTTGTCACATTGAAGGGAGAAAGAGCTACACTATATGTGTGAAGGACTTAAGAGTAAGGATAAGAAATTAGGAGTACTTTTGTGTGTATTATGGATGGTTATGTTTGCAGTGTTTATAATTTATGCTATCAACAACAGGAAAATCATGTCTTGGATGCCATATCAGTGCTTGGCATGATAAAATTGTAGATTAGTCTGAAAACTACATATATAATGTTGATGGTGATCAAAGACTTTAATGTAATGACCAGTAAGCTTGAAGTATATGCAAAATGGGTGTATTTTCAACTAATATACATTATGTTTAGAAATGATTTTCTTTGCCTTATTACTACCATAATAATTGAAGGGGGCTTCAAATAGAATATTAAATCCCGCTTCTTATTCCAATGTGGTATTCCCATGTTTTATGCCCCCATCATCTTATATCATGTTAGTGGTTGGCTGCAGTAGCAACTAGTATAGATTTGTGCATATGATAACTTTATAATTTAATACATGCATTATGGGCCTCATCTACTCCTTGTAGAGAGACGATTCTTTATCATCTAGTTTATTATTAGTCCATAAAAGGATCTAAGGCTAACCTTTGTGTTGGTTTGCTTTGCTTGCTTTTGTTCAAATATCAGGATTGTAATAGAAAATGTAGAAGACTTGTTAAGTACTTGTTCCTTTATCAATGGCTGATCTATTGTGGAAAATAGGATATTAAATTGCATCATTCCTATAAATTTTGATGAAGCATTGAGGTGTAAATTGCTAATATAATGAACTGCAACTACGTGGAATATCCCATCTATGCTAATAAAAATAGAAAATACAGTTAATCATGGTTCTAATATATTACTTTTTAATCTTTCCCATTGTAGTTGAGAAATAATCTCCTAAAAAGGGAATGATAGGGGGAAAAAAGGGAATGACACCACCTCATCATGTACAAAAACATGGAGCAGTTCAAATATACAATGTGCTAATAATCAATGCTTGATCATAAACATACATCCATCTAGCATATATAGCTAGACTTAAACTTAACACCCACTCATAAAAAACATCCTTCCAAAAAACAATGAGTGGACAAAAGCTTAAGATAAGCACATCATTCCATATGGTAATGTTTACCTATAATAACATAAACTAACGACACCTTATAACCACATGAATCGTTAATCGACAAAAAACACCATCTACTTGATTTGAAATTCCAGTCAAGGCTCGTTTAGGAGCACTCTAACAAAAGGAAGACAATGCTTGGGTGGAAGATCATGTAAGACAGCAACATTTTCAGGAATCCTAAATATCTTAACTAATGCTTGATACACCTCTGTTTGGGATAACCTTTCTATTCCTAAAAGGAATACTGTCAGCTTATGCAAGTTTATCCTTGCCTTATCTAATATCAAGCACTTGACTACATTGTTCATGGTGTGCTTCATTTCCTACAAATGTGTTTGGACTTCTCTATAGGTAGATGTTAGTTCATATATTGTTTCACTATTGATCATGCCTTGCTTCTGCTTATCTTTGGGTTGAACTACATTATGACGAACTAATATCTCCTCTACTTCCTTATTATTCTGAAACTCCTCATCAATGTCTTGTGATGGGGCTTCCTCTTGTTGTTGCTCTTGATATTACTCTTGTCGTTGTATATTGTCAGCCGTTTGTACATCTTGCCTGGTTGTACGATCCTTTGCATAGATTATAGACAAGTCATGAAGAAAAGGAAAACTTTTGTTCATAAATTGAGCAGCCTCTTCGTATATCTACTTAAGAGATTGATTAAAAAAGGTCACAATAATTTGTGTACAAAATTATATGATGCATATATTACAGACGATAAAGTGATACATGACTTATACATAAGCCTCCCATATACTATTCTCCACAATGACCATGTTCTTTGTTGAATCCCATCTAGAGCCACTAGTATACTTACCATAAACCATATTGTACACAATACTTTAATCCTTTTTCAATGTATGAACGCGTGACTCTATGTTTAGTTTTGGCTTCACACCATTGTTTGAAATCTTCTTGTCCAGCATTTTCTTCAACTCAGGTAAATCTCTACTTTTAAATTTGGTGTTAACATTGTGGGTGCCCTTAGCGTGTAGCTCTACCATGCATTGAACTAATACACAGCCCTTGGAATATTTCTATGTCCTTTTCACTTGCTTAGCAGATTTACTGTCTTGCTATGAAGACTAGACTTCTTCTATAGTTGTCAATCCTTCATTACATTATGGGAACAACATTCGTAAAGTGTAAAAAAGCAAGTCGTCATAGAGTATTTTAATGTAGCCATGAATCATATACTACGTATTCTAGCTTTAACACAAGATACTGTATGTTAAACTCAAATCCAAAGTACAAATAACACAAACAAACAACAACATAACAACATAAAATAAATGATTGATCCAATATAAGAAGTAACAAGTGATGTTGTAACCAAGCAAAATATAAGAAAGCATCAAAACACTATAACCAATGTTCAATTGTGATATGTCAGTTGTGCATTGGTCTACTTCCACTCTAGTCAACAAACATATGATTGGCTAGTTCTTGTCTCCACCACCAAACCTAGATGTCATTATGACATCTTCAATTAAATGGGCAATGTTTTCCTCGATGTCATCAACATGAACTTCTAATGGGTGGACAGTCATTTCATTCCTAATGAAGTTGTGCAACAAGCAACATGTGAGTATGACATGGTTATGGATTCAAACTGGATAAAACAAAAGGCTCTAAAGTATACTCTACCTCATCTTCAACAATCCAAAGCATCACTCAATGACATTACGAGCAAATGCATGCCTAAAGTTAAACAATTGCTCTAGAGTTCTTGGTTTATGTCCCTAACACCATTCGTTCAAGTGGTATCTCTAACCCCTGAAGGGTGAGAGGAAACCCTCACAATTAAGATAACTCGCATCGACTAGGTAATAGCAACCTGTATGAAAAGGAAGCAACTTGGGTCATCTTTCAAATTAGAAAGGAATTAAATTAAATACTAAAAAAAAAGATTACATATACATATTAAGCATACCTTGAGGAATCTTTAGACCATTTCTCCTAGTCATTGCATCACATAGCATTCTATTGTTCATAGCCGAACCCTCCTAATCGAGTAAAACATAGACAAAATGCATGATTGGTGTGCAAACACCCAAAACGTTAGTAGCAATCTCATTTTTTCTGGTCCTATATCTTGGTTTATTTTTCAATAGAACTCTAATTGGGATGTGAGTTTCATCTAATGCACCTAGAAAATTATACACAAAAGGGCAAAGTAAATACTAACCTAAACATTAAAGTAGTATTGCCTTAAGCTATTACTTTCTCATTGGAAAAACATGTTTTTATACCTTGATATATTTCCAATAATCATTAGTATGGTTGTTTGAAATGGGTTCAGGCTTCTTCAAAAGATGGTTACTAAGATGTAGAGTTGTCTTTAGAACATTGTGGAAATACTTATTAATTATTACTCAAAATCTCTTGAAATTATGTTTTACTACCTTACTCTTCATGTGACATGCGAGAATATGTAAGAACATCGTAACTTACTCATCAACCAACATGTTTCTTGATGCCTTCAATCCCCTTATACTCTCTAACATCTGACAAAGTTTATAGACTGTTAAATTTCTCTTATGAATTTTTATGATAATAAAAAGAGATGAACACTAATAAATTAACAAATGTGTAAGGACTAGTATGAAAATCTTCAGAGGATACTTCAGAAGCTTTGTTATGAGAAGAATCAATATAGTATTTCAAAGACTTGTTCAGAAACTTCAGATAAAAGAAAATTGATACTCTTCAAAAGGTTATTTAGAAGTAAACAAGGCCTAGTTCCACTAGATTGAGTATATTACGGAAATACACTTAATCCCATTTTACTTAAAATAGAGTTAAGAATCTATGGGGGTTATTTTTTAGCGAATTTATTTTTTAGATAAATCAATATGTATGTAAGCTTCCAAAATTGAGTTTAGGATAACCGAGCTCAGATTTAGGGCTTTTAGGGTAACTTATCCAATTGAGCCCAAACTTTGCAATTAGAATGAAAAAGTTAGTCGAGATATTATAGTGAAGTTAGATTTTAGTAATAATGATCCGAAATCCCAATTTTGCCCTTAGAAATTGGAGTGTTTACTAAAGCCCTAAAATGTTCAGAACTCCTAAAATTGAACTTAGATTATAACGAGAACTTAGAGATAAGTTAATTGAGCTATAAAATGAGATAATGTAGTATAATTTACTATAAAAAAATACACGTAATTTTTTAGTATACCCGGTACAAATAATAATTATACTCATAAATTAACTTTAAATTGAGTAATTATATATATATTGTGTTGAATTCATGAAATTAACCTTAGAATGTATCCTAAAAATAAAAGATATGCTAGAAACTTAATTATATGAGTAAAGTTATATATTTCACGTGTTATTTACATAGGGTATAAACTTATATATTAATTAAATAATTAATTCTAACATATAATATTTGTATTTAAGTAATTATTTAATAAAAGAAAAAGAAAAATTAATTAAATAACATTGAGATTGCTGGAAGGAGGCGTGGCAGGAGAATGAGAAGTGAAAGTTGCTGAATCAAAAGTGAAATTGGGAGAATTTGACACCACATGCTTAGTTAAAATAGGAAAAAAACAAAAGAAAAAAATAAAGAAAAATCATAGGCGGTGAAAGAGCACTATAAAAATTACTCCAGCAACAGGATGATAACATTTGACAATTTGGAATCAAAAATAACAGAAAGAAAAATCAAGAAAAAATCGTAGAAAATAAAAAAAAAAGAAGAAGAGAAAAACAGAACAATTACCGAGTAAGGCTAGTTCCTAGGGTTCCCTTTAATCTGCTGTTACGCCACTCCACCACCAAGGAGTACCCCCAGCATCTAGGCCGTCCGACAACCGCCCAGCCGCCGCCGGCCACCGGAGCACCCAAGAACACCAAGGTCAAATTTCTGCCTTGTTTTTCAAAAATTTCTAAAAAATAGTAAATCCGCCCAGAAAATTATGAAAAAAATTACACTTAGGTTATTTTAGACATGCTTTCATGTGATATTTTTATTTTTGAAAAATTCGTAATATTTAATATACTTTATTAAGAAATTTGTAATTCATCCGAATATATATTAGTGAAATAAATATACTATATGATGTTGTTTCTAGCTGAAAATTTTTGTGTAGGATGTGTATAATATATGGGTAATTGCTACGTAGCCCAAATTTTTATTTGAATAATTTTAATATTTATTGAATTTTTAGGCCTGAAATTGGTTCGAAAATAGGCTGAAATTATGAATTTAATAGGAAATTATGAAATTAATTGATGAAATGGATATGTACTGATCTATAATAAATAATAATGGTATTGAGTCAGATTGGAATTAATTGGATGCTAAAAGAATTAAAATTGGATAATTTATCAAATTTAGGGGTAAAATCGTCAATACGAAAATATAGGCAATAGGTCGAAAACTTGAAACCGAGTGATAATTGAATTCCCTATATTTTTAGAAGTCCATAGAAATTTTTGGGGAATTAATAAGTAATCCGAACTATTTACTACGAATTTATTAAGTAAAATAGCTTAAATTACAAGTCGGGGTGTATTTGTAATATTAATAGACTAAAATGAGTAAAATACTTAAATAAAACCTATATATAGGATTGCTGGTCGAATTGGGTTAAATAGAGATTTTATTACAATTATTAATATTTTCTGATCGGGATGTACTTTAGGTGTATTAAAATTGAATAATACTTATATTATTACAATATAAGGACAAATTGGATAAAATATAATTTAAAACTGTAAATTTCGCATAATACGGTCATTTTTATATAATTATGTATAATTGTATTAAAAATTCAAACTACCCGTTAAAATCCATCTCTAGGAACAGGACTCATAAGATGTGTCGTTAAGTCTATACGAACTCAATGACACTAGTTTTGTTGAAATCGGATAACCTTAAGCAAACTAGCTTATATCTATAACATATTCAAGAATATACACATTTCGGTAACTCTACCGGAATCAAAACGTGAATTAATAAATAAAAAGTACATTTCGATACGATCAAAACGATATATAATACGTAATAGTAAATATGATGTACAATGTTAATAATTAATAATTTAATTACATGACTGTATATTATGGAAATAATATATATATATATATATATTTTAGATTAAACCCTAATGTTTTCGCAATTATTACGAAAACTAAATTTAGACCTTTTGTATAATTAGGACCTTCTAAAGACGGCTGACAATTCAAGTCAGAAATAACGAACGTTTGAACAAGTAAGTTGGGATGGTAGCTTCGCCGCTGTTTGGGTACTATTTTAAAAGTATCCGGAGACCTAAGAGTACTTCTAGTTGTGTTTGTAGCTAGATGATTATGTGCATACTATGTGTGTGAATGATACTCTGATGTGACAGGAGTTCAACTCCTTGGTGTGCTGTTCTGCATATTTGCATGGATTTTGTATTGTGTGAACTCATTGGTCACCCCTGATTATTTCTAATGATTATTCGACTAAAGTGTAATTGGTCACGCATAATCACCCGTTAGGGGAAACGATTAAGAGTGTTAAGCCAAACACCGACTTCCTTCGATGAGGATAGCTGAAATGGTCCTTTCCTCATCCTTAGTCGAACTAAGTGATAGGCGAAGAGATCGCGGCAAGGTTGGGGGCCGTGGTTCGAAGGCGGTCTTGGGAGGGGGGTGTTCTCCATTGCACAAGCCCGGGTTTGGTTTAACTTGAGTCGCGATGAAACTCCTCAATCCGGGTTGGAGCGGATGAAATTTCTCTAACCTCACAGTGGACCGGTTAACACTGTACGATGTTTTCATTTGAGTGATTGCATTGCATTTCATCATAATTATTAACCTTATTTGTGATTGTATAGTACTCTTCTGACTCCGCCCCACTTACTGAGCTAGTTGTGCTCACACCCCTACAGACTCTTTTGCAGGTACTGAGTGAAGATAAAAGATGTTCCGGTACTACTGTTCTCAGGTTAGTGTGCTGCTGTGTGGGAAAGTGAGGAACGAGGAATTTAACTGAACCTGAGCTTTTGCTTTATCTTTAAGTTTTGAAGGAAACTAAATGGGAATTCCCTGGGAGCCCACTAGTTTTCTAACTTATTGTATATAAATCGTATAACCTGTGGTTTTTTTAAAAGACTTTGATTGTAATCTTTACCCTTGGACGTGAAATGTTGTATAATTACTGTTGTAATACTAAACTACAGATTGTATAGAACAAGTATTTTGTTAAAGCTTTACCACAGATTTGGATATTAACAGATGTCAGAACAGACGTTTCAAGCTGGTTGAGTTGTGCGCCTTGTGTAAACTGCCTCTACGATAGCAGCTGTGAGGTCAGCTTCTATCTTAGATTAGTTTACACGGCAGGACTGTTATGACTCTTCTTGTTCGGGGGCGTGACAATGTATACAAGAATGAATGAAGATAAGGTTGATTTTGGATTTTGTGGGATTTTCAATTTTAAATCTAAAGCTTATCTAGAGGTTGTTGATCAAAGTATATCTGACCATGATAAGATTATAAGATCAGGTTTAAATTCAAAACTTCAAAATTTTCTCTAAAAATATCTATGAATTATCTTTAACGTTAAATATAGATAAACATGAAGTGAAGATAATTTTCAACAAGTTAACTGTTGGAAGACTCTAGTATAAAAGGAAAAAGGATTTAAAACGTCAAGCACATCTTTAAGAAAATAATAATATTTTCGTTACACTTAAATCGTGATCAAATTCTACCTTTTGAAAGAGTATAAAAAATTTCTTAGATATTACTTTGGAAAGTTGAACCGAAGAGAATTATTCATCAATCATTATTTCTGTTTTAGTACAAAATTATTTAAGACTTGTATTATTGATTTCACTTGTAATTTGTAAATTTTATTTATTGTTTGAATATTGAGAGAAGTTTGATTGTACTCTATAAATCTGTATTAGCTTGATTGAAGAAAGGTTAGATAGATAGAGTAAAGTATAGTGAAGCTTATATATGGCAAGTGCTTGTAAACTTCTTGTGATTTTGATATAGTGAATCAAGTAAAACAGCACCAGTGAAGTAGACTAAGTCTCCAATAGTGGAGTTAGAAGAGAGTAGTAGGTAGAAGGTAAAAGGTAGAAGGTAGCAGGTCAAAACTTTATAAATTCTCAGCCTGATATTTTCCTTCTGTATCTTTATTTATTTACATTATTTAATTGTATTGATTATTTGTGTGTTGAATTATTAAGGTACCATTGTTCACCAATATAAGTTGTTAAAACGGGTATCTTCTTATATGGAAAATTTTTTCAAAAATTTAAAGATATCAATTAACCTCCTCCCTCCCTCATCTTGATATCTTATACAGGAACAACAGAATGCATTATTACCAACTCTCAACTATTCGATACAAGTTACATCATCGCTCTCGACAAATCTTCTAATGTAATGTTTATGTTGGTATAAATTTAACTCGTATGATCACACTGATGGTCAATAAGTATGAAGGACTAGGAAATGTAGTATAGACAACAAACCACATGTAAAACTAGCATATTATGCCCACAAAACTAGTAGAAGGCAAGCTAATTTCTTTCTCTTATGTGATTTTAGACTGTGTAACTTCAACCTATCCATCAATGAAGAAAGGCTAAAATAATGTTTATCTCCATAACCACAACTACTAAAATAAACAGATGAAGACATGCATCTTAATATTCTTACCATAAGCAACTTGATAGAAGTGAAGCTATTACTCTTCTTAAACAAAATTCATACAACAGAAATAATTCATTGTCGACTAAGTGAAAAAGGAAAAAAAATGCTTGCTTAGTTTTTGCCATCAAAGAGATATATATAAAATTTTAATTTGTAGCCCAAGAAAGCTAAGGACAAGGATCTATTATAATACCATCCATGGTTAATAAAAATTTTAATATCTCATCTTTTTTTATTATAATTTTATTTTTTAATTAAAGAGCATTTATAACAATATATATTTAGAGATAATGGATGTGGGATATTTGATGATCAAAAAGTTCAACAAAATATTGCATTAAGCAATTCAAACTATTTAGTGTAAATTCTAACATATAAAAGTTTGATTATTATATCAATATAATAGTTTATGACATCTAATTACAAAAATATTAAAACTAACCATGGCCAAAAGAAGGATCCTTTTCGATTTAAAGTTAAGGGAAAATATACTATGAAAAGGGCTCACTATACTCTAATTAACAATGCATTACTAAATAACGCATTGGATTATCCTTTTAGCTAAATTTTTTTACAATTTCACAATTTCCCTAAGACTACCGCACATTATAGGATACACATATCAACAGATAAGGACATGCATATTGATAATCTTACCATAAGCAACTTACAATTAATCCCTTCAATACATATGCCCTATTGTAATACTTATTATGCTATAAGCTACAAAGGTGAAGGTCTAATGTTATGAACAACATGATAGAAGTGAAGCTTTTACTCTTCTAGAATAGAATTCATAGAAATAGATGATGGTCTAATGATATGAACAACATAATAAATGTGAAGCTATTACTCTTTTGAAACATAATTCATAGAAATGGAACAAGTTATAGATAGTTAAATTTGAATTAGCATGTGGTATTTTATACTATGAAACTCAACTTCAATTTAATTAAAAAAAAAAAAAACAATTTGCTTTTTCATATTTCTTTGCAGAATGGTAAATGAACCTACTAATGTTACTAATAATATTCTATAAGGTTGAAACAAAGAATGATACGTAAACAATATGGTTTAGCTATATTGTAAGCGTTGCGTTTAGAAGCTCAGATTTGGTACGTAGAGTTTAGGGCAATTAATTAAAGGATTCAATCGAGTTTAAATTATTATAATAATATTAAAAATATTAGTAAAAATGATCACGTAAATTTGAATTTAGGAAAATAAGTAATAAAATAATAGAATATTATAATATCAAATTATAAGTATATTACCCATTAATTATCGAAAATGTGTAAAAACAAGTTTCGATAATTAACGAGTTACTAAAGATAAATTATATGCATACTAAAAATCACAGAACAACTTAAATAATATTTATGAGTATTTACTTATACTCCATATGTATTTACAGGTATGTGAAAATACGTGAAATTACCTAAAATACCCAAAAAATGATAGAAAAATGCCAAATAATTAAAGAAAGTTGCCAAAAAATTAAGGAAAAATCAGAAAATGGAGAATTATCAAAATCAACGTCGTGGCATGCTTGGATTAAGAAGGAAAAAGTTAACCAATTAAAATTAATCAACTAGAAAGTCAAAATGGGAATAGATAAGGAAATGTCAACTCAAAATTAATGCAAAAAGTCCAATGGAGCTCTATAAATACCTAAACTCTATCAAAAGCACATTTGTTCAATTTTGAGTGTGAAAAAAATTGAGAAAATTGAAAAAGAGAAGATTAGGGTTTTTTCAAAAATTTAGAAAAAATCTATATAACTAGGGTATTTAGACCAAACCTATGACTCATGGCCAACTGGAACTGTACCGCTGCCACCACCACCAAACCACCCTCCCACCACCATTGGTGGTTGAAAATCCAATAGGCAAGTGAGTCTAATTTTATCTCGAATTTGTTTAATTTAATTAAATTATCAATTTTATCTAAAAAATTATGAAATTTAGTATTTTAATGTTTTTATGTATGTAGATTTGAAGAAAAATATTGATTTGATTCAATTATATCTGAAAATATATAGTGTGTAAGAAATAGTATAAACTCGAGCATGCTTCAATTTAGAAATAAATAGCCTTAGGATCGTAGTTTTAAGTTCAAAAATTTTTTAGATTGCTTTAAGGATGTAGAACAGTGTTATGAAATCCTTTTTCAGAAATAATTTTTCAAAAATTTTAAGTGATTTTTAGGCCTTTAATATATATATATATATATAGTTAGTGATTTTGGGGTTAATTAATAATTATTTGAATAATTACTAATTTAGTATATAATTAGGTGTTTTAAGATGTTCATATCTAATGTAGTATGATAATTGTAGCATTTGGAGTATTAGATGTAATTATTATGAGTATTATGTAATAAATATATGTAATTTTAATACTACGTGAAATTGGAATTATAATAAATATAAAATATTGGGTTAAATTGGATAATATAGTAATAATAGTAATATATATTAAATCTGGTAGGAAACAGAAATTTAAGTAATTATATAAAAATATAAAATTTTCTTATGTCGGGTGTAAATTTGGTATATAAATGAGGATTAAAGTATACCGTGTAAACTAAAATACTACTTAAGGACCAAAAGTAATACTTATAATACTGGAGCCTAATGTACTTAATTTCACATTAGGATTCAGAAAGTATTCTTAGGATTTATGTATAATACTCGTAGTTAGAATTGATTTAGAATTTAAATCAGAACCGAATTCAAAAACTGAATTCTAGACTAACCTAGAATGAATCGATAATAAATAATATATATATATATATATATGAAAATTTTAGTTAAATTATAACTTGATATGTATAATATCATAAGGATATAAATACTAAAAGAATATTTATATTATAGGAGATGTAATGACAAGTCAACTTACAATAAGTTGAGTAAGCAAATTAAGGATTCCAAGTAAGTTGGGTTCAATACATAACTGCATTTTCAAGTATTATTTTAGAGTACTCAGAGGTTTAGGATGGTATATAATTGCGATTGTAAGTAGAGAGATGCATGTGCTTGTATGTGTTTGACTTCATGCTAAATTTATGTCGTAGGTAATCGATGTGAATTAAATAGTGTGAAATTGTTTGATTACCCTAAACCGTATTTAATCATAATTGACCTAAATACCTTAATTAGATATGCATTATAACCCTTTAGGAGACCATTAGGATTTTCTAACTAAATACCAACACTTTTGAAAAAGATAGTGTGGAAAACATAATGGTTTTTTCTTTATCCTTAGCTGAATTAAGTGATAGGAGAGGAGGTTACTGTAAGAATATAAGCAATAGTTCAAAGGATAGTTATAGGAGGAGTAATGTCTCTATTATACAAATCTAGGTTTGATCATAAGCTGTTGCATAAACATGAAAACTTCTCAACCTAGATTAGAGCGAATGAAATTACTCTGATTTCATAATGAACCAAACTTCGTTGTGTGATTACATTTGCTTGTCTCCTTGCATATAATTCATTGTTTAATAACCCTATTTGTATTTGTTATGAATTCATAAATCTCTAATTTAACTTATTAAACTGTGGTTACTCATACCCATATAAATGTTCTTGTAGGCTCTGACTGATATGCTATAGTATAATTATCCTAAGGTTAGTTTTTTTTTTTTAAGTTATGGGGAAGTGAGGATTAATTGACTATATGATCAAGTCTTTTATTGTTTTGTTAGCACTTTAGGTTTAAGAACAGGTTTTGTGATATGTTCGTTAATGGACCACTATAGTATGTTTAAATTCCTGGAAATATAAGACAATATGAATGTAATTACGTATATATAACTTAAAGTTCCATCTTTTTATGTAAATTTTTGCTTAAACTTTTAATTGAGCTGTTTATTTCAATGTAAGGAATCATGGATGCCTTGTGTAAATTATATCTATAATAAGGATTGTAAGGTCGGTTACTGTTATAGTTTGATTTACACAGTGAAATTGTCATGACTCTGCAGTTTCGAGACGTAACATGTATTAATCAAAGGTTAAAGCTATCAATAGTTATTGTATCAACCTCAATAAGTCGTGAGCTTTACTCTATTTTAGTAATAAAGGATAATAGGGGATAAGAGTAATCAACGATGATTAATGAAATGTAACTATGGAAAACAAACAAAAAGAAAAGAAAAGAAAATGATGTTAGATTTTAAAAACATGAAGTGATGTTTATTGTTTATTAACCGTATTTTTTAATGGTTCCAAACAATCACTAGTAAAGACTGTTTATTAAATTTCACCCACTACCACTTATTACTATGACCTATCAACATTTATGATATTAGCAAAGAGGGACACAACATTTCATGTTGATTAAACACTTTAATATGTATCGCATTTCAGATTAGTTCAAATTAAAGAGATAACACATCAAATTGGCTTATCACTACTAGTGAAGGCATGGCCTAAATGCATTTACACATCAAGTTACATACTAAACATTATTAATAAACAAAGATAGCATAAAACTGTCCACTTAAAAAAAATAAATACAAATCAATACAAATAAGATCAAAGCTTTGATGCCACCTTCTTTTCATTAAAGTAACTAACTTCATACAGACAGCATCTTGTTCAACATTGTCTTTAATACACTAAAACAACACGATAAACAATAGTAATCAGGATAAAGCTAAAAACTTCCCTTCAAGAAAACATCAAATATGAATACATGTGAAACCAAATTTCCCATTTCACCATTAGTTCCACGCTTAAACTCATCACAAACAAAAACGTTAACATAAAGTTACAAACTTTTCATAAAGAACATCAAATTAAACATGCTTAATGATCGAACCATTATGATGAATATGTTTGAGATTTAGATACCTTAATTTCTAGGAATTTCCTTCACATACTATCATGCGATGATCTCAAAAGCTCACAAATATCTTCCAATTTATAGACATGCATAACTCGATGAACATTCAATGTAACCTCATTGATCCAAAAGAAGTAAAAAACCAAAACTTAATTAATCTATATAACTATAATACAGAGGATAGTAGGTGTTCATTGACATAGTCAAAGTAAAGGGTGGCACATCACAAAAAAAAAAAAAAAAATTACAAACCAAAAAACGTTTCAACATTGTTAAAAGTAAGAACAAGAATACGCAAAGACATAATCGTACCTTAATTAAGGGGTTGATTTGTTTTTTGTTACATGAGAGATGTATGCACAAGCACATCTTGTTCTTTTACAGAGGCTGACACACCAAGGAGGTGAAATAGTCAACGTTCTTGAGGCGTTCAAATGGGTTCTTCTATAGAGTTGGATTTTATTCTTTCTTGAACTAAGGTTCCATGGATGTTATAAATGGAGAAAGGGGTTTGACTTCAATCTTAGATCTGGATTGTGTTGTGTTAAGCAAGGGTAGTTATTGTCATTTTGATAATTATTTAAGGGTAGTGAGGGAAAAAAAAATAGAGAAAATATGCTGAATTGCGATGCAGGGATTTCAGGTGAGAATGGGGATTTGACAATTTGTTGTAATAGGATTTCCTTTGAATCTTAATTCAATATGGCAGTAGTCAATTAAATGTTGTAAAAAAGGCCCTATAAGGAATGGAAGGGGAATGGAGAATCTATCCCCCCAAGTGAACAAAGTACGAGGGTTTGGATGCATTACTTGATTTATGTTTGTGTTAATAGGTCCTACTTTGTTTCGTATCCAGCCTAAAAGGGTTTATGTATGAGTTTATATTTGCAAATATGGATGAATAGTTCATTTAATATGCATGTTAAGTGTCGGCATTAAATTTGCTTATTGATTAAAAAAATTCAAATAAGTATAAACCGCTATTGAATGGAGTCATTGGCTTATAAAGGGTTTGGATGCTTCATCCCATTTGTGTTTATGTCAATAGGTCCTACTCTTATTTTATATCTAGTCTAAAAGGGTTTATGTACGAGTTTGTATTTGTAAATTTAGACCTATGGTTCTTTTAATATGTATGTTTAGTGTTAGGATTAAATCCATCTATTGATTAAAAAATATTTTCAAATAAGCATATCCTCCAATGCTTAAGTCAGCAAGGAGGACCAAGAAAAAGAGAAGCAAGCACTACAAACCAAGTAGATTGTGCTCGCTTAGTATGTGTGTCTACTCGCTCTATTCTCGAAAGAGAAGGAGGAGAAGAGGTTTTAGAAGTTGAAAATGAATGGGAAAGAGAGAGAGAGAGGGATTTCAAAGAGTCAAGTTGCAAATTTGCTTACTTATTGGCACCTGGCACCTTTTATGCTATTTACCTAGACACATGGTAATTAGGGGTTTGTTTGTACTAGTCAGCAGCAGACAATGCGCTTTACAATGGGTAACAAGGCTTCACTGTTGGCTGACATGCTGTAGCTGACTGTACCACCAAATCTACAGTCCAGTGATCTAATAGGGACAAAGGTGATCAATGCGTTGTCTATACTACGGATGTTGGATGCTCATTAATGAGTTGCAGCAGGTTGTAATCGCTAAAGACAAAAGCTGGGTTGAGACGCTCATCAAGGGGTTAACTAATGCTCAATGGAAGGAGCTGAGCCTCGAGCTTTCATTTGATAGTCGGCATGTGTTGGCTTGTTAGTTGAGGATTGATTTGTTCTAACATTTGTCATTTGACTCATCAAGCACGTTGCAATGTGGAGAGTTGGCACACTCTTAGTTGGCATTCTTTATTAAGGTGAGCTCGAGAACTCACGAGAGAGTCATGACGCAATGCATAGGACCGCTGTTTTCTCATGTGCTTGCTATGTATGTCTTGTGATGGGTTTCGCTTGTTGGACCTTAGTCTGAGCGCGAATAGAGTATCAACAAAAAGTTTTATGACATAATTGCTCTTTAGGACTAATGGTTATAAACTACTTAAATAAAAGTTAATTCATACTTTTAATTTGGCTGTTAAGAGATTTTACTTAAGAGATTGGTGTCTAAATAAGATATGCCCTTATAAATGGATTTATATACTTAGGTATCATTTTATTGTTAAATGTCATCAGTTAGGATGTTGAAGAAAATCAAAGTTTAAAAGGTCCATGTTTTCCTTAAGCTTCGTTTTTTGGGTTGATTTTAGGCTTAAAGTTAATTGTGGACCGAAAATCAATCCAGGCCCATTTGTTTCCAAAAATAAGTTTGCAAGTCAGGTAGTAAATGTGTGAAAATATATTAACATTAAATCAATTTGACGGAATACCGAGTCTCGGTTCATTCGTGGTCTAGCGTGCACTAAAATTGAATTTCACATGACATGATTAATTTAAGTTTGAATAAGACATTACTTGAAATTATGTTTCACTTAAATTGATATTGTTCGATATTTATAATAATAAATAAGTTGGAGTAGACCAAAAATAAATATTTTTAGTAAAAATTTCTTCTCCGTTTATTTTTTCGAAAACTCAAAAACCAAATCATCAATATCTATTTCGACTTTGAAAATCGTTTTCTACCGCTGGCCCAAAAAAAAAAAAAAAAAAAAAAAATTTACCATACGAAATTCATTTTCGCCTCGCTATTTTTCACCACTAAAAGAAGCTTTATCCTTATTATTGATTTTCCTTTTTAACTCTTCTCTTTTCCAATTATTCTATCTTTTTAAGCTTCAATAAGATGATTATTTTTTAGGATTAGCCTATATTTTGGCTGAACTCAAGAAGGGAGTATGCCAGAAACCCATTCCGGCTTTCTTAACTACGTTTTCTCATTTTTTGGACTTTTTTTTTTTCCTTTTGTTTAAAAGGAATCGTACCAAACTAAAAGTTAAAGAAAAAAAGGGGCAAAATGGGATATCTATATGCTCGATGTAATGCAATGATAAGATGCTATAAATAGATGATTTACTATTTCACTAGAGAATAACATACTTGCAATGTATATAAAAAATAAATATTTATAAATAATTTTAAAGTAAAAAGTATAATAAGATAAAAGTTTTTGAATAATGTATTTAATGTAAAAATAAATACTTTTCGAATTAGATAACTCTATCGAATATTTCAACTCAAAATATTTTGAGAGTAAGAAAACTCAAGTATCAAAGTATTTTTAAAGTAATGAGACATAAGAGTGAGATTTAAATTTGAAATTTTAGTGGTTTTGTTATCATAATTGATATTGATAATCTTCAAAAAGAGTATATGGAGTCGAATAACTCAATATTTTGAGTATTTTTAAAGTAATAAGATTTGAATTTGAAATTTAAGTGATTTTGTTACTATAACTATTATTTGTAATTTTCAAATAAGGTATTGGGTTGAATATCTAGTATTGGTTAATAATATATAAGAAGATAGATATAAATATGGAAGATATAAGAGAGGAAGATATAGATTAATGTAGAAGATGTAGATATATATAGTAATATATAAGATATAGGTATAAATTTAGATATGGAAGATAGATGAGAAGTTGAAAATATAATTTTAACTTATATAGAAAGACTTAATGGTAATTTAAGTATTATGAATAATTTTAAAGGGGGGTATTGAGTCAAATAAATTTCTATTGGCTTAATATATATAGATATTAATTAGACTTCACCTTAGTCATGATTTTTACCATATCTAATTCATTATGCCTTGTTAAACCATTTTTTGAGGTTTCCTTTCTAATCTTTTTCATAGACTTTATAATTACATTAGCATTTATTTAGTTTTTTTTTAATAGATAAATTAGTTGAATCTAGACAACAAGCATGCATATTAACAGGTTCGTTTACAAATTTAGGTTTTTAGTTATGATTGATAAACGAGTTGTATTACAAGTTAAAGCATTCCACGTAGGAATATTGTAAATCTAAATATGAGACATAATATGTTAATACGAATTGATAATCTTAATTAATTAATCATGTAGGGGATGACAGTAAACAATTAAAAAAAAATAAAAGCATTTATTGAAAGAGAATGTAAATCAATAAAATAGGAGATTGACATAGTTCTTATTCACATATATGGAGGAAAAAGAATAAGTCTCTATGCGTATATGTTAGTGGACGACAACTAAAACGAGCCTCTCTTAAGTTGACTCACGAGCCTACATATATAAAATGAAAAAAATATATAAATAAATAGATTAACAAACGGTAGACAAAGATTAATCCATATATCATGTATTATCCTATAACATGTTATATATTTGTATATATTATATAGATATTAGCATTTAGATTTTGACAATTTATAGTATGTAATATGTAATATATAATATTTGTAATATCTATATATATATATAGAGAGAGAGAGAGAAAGCTCATAAACCTAAGTAAGTAAGCTCTCGAGTTTGAATTAATGCTCGAATTTGGATTAAAGCTCGAATTTGGCTCATTTCTTAATCGAGTTTAAGCCAATTCAAGCTAAGTTTGAGCAGCTTGTGAGTAGCTTAACTTATTTGCAGCCCTATAGAACACATATGACATCAATTGAAGGATATAAGATGGTGGTGTTGCTAAATTCTAATCGATGACTACTAATACCATACTCAAGATCAAAACCAACAAGTGACATAGTCAATCAGTTCTTCAAGAATCATAAGCAACTATATCACATGATGCTCAAGAAATTTTAAGGAAATAAAATGGAGATGATGATAAAATAATTTTGATCAAATTATAGCATCTACGAAGAGAGTTTGATAATTTATTTATCAAAGATAAATGGGAAGATACAAAAATGCTTCTCAAGAGCTTTTGTTATTATTAATCAAATTAGAGGTTATGAAGATACAATTATTAGTAAGAGAATAACTGTGGAGAAAGTTTTGAGCAGCTTATTTACCAAATTTTAGCATATAATTGCTATTACAAAAATCCCAAATGATCTATTCTAAATAATTTTGGATTAGCTTATGAGATCACTAGAATGCACATGAGCAGATTCTCTAGCCAAAGTTTAAGTATTCAATTTGAAGGTTAGTTTTAATCGGCAATGTAGTTTGACAAGATGAAGATGAAAATAGTGATGGTAGCTCAAGTAAGTCCTCTAATTTTGCTAGTAAACGTGGTGGATATCGGAGTTCTCAAGGTTATCATGGAGGAAGAAAAATTAATTCAAGGAACAATAGGGTGTCAATGTAGAAAATGAAAGAAATATAGGTATGCGTATGATTCAAGAATTGTAGTTTTCGATGTAAAAGACGTAGAAATCCTAATTAGTTAGAAAACGGTTTTTATTAAAGATCAAGGAGATGATAAAATATATATATATAAATTGTTTTCAGGAAAATCAATATAAGTAGGTATTTATTATTGCATGAATGCTAAACAATTTTGAAAATATTTAGTAAATTAATAGTGGTTGCGATAATAATATGATCTGGAATAAGATGTTGTTCCTTGAGTTGAATGGTAAATTTTCATAAGAAGTAAAGGTTGGAGATAGCAGGAATTGCTGGAAAAGGAGCCAACGTTGTCTACTCGGAGAAAGTTAACTTTATGTTAATTCAATAATGATGAGTGCATTAATGTGAATATAGTTTTTCTTTTTCCTATTCCTCTTAATGAGGAACTTACTTAGCATAGTGTGAAAAATACATATTTACAGTTCAAGGTTCAAGAGAAATGCTAAGACTGTTTTTGAAAGATGAGGAAAATAGAGTCGAAGAATGTTCACTTGGTAGCGAAATAGATTGACTAGGGAGTGAACATGGTTTGATTTGGTTTGGTTTTCTCTTCAAATCGAATCGTAAAAATACAATTCGGTTTTTTGTAATCATAAAACTATAATTTGGTTTTTTATAACTTTAAATCAAACTTTACAATTTGGATTATAAATATTTTAAACCATAAAATTTCGGTTTGGTTCGAATTGGTTTATGAATTGAATTATCTTTTTTAATATGAAAAAATATATTTGTATAACATGTATTTTTATATAAAAGTATTGAATTTCTTTAATAATAATAAACATATGTATCATATTGGAGGTTATCGAAAACTAATATTCATACAACTAAGAAACCAAATATTTATTAATAGATAATTTTATTTATAAAAAAAACATATGGTATAATTTTGAGTCAAACTATATGTATAATTTATAAATTCATGATAATAAAAATTCAATAAATATACATTTCAATAAATGAGCTAAAAATTCTTTCAAGTATTATATTACAATAAAAGAACTTTTTAGTTGCAAATAAAATATTACTATATTTTTTATAAAACAATTTGGTTTGAGTTTATGAATTAATTTGGTTTATCTTTCCAAACCAATTGTAAATTAATGGTTTGGTTCAATTTGAAAACATTTTAAACCAAACCAAAAAAAAAAAAAAAAAAGACATATATTAGGTTTAGTTTATAAATTGATTTGGTTTAGTCAATTTTTTTGTCCACTCCTATTTATGGATAAGTAGTATCTAAGGTTAGTAGAAAATGATGTCCATCGAAGTCTGCAAGTTGTTGTGATGTTGAAATCCAATTCATCCATACTAATATTATGCTGAAGATCAAAACCAAGAAGGAGACATCCACATATTGCCACTGAAATTGATCCTTAGGATAATACTAGTAATAACCTCTTTTCTTCTTATTCACCCCTATACACCCCAATGGAAAAAGCCCAATTTCGAACTGGGCCTACGCCCATATGAAGCAATACCATGAAAGGAAATAAAAAAAAAAGACAAATGGGGCTTGAGGCCTATATTGTATAATATCTCGAAGCCTAATGTAAAACATGAATATTTACAAATTGGTGTGAGCAATTCAGCTAAAAAGTAAGATCCACGAAACACAAACAGAATGAGAGAGATGATCCAATCTCAAGTGTTTGAAATTCAAAGTCCAATTTGTAATAAGTGAAGTAAATGACCAATAGTTAAGGCTTTATAGCTCAGACGGTACAAATAATTATCTTTAGATATGGTGTAAATTCTCCTCTCCTCTCCTCTATAATCACCTGGGAAGGAAAAAAAAAAAAAAAAATCCGAAGTACTTGACCAATAGGGCTTATGAAATACAAGTATAGCAATAAGTAAGGCAAAAACTATCAAAAACGACAATTCTAGGAGATTCTATAGATAAAAGGAAATTAGAAGAAAGAGAAGAGGATAGAATATGAGACATATAATACATTTTTATCCTAGTTTGTAGTCATAGTATAACTTAACATAAGCCTAGATATAGACATAAATTTACCTTGTAACTTAGCCAACAACAGATGCATTGGCAATGTACAAGTCCTAAGGTTCTATAAGTTGCATGGCTATATTTACTATTCTACTCACATTTTCTGTAATTTGTTAGATTATATAAGTTTTTTAAATGAAACCAATATAAATATCTAAAGTTATTTATACATAGTGAAATGAACAATAATATTCCAATAAGATAAATCGGATCTAAATTTTTTATCTCCCAACTTATAATATGCAATAAAGTTTGTTCAAAAAATAAAAAAAAAAAGCAATTACAAGTCCAATACATGATACCTTTAACCTTATTCAAGATCATATCACACTTTAACTTGGGTCTCGCGCACATCTCATTGAGTGCGAACACCACCATCTACTACACCTTTAATCACCACCAAGTAAAATGCCTCTCAGACATTGCTATTCTTCCCATCTCGATCAGTAGTTATCTGCTTCTCTTACTACAAGCATAGGACATACACAGTTAATGCTCAGTGGGCTATGTTATCATGATTAAGAATCTTTCCGACAAGTCCATGGAGTCATTTGAGAGATTCCTTCTTATTCGTACCATCCCATGTGCTTAGTACTAAGAGATGTGTAAAATTGTTTTAGCTCATAAACTCATCCATTTAATCTTTCTTTTTAAACGGGGAAAAGAGATTTTTTTGATGGAGTGAGTCAAATGAATTTAGTTTATTTAACATATCAGCTCAAATGAATCAATTTAAATTAATCTATTTTATATATTTATATCTTTACCTTATAAACTAACTTGTTTAACTTACTTTTAAAAATAATTAGGATCGAGATTTTTTAGCTTGTTTAAAAAAATAAGCCAAATAATACCCCAATTCATTTAACTCGTAGGAAAAAATGAATTGGAGTGGCTTAGCCTATTTAACTCATATGCAAACCTTTGCTAGTAGTTTAATTATACAATCATACAACTAACCATATTAAGTTAATTTAACTAAAACTAATTAGATAGATTTCTGAATATTTTATAGCGCCTTGCTTGATAATTAATCTAATTTTATAACTGCATTTCTACCACATTACCAAAACGTTACAAAAATTCCTTAGAGAATTCATGGTTCTAGGGGTGTTTTAGTATGAATGGTCAATGATCCTACGTCAACTTTGCTAAAGACATTAATATAACAAATATGTAGAACGTTTATATACAAATAATAAGAAATTGTAAAAGCTATATGACAATAATATTAAAACACAAAAATGTAAGGCTTATATTTGCCGCCAGCTCGCGGTGCTGCAGCAATATGGCTCCCCCTCGTGATGTCCCACTCCTGGAGCCGGTCTTTGGACATGGAATTTTCTTTTTTCTTTGTCCTGAAAAAAGCATTTGCTAGAAATACTTAAAGCAGCGTTCGGTTAGTACGAGCTGTCAAATCCGAATTGGGTGGTTGGCTCAGAAATACGAGGAGGTTAACGAAAGAATCAGATTCAATGGGAAATTGAATAGAAATTAAACCAAGATCAAATTGAATTAAATCATAGAGAACAATTTGGGTTTAATAATATTGCAAAAAATACGATAATATAGTACAAAAAAATACAACACAGCATAATTCTTTTACCCTATTTGGTATACAAGTTATCATAAACTAAAAGAATTATTTTAGAATTATCTAGAAGTTTTTTACTTTGTTCCTTAACAAAAATTTTATATCATCTGCTAGATGGTATAAAATTCTCAAGTTTGTTCAAGATGTTTTGTCCAGTCTAAGTCCCTTAAAAATTCTAGCATAGAGAGAAAGAAGGGAGGTAAAAAAAAAAAAACAGCAACTAAGGCAAAACCCATTGTTGAGGAGGCTACATTTTCTAATAGTGATTTCTTGCATGTGGTGGCATGAAATCGAGTCGTACAAAGCAGAAGCACCATAGCAGTTTCTTCTTGGAGGTTGGCAATTGTAAAAATTGTTTAAGTTGCATGTGTATGAATCAAATCTGAAGCATCCCTATTATCACCTGGATCCAACACAGAGATCACATTTGCCCACTCTCAGCCTATATGTGCTATATCTAGATTCTAGAGTTGGCGGCCCTTCACATGCAAGCACAATGTCATTCCTATTTCGGTGCATTATTTTAGTAATTCTAATCCTTCCCATTTCGTCCATCTTTTAGTAAAATTAGTGGTAAATGTGTAAATATATCCATATATACTTACTTCATATATCCTTTTACATAAAACCATCGTCCCTTAGCTTGTAGGTCCTAAGATAAGATTAGAATTCTATTTCCTTCAAAGTGATATCTTACTAATGGTTTTGACCCTTTCGAAAGAAGCTAGCCATCCTATTTCTACAGTATAAATATTTAATTTAATTTAATCGATAGAGTGATTAAGTATAGACAAAATAAATATAAGATACTCTAAAATTAATTTCCTCTTTTATGATAGGTTGATGGAATACTCTTCTATTCTTATTATTGGTGCTCTCCTCTCACCATTCTTGTATTACTATATGTTGCATAATTAGCTAGCTTCTTTTTCCCCTTCACATAAATGGCAGTGTGTGTTAATACTTAGATAATGGATTATCCCGTCGATGTGACCGCAGACTAACCCTAAACAAGATGGCTTTGTACGATAAGCAGCTTGAAAATTATTAGCCATAATCATATGACGACGAATTCGTATTTTAAAAGAATACCATACATTATACAAGACAAAGAAGACATATTACGAAGCAAGTTTACATAGGATTCTATGTCCAACCATAAATGAAGTCAAATTTGCCTAGTCAGACCAATCAATTAAGATGAATTTAATAGTTTTGACAATGAACGACTAACAGCGCTTAACCGGGTTATCTGTTAATGGTCAATCAATTATTTGGATCTTCCACCATAATTAGAGGATTGTACATCAGATAGGGATTTATCACTTGCATACATGTAAAGATTCTCTTGATAGAATAATTAAATTTATTTCTTACCCTAGTTTTTACAAAAAGGAAAATTTACATATATTATTTATAAATATCGATATTCATGATTAATGTCTAGCTATGTATTGATTATATACCACTTGTTATGGAGTTTATGATCAAAGTCTATAAAGATCAATATTATCAAATCTGGGTTAATCCTTATGATCCAATCCAGTTCGATCCAATCCTTTCGTAGAGTTTATCCAATCCAATCCCCATCTAACCTCTAATCGAGGAGTGTAAATGAATCAAGTTAGTTCGCAAACTACTTAAACTCTATTCAAGTTTTATTTGAATATTGAATGAAGCTTGAACTATTTGAGTAGTAAATCGAGCCAACCTTGAGTTTTAAAATATTAAGCTCGTCGATAGTCTATTTGAGTTTGATGTAATTTTTAATATATTTTTAATTTATTTAAATATAAATGAATATGATATTAGTTAAAGAAAATTTATAAAAAAATTCATGTTTAATCAAGTCGACCTTGTACTTACCTTTTATATTTTTAAGTTGAGTTTAAACTTAAATTTTAAAGCTCTATTAGACTTAAGCTTGAACTTAAACCTCAAGTTTTCGAGTAAACTTAACAGTGTTTGATTCGATTCAATTAAATTATATCCTTACTCTAATCCATCCTTATTTATGCCTTTCATTATTAACCCTCTCGAATAATTGGGTTAATTGCAAGGGCCTAGTGTGGTAAAATTGATAAAAACAATGTTCGTGGAAGTATTTTTCCTTCCCGTGATTGATGTTCGATTGCCCTATTCAATGGCAACACCGAGTTTATCTGAAGAAGTACATCGAAATGATAGTTCCGTGGAGAGTACTTTGCATGTCAAGTCTCTTTTGCTAGAATGAATGGTCGAGCAATATTAAAAGAAAGTCAGAAGAGACTGAACCGGACTCGATCTGCAAACTGCTGTGACCACATAAAAACCTCAGTCTTCGCTGCTGCAATCAGTCCGTAGATTCCCTTTCCCTAAAAATCTTGAATCGAAAAAGTTAAAGGTAAATTCCCAACCCAATTGGTATATTATTTTAACACAATGTTTGGGAAATTCTACTTTGAGATTAATAATAATAATAATAATAAAGAGCAAGAAATTGAAAAAAAAAAAAAAAACGCTGTCTACATATGTTCTGGAGGAAGGGTCAAAATTGAAGGAATCGTATCCATCGTAAATAATAGAACTACATTTATTTGTATATTGTTTCTGAATCATCTGATGTAGTTAGCGATTATTTGTTCTCAATACGAGAAAAAATATATAAACATGTTCTACTTTGTTAACTTTCGTAGCTCTAATTTTCCCTGAACAAATTTGGCACACTCCATAGGATACCATTGGAAGAAAAATAGATTGATGTGGACAGGTTAAATAACAAAATGGATTGAAAATAAGTTGATTTTTATTGTAGATAAAACGGACATAACCTTTAACTTAAGAAGAATTTTTCTTATTATAATATATTTTTAAAAATAGATTTTTAAGCTTTGTAATGGGGTAATCCGAGTGAACCTAATTGAAGGCGTTTTCGGTGTGAAAAATTGATCTTACGGCTGTTAATGAGCCTTTTTAATATTTTAGAGTTTTATTTTAAGATTTCATAGAAATTCTTTGGTAGTTATATATATATATATATATATATTATAGTTCTTTTTTTTTTTTTCATCATTACGAACATTCTTTTTGAGAAAGAAAGAGAAGTTTCAATTTTCTACAATTTTCTTTGACTTATGTTGCTTCATAAATAAACTTAGACCATTCAAGATGATTTTTAAGATCAACATAAAGATGAATTTCTAATACTAATGATATTGCCAACATATAATATTGATCACACCATCTCTTGGCTTGAGTAGGGATGGCAATTTTTGTATCCAATTTACCAATATAGATAACGTAACACAATTATAAATAAGTTTGTATAAATAAAATTAGATAACCTAAACATATTTACAAACCTACTTAATAAACAAGTCTTGTGAACATATCTATATCTAACCCGTTTCTACTTGTTCTCAACCCATATCGACCTCATCTTAAACGACCCAACCATCTTCTGTATAGAGAATGCTAAACTCAGGTCTAACCACACGACACCCACTTAAGGGGCTTTAAAGCTTGGTTGCTCGAATACTTAGTGGATAGATGGTAGAGGACGAGCTAGCTACGTTTGAGGATTTTAAGCTCATCACTAACTAAGTTTTTTCTTTATCATTCAAGCATCTAAGCCTTTACTTGAGCTTTAACCTTCACCAAAGCAACTCAGACCAACCAACTCTAGCTTTTACTCCTTAAGTCCAAGTCATCCCAACCAGTTATTGACTTACCTGGCAGTTATACCAACCCAACTCAGAGTACAGTAGTAGCGATATCTATGCTTCCATATCTTCTTCCACTAAGCTCCCAACCAATACTTGAGTACCACTTGTCTTGTCAAAAGGTCATGGGCATCTGTTGAAGAAGTTTCTTTTTTTATTATTCCTTTTGTATTCTTGATCTATACATATATCATGCTTATTTATGATTGTACCATTTTGGTAATTTTCTTCTTTTAGTATGTTACCCTAAGCTACAATTATATAAGTATTGTAATTTACAAAAACAACCATCTTCTTTGCCATTAATATTGAATTTTGAATATACCTCCACTTCTGCGAGCTTTGAGCTTTGGTTATCTTCCTCATTCTTATCTAGTTCCTTCTTCAAACTAGGGAATTAGTGGTGAGTACCCTTCTTCCCCCCCTCTATGAATCATATCGATTAAGTAATTGAGTTCGATTGCAAACTCCGGTGTGTCGTATCCTTGGTTCAACTCTTGAATTTTAGCCAGCTTTCCATTCTATTTTCTTTTTTGTTAAGGACCTACCAATTTGTGATACATCTTAGTGATTTCCAATCAGCCTAAACACATCATACTGACCAACTTTGGTCTGGTAAAGTGCAAGACTTCATCCAACTGAAATCATACTTTAGAAACCATGTACTATGAACCAACTTTTGTTGAATGAAGTCCTACTTTATTTGACTAAAGTTTATAAATTTTATAGGGTAAAGAGTACATATAATTACATCTTATGTTGAAAAGAACCAATTAGCTAATTTAAGACTTTTTTCAATTGAGTATGAACTTAGGTATTAATGTTATTTAGTGAATATTAATGATATTCAACATATTCTACTCCTTTCTATGATAAAATTACCTAGGTTATTGCTCTCTAGCTCATATTTGTCATTAGTTTTTTTTTTTTTTAGTGCTTTGATTTTTTAATATGGAAAACTTTCGTTTATCTTTATCTACTTATTATTTTGTTGATATGATGAGTGGTTTGATTAACTAGTGGGCTTGTGATGTAGTGCAAGGCTCTCTAATTTCATGGGTCTGTCTTTCCCACTCTCATCCCTCGTTTTTGTCTCTCTCCGTTTCTTGATCTCTCGCTTCTCGCTCTCTTTCTTTGTCTCTGACCTCGTCTCTCTGCATCTCTTATGCTCTCTCATCTCTCAGTCCATACAAACCAAACCTAACAAAAACAAAAATGTATAAATGGGTTAAATGGATTTGATAGGTGATTTAATTCAACCCATCAACTTGAGTTGAGCTGACATAAGGAGAAAAATAAAATTTCTAGTCAAAACGGCCTATATATATAGATCTATAGCAGATAACAACAAACAGGAGACAGACAGTACGAACGGACTAAACTTCTTTTCTTAAATCATTTTTGTTGAAGTTTTGACCGGTCATATTTACTGGATGGAACACGTAACATGTGCTGTCATGCTTCCAAGAACACTATTTGTTTGACGTAGAGTTCTAAACTCCAAATCTGGTGAAAAAGTGGTTTTTCCTCTCGCCTTTCACCATGCGATGCATCGAAAGAAGTAAACTAAAGTACAACCGAAGCAAAACCACCTCGATTCTCAAAAAACAAAAGTGAAAGTTAATATAAAGTCAAGATTCAGTCAAGAAGTGAACTTCTGTTATATATATATATGCACAAACATGGGATATAAATAAAATTATTTCTTCACTCACTCTCACTCACTGCCATCCTTATTCCAGTTTGAAAAATGATTTATAATTTCATCATCACCTAAATGCTGCCAAGAACACCTCTGGCAGCATCTCTGCTTGATGAAATATGATATGAATAAATTGTGTAAGTAAGATCCCTTTTTCTCTCTCTCTCTCTCTCTTCATTTCATTTCAACTCCCTTCAACTTCAACATACCATATTTCTTAGTTCCCATTGTTTCTTCTCTTCCTATACTTCTTGTTCTGCCCATTTCCTTGAAACTCTTTTCAAGAAACTCATCGAGTTTAAAGAGAATGCAAGACCCAATTGGGATTCCTGCTTGTTTTTCATCTGGTGAGAAGCTAAGTGATGATCCAGCTGCTGTTAAAAGGTCAGGCCAAAGTGTTTTCATGTCTGTTTACCGTACAAAGATAGCTGATCAATGCAGACTGATCACCATTACATGGTGCAAGAACTTGCTGCTTCATGGTCTTTCTGTTTCAGTGGAAGGTCCTGGTGGAGAGAAGCAGTACACCTGTAAAGTGGAGCTAAAGCCATGGTACTTTTGGAGGAAACAAGGGTCTAAAAGGTTTGTTGTAGATGGTAAGCCTGTTGAAGTTTTCTGGGACCTCAAAGGTGCGAAATTCAATGGCGAAACCGAACCAAGTTCGGAGCACTATGTTGCGGTGGTGTGTGATGAGGAAGTGGTGTTACTGGTGGGTGATTTAAAGAAGGATGCATATAGAAAGACAGGTTGTAGACCGGCTTTGATCGATCCGATTTTGGTCTCGAAAAAGGAACATATTTTTGGTAAGAAGAAGTTCTCCACCAGAGCTAAGTTTTATGAGAAAGGTAGATTACATGAGATATCAATTGAGTGCAAGAACACCAATGGCAATATCGACATCATTAATGGGGTTGACCCTGAAATGGATATTAAAATCGATGGCCAATTGGTGGTCCATGTCAAGCATCTTCAATGGAAATTCAGAGGTAACGAGTCCATTTTTGTCAATAAACTAAGGGTGGAAGTGTATTGGGATGTTCATGACTGGCTATTTAGTCCTGGTTTAAGGAATGCCTTGTTCATTTTTAAGCCAATATTGTCATCAATTATGTCTAATTCATCCATACCGTTGTCATTGTCACCGTTGTCACTGACACCATTGTTGTCTCAAACTGGGAGTTCTTCCGGTTCAATTGAGGGACAGGGATTAAATGCAGGTGGGACATCTGATTTTTGCTTGTTTCTTTATGCCTGGAAGATAGAATGAGAGAGGATAATGTACTGTGCCCTATGCAATACTCAAATCCGAATCCTAGGTGATGTATTTGACAACTGTTATCAAGGACAGCAGAGCAACAACAGAGAAAGTTTGGTTAAGTATATCGGGCTCCAAACATGTCATGTGGAGAAAGAGGAGTGCGGTCTTACGATTACTAAAGATAGGTGCTCTAGGCACTTTTTAGAACACTGGGATTAAGTTAGTTAGGCACGTATTTGAATATGGCTAGACCGTATGGTTTCAACGGTTCACAAGTGTCTGGAGCACCCATCTTTGATGATTTCGAGTTGTATGCGAGTATAAGTACATGTTGCGGGCCTACATAATGGAGTGGAGAGGGAGAAGGGGGGGTGGGGGAGTGGATTGAAAGAGATGGTGATGACAATAAGGGAGTGGAGGGACCAAGAGAAGGGGGTGGTGTTGCAGGTTAGTTACAGCTGGGGTGATATAACAAGTGGGCATAAATTGACTGGACAGATTGGATCACATAACATCACCAATAATGCTAAGACAAGAGGAGTCTTCTCATTACCCAATTCTATGTTCACTCTCTCCCTCTCTCGCCCGTCTTTTTATTTATTTATTTGGTCTTGATTTCATCTTGGTATGTGAGAGAAATTTTTCTTTTTGAGTGTTTGTCTCCTAACATGTATATCTGCTAATGTGGCTATGTCAATGCCAAGGCCCTTTCATGGTATTAGGATAATATATCTAATATACAGGAAAATCTGATAATAGTTTGGCAAGTTAGTGAATGTCTGTATCCTCCCAAAAATAATGCTTATGCATGTGATTGCAGACTGACTTGTCTCCTTGTTAATAGATACTCATTTGATGTATTATATATGTTTATACATTTTTATTTAGTTCCAAAAGCATTATGTTAGTAGATACCCAAAAAGCTTTATAAAGCAGGTTTACTAATTTATTATTTTTTCATATGTTTAAAATTACCACCCAGACTTTCATATATGGGGAAGATTTCATAAAACAGGCAAATAAGATAGAGAATCGATTCGATATAATTCTTATGTACCCATAAAAATGACAACATTAGAATCAGATTTTGAATCAATTTATATTGATCGACTACCTCTCCATTATGCTGTTGCTAGCAAATACCGATAAAAGTAACTAGAATAATTATAAAAAGAAAAAAAAAAAAAAACTCTGTTCAATTCAACAGGCAAAATCAATAGCTGCGGAGGAGATCCATAACAAAGCTAACCCTTCTCCATCCATTTATGCAGACATGTCAAACCTTTTTGTGTACTAACCAATAATTTACCTTTCAAGAATATCTTTTCACCGATACTAACATTGTGCTTTTAGTAGAAGATTTATATGTTTTATTTTACTATTATAGGATATAACATGAAAAATAGAGAAAATTATGATCGGATTTATGATTACATTCCGAGTATAGTCTGATGTTTCAGTGATGTCTGCACATTAAAGATGCCATTAATGAGTAGACGATTCATTAAATAATGGCATGTTGGTCTCAATGAAGTAGATTCTAGTGCAGTAGGTTTCTCCAGAAGTTTAATTAGTTTATTCAAATAAAACCAGCTTTATATTATAAATTTACTGTTAATCCATATCTAGGTGTTACTTGTAAGTTTCTGAATCCTTAGTTTATCTTTATTTGTTAACTCAAGTTGGTTCAAAGTAGTCACCATACTTTATAAGATAAGATCAACTACTATGCTTACATGAAGGGGACTGATGTAGCAAAGTCATATATTAAATCGATTGGCCGTCACAATGATTGTATCCCTTAATAATTCTTTCTTTTTTATTTTCCCTATTCTTTTTGCAATTTTTGATCACCTACTTAAAGCAAATTTGGTGGTTTCACAAAATTAATGAAGGGGAAAATGTTATCACATTTACATCTTATGTAACACAATAGCGGTTATTCACACATCTTTTTCTGCAAATTTAGTAATAAGACTTTGTGTCTTTTGTTGCATTTCGGAAAATTTAAGACAACTATCAAATAATCTGAGCAATTTCTGATTCATGGTAACTAACAAGGTAGCAGAACAGTTAGTATTGACTTGTAAAGTTTTGTTGTGGAACAGTAAAGAGGCTCTTTCATTTTCATGATAAGCCTTTGAATAAGATGTACACATTGTGGCATGAAAGAAGATCCAGGTGTCATTTCTCATTGACAAACAAGATTTTGATGGGTTGTTACTTCAAATTCCTTGGCAACAGAAAGCTTTACAGAAAACCACTAGTTTGCAAGAAGGCAGAGGACAATCAATTAGCTCGACCGACATGACTAGGGATCATTTTCAAACATTTGAAATATCATCTAATGGAGATGAGGACAAAGTCCTCTTTAATCATGTACAATAATGTATACCGCAGCTATGAAAGATATCTGCTAGCTGATGCTGGTTGAAACAAGTGTACAAGCACAATATTTAACAGGTGACAATCAATGATTGTAGAGATATATAGAACTGTTATATTATGAAATTTCTCAAAATTTTGATCCCTCTCTTAAAAGCACCTACACCATCATAACACGTGAAAAAACATTAAATGGCAGAGAAGGTAATCAAATGTTTTCTCTTCCTTTGTTTCGAATGCCAAGGAGGTGGAATGATTTAGAATTATTGTTAGAATTAGTCTTCACTTTCCAAAGCCAAACCACCTGGCTAGGAAGAACTTGTTCTTTCCTTTAGGTGCATCTGCTGCTGGTTGTGCTTGTACTTGTGCTGGAGTAGTAGATTGTTTGTCTGCAACAATTTATTGCTTCAAGTGATTAATTTTTTGATGGATGAATTTTATGTTAAACTGAGGAAGAATTATATTCTTCAAATGCTAGATTCACTGCATACAGCTGATTGAAAGAATTAAGTGATTGTAGGCTGCTCAAAGTGGTTTTTCAATTCAAGTTTGATTTAATCATTTTCAAGTCCGCTAGTCCAAAATCCAGACTTGAACTGTGCAATGGTTTATCAAATTGATCTTGACATCACACCATCAAGTCACATAGTGCTTGAGCTTTTCCAATTTCTTTTGGCTAAATGTGTTCTGAAAATTTATCTACAAGTTATTTACCATCTTTGTTTTTTCCCTTGCCAAGTTACTTCTCATCTTATCATACCTATAAGTGCCAGCTAGGATTAAGACTAAATTTCAGCTAATGACATGATTTTGATTCAGCAAGAGACTAAGCAGAGTCAAATTAAGCAAACAGCAGCCAAATCCTAGAACGAAATAAAACTACACCAGCTCAGATTGCGGTTTGAGATTAATTTGGTAGTTTCTAAGCTTAACTCAGCCTTGACATGGTTTGTACTAAAATTTAGATTTCTCAATCATGTTAACAGCTTTGAGTGCAATATATGCTGCCATACAAACGGTTTCCTTTCCATGGTAGATTCTACATGACAGGATCATATATATGTGCTGCAGAGATAATGTTACCTGGTCTTGGTGAAACCTTGTAAGATTTTGGTGTTCTATCACTCTTGGAATTTGCATCTAGACCTTTTACGGTGGCTTCACTGTGGATAGAAGTTGAATTTCTTCCAGGAACTCTCTGCTCTGCCTGTGCTCCACTGCCAAGGCCATCTGTATCAAAATCGAATTTGAAAATCAGAGTACATTGATGGAGAGAAATTCTCAAGCAAACAAGCTGCAACACCACAGAAGATTAAGGTGTGACATGCTCCCCAGTAGATAAAAAACTAAGGATTTCTATCTAAAATCTTGACAGCTTTTAAAAAATTATCCAGAAACACTATACTCTTTCAACCAATTACTGTCAAAATTATATCTCATGTCAGTGGACCATGTAGATGATGAAAATCAGTAAGGAATGACCTTTTATGGTGTAAAGATATGATGTTTTTTGGTTAACATATTTCAGAAAGTTGGATTTCTTACTCTCAGTAGGAGACTTCCCATAATTGCACCGTAATACTTCATAAAACGAACTATCTTGTGAGTCTTGCATCACTAAAATTGGAAACAAAGAATAGGCTAATTAAAATCATTGCTTGCAAACAAACTCAAGCCTTTCGTTACCCTATGGAGAAGGAAAAGTGCATACATTGATCAAAGAGAGAATTTCTATAGTTGGGAGCAGATCCAACTAATAACAGTTGAACTGCTTCCGCATCTCTTGTTGCAGTCAACTTGGCACTTGTGTTTAGGTTTTGCGTATCCAACAGTATCCCTGCAAGCTGAGGCATAAAGAGAATGTCACATTTGTAATTGAGTTAAGGCCATGAACAAGGATGGAATTTGCTTCAACATTTTACGTTTGACAAGGTAAAATAAAGCAACGAAATTACCAAAAGTTTCTTCAATGCTGCAGTTTGAAGCAGATCATAGGCTTCCTCACAATAATTATCTGTTAGAATTGTGCACTGAGATCCAACCTAATGATGAAATGGAAGGTTGATAATAAATACAAATTACCATGTCTCAGTATTGCAGACTTACTGAAGTGAAGAGACCATTTATGATTAGAATTCAACCTATGGCGATCAGCAGACACTAACCTCACCATTTGTCTTGAGGATGTCTTGCCCAACTACAAACATGCTTAACTTCCCTGCCATCATCAAACTCTCCAAATCCACCTGAAGTGAATAGCCACCACAGAATCAAGAAATTTTCTAGGTTCACTCATTCAGCTGAAAACAACTTGAAAGGATTATTTAGTGCCCATGAACTATTTAGAGCAATATTCAGTAAAATGAAGTGCCTTCTTGCGACATAACTGTTGCATAACCAAGCGAAAAAAGGAAGGCATATGAATTGCACTTTTAGAAATATGTATTTAACTTCAGCTGATAGTTTTGGAAGTTTAGTGATGGTTGGCTGACAGATTTGGAAATTTTAAGAGGTATATATGCACTTTGACCAATAATCCTGAATTTTTTGTCAATTCAATATGTTATTAGAGTGGGAAGGATTTTGTTACGTATCTTTTCATCACTACTTAACTTTCCTCATCAATTATTACACTTGTTGATCCACTAATCAATGTCTTGATGGCACATGAGAGGAAGAGTTAGAATATAAACATAGAAATGCACCATTATCTACAAGTATTAAGCTCACTTTAAGTATGAATTGACTCCTAATCATCTCTAATAGAAACCTGGAAATAGTAGCAGACAGTAGAAAACACTGAAAGTTCACTTAAGAGAGTTTCCAATTGTATAGGTACTAGCTAAACGATACTAAATTGAAGGCAACTGAACATTCAAGTTATCTAAGGATGTACCTCATCAACAAATAGCAAAGATGTGGCATCGACTCCTACATGGTGGAACAGCCACGCAGCCTGCTGCTGCTTCCACATCCTTTCTCTCCTAATATTCATCACTGGTACCACAATCTGCTCCTCCCGACGATATTCCTCTTTGCCCTTGTTCTTACAAATTCTATTCTGCAACAGCCATGCATAACATATCGCAGCAACCATTGAACTAGTACCTGTGTTTCCAAATGAACCTCAACAATCAATAAAACAGCAGGTCGAGCATATAATTCACACATTTTAGAGGATTTGGGATTATCTTTTCAGTCAAGTCAAAGGAAGTGTTGAGTAACTTAACTGTTAGAATGGCCAGAGAGCACAATCTTTGCCCTGCCATCAATTTCTTCATTCAACAACTTCCCAATCTTAGCTCTCTGCTCCTCAAGGAATCCATTAACGCTCTCTTCTTTGTCTCCAATCTCCCCATCTTCCCTGGACAGAGCGTTTCCATTCACTACACCACCCTTGGGTGAGATTTTATCCAATGAGCAAGTCGTCGATGAGATTGACCTCCGATGAGCCGACCCCACTAAACTCCTAGGGGGTGACAGAGGTCTGTTTATGCTATCAGGCACAGAACACGTCGACGAAGATATCGACCGCCGTTGAGATGACTCAATCAAAGTCTTTGGTGGAGAGAGAAATGGGGTGTCCTGGTGACATTTTATCTGTAAGCATGAAACGCTAATCCAAAAGAGAATCTAATTGTGTCACAATCCCAATCATAATTCGCGTTAAGATTTGGGCTCTTTCTATTCGTTGATGATAGTTATTTTACAAGAGCAGCAATTAATGATATGGTCGTGTGATTTATTATGTTATTTCCGGAGATTTCATTATTGCAGCAACGCTCTTTTAAGTAAAAAATGCTTTAAATAGTATTACAAAGTAGTATATCTATATTTATAAATTTTTTATATATAAAAATATAATTATTAGTTTTTTTAAATTATATTACTTTATATACATATGTTTACGTATTTATATGTTACTTATCGATCCATATAACATATTAAAATTGTATATTAATGTTTTTCGTGTACTAAGGCCGTCGTGCTTGCATACCTGGGTCTCACATGCCCGTGCTTCGCATGCCAGCCTGCATGCCCCTATATTGATCCGTGAGTTAAGTAAGTTAACCTACATTTAAATACAAGTTAAAAATTTCGACCCAACCTAACTTACCCCAGCACGAGTTGATAGATTAAGCAGGCCAATCCGTAATGTTATAAGATTTTTTTATATAAAAATTGATATATTAAAATACTTACTAAATTTATATATGATTATCATCAACATATCTCTTATTTATTTCTTATATTACCATTAAGCCATAAATGCTTGTAAATCACAAAAAAAAAAGAAGAAAAAAATTCATGTATTGCAACTTTTTTTTATTTTTATTAATTCTAAGTCTACATATGTCAAGTAGTTTTTATTGCTTGATAATATCATTTTAAAAGAATAAGTGCATAAATTTAACTTATCCAAAAAAAAAAAGTATAGATTTCTATCTAAGACATATAATTTCCTTTAAACTTATAGCAATAGATGAAAATTTTAAATTGCAATGAATTTTAAAGAGGAAAAAAAGGAGGAAGATTTAATAACAAATTGTTCTATTAATGTATTCCCAATACGTCAGTAATAATTATAGTTCATAATTCAGTTAATTGTCTAAACTAAAAAATTATGGGCAATCCTACAACAATATTATTAGTTTCTTTTTTTTTTTCTCTCTTTTTTTTTTCACATTTTAGATGTACTTAAAATATTAATATTATTAGCTATTACTTATTAAATGAAGTGATTGATTAAAAAGTAAAGTAACAAATCACTATAAAATAAACTAAAGTCTAACTTAGAACTTTTTTTTTTTTGCTAGTCAATGTAAGACGACTTGCTTTATAATAGGTTAGCCAGCGAGTCAAAGCGATGCCGACTAAAAGAACTTGCATTTAAGCGGATAAAATTTTTTTAACCTAACCCTCATTTTTTTGCAGGTTGGTTCACTTGCATTGCTCTATCCTTAATTAGGCTCCAATGCCAAAAATATCTTTCTAATATTTTCGCGTATTTGAAATGATTTATGGTATTAAATATTTTAAATTTTTTTGAGTCCAAACATGGATTGTGTCTATTATACTATCGGTACATATTTATATAGTAATTTATAAAGATTATTAAATAATTTAATAAGTAAATATAATGCAAAAAATAATAATTACATATAAGAGCTTTTTCCTTGAAACATTATTATGTATGTATAAATAGATACATTGAATATGCATAAATGTGTACGTTAAAATATTAAGAAAAAAATATATACGTTGAATATATAATTGCATAAATTTATAAATATGTACATGGATAGATGTGTATATTAATACATAAATATGTAGACATATTTATGTATGTATAAATATGTATGTATATATGTAAAAATATATATGTACATATATACCTCCATGAAAACACATATGTACATACTTAGAAATATGTACCGACAAATTTGTACAAATATATACGTACGAAATTGATAATCCGAAAAAATTTATACGTACATATTTATGTACTTCTAAACACATAAATATGTATACAGAATTATATAGATACAAATTTGTATAAATATACGGGCAAGATAAATACGTAAACATAAAAAATGTGCACATAGGTACATACATGTTATAGATATATATGCATAAATATGCAGATAAGATATGATATATTGAATTTACTGATTTTATATTATATACATATAATTTCATATATAAAAGAATGATAAAGGAAAATAATTAACTATTAACAAATCGAGAAGCAATTTCCATTAAGAAAAAATAACTTCATTTATTACATAGAAAACGAGAAAAGAAAAGAAAAAAAAAGAAAGAAAGAAAGAAAACAAAAACAATCCTAAATTTCATCGAACAATGGAGTGGATAATTTGATGCTAGATCACCACTAAGACCAGGCAAAAGAGGTGGAGGCTAGTACTGAAAGTCTCGCCAATCGAAATACATTTGTTGTCAAGCCTACATCTCATCTATCCAATTATGTTGCCTCATTTGTTCGAATTGAATATCTACAACACCATTCTCTATAGTTGATACTCGATTTTCAATGTTCCATACACCTCCTTAGATCTTTATAAAGGTTCCCATTATCTCTTGTTGATTAGTCGTCATCGTTTCGAGTCGACAAAATAATTATTCCATGGTAAAGGGTTTAGGGTCGAGATCTTGTTGTTGCTTCTATCATGCTTGATCTCCTACCTCTTGATCTTAACCTCGTAGGACAAGGTTGTAATCGTCAACATCTAATTACCCCTCTTCACCCTCACTTGCATGTTCTTGCTGCTACCATTACTTTATCTACTAATCAGTTTCCTCATCGCAATAGAAATATAGTCCGTATTTTACCTTCGCTAGGTTGAAGACAAATTTCGTTGTGTGTAGCGCGTAAACACCTAAGTTGAACACGTTGGAAAGAAGAATATACTTGATGAGTCGGCTATAACTTAAACGCTTATCGCTTCGCAAGAGTGTATGAAAGAAGCAGCGATTAACAAAATGGTCTATATTGACCAATTTCCTTTCCACTATACAAAAGAGTAGGAAAATATCTTCTTTACTGAAGAAATTAGTATTCGATCGTAGGCAATGGAATTGGTGATTCAGATATGCGGTGGAAGATCATCAATAGTGAGATGCTTTAAATGCTGGGCTTGTGTCTCATTTGGACATATCAACTACTCAAAAACACATAAGAATGTTGCTGACATATCTTAGGTTGTTGGCATATGTGTAGCATTCGCACCAGGCCAATTGAACAACTCGTTGATAAAGTTCGACGTGATTTCCAGAACTTAGCAGAACATATAAGTGGTGAGGAAGTTAGCATTCCAATTCGTTTCACACCAAGGAACAATGTCATCATTGGGATAAATGACATTGGAGGTTGCATTAGAGAAAAATATACGAACCAAATCAATATATGTCTCATTCTCCAACTCCACCAACCCTAGAAAACTCATCGCTTCAAGAGCATCTTGAAAGTCATAGATTTGGTGAAGCTCTTCAAAATCATACGATCAAATAGGGAGAACATTTTGAGTGCAGAATCCATCCATAAAACGATGCTGCATTTAGGGGGTAATAAGAAGCTTAGAGTAAGCCTCAATCGAACTACTTAGGGGGGTGATAAAGTAGATGAGCAAGCCTGGGTGTAGCATTGTGATGAACCTTCCATAGTGATTCTTTTAAGGAAAAAAAGAGTATAAAAAACAAAGTAATTTCACTTAGGAGAGTATAAGAATATGAATGAAATTGATATGGAGAAAGTGATGAAAATGTAAGAGTGAATGGAGGAGTGGTCACATATTTATAGGCTAAAGAAAGCTATGTGATTATTGGGCCAATGTGCCCATGTCAGGCTATAATGTAGGTAGTTGACACCTAACGGTAAAAAAAATTTAAACATTGGGCATCAATATGCCCATGTCTTAGCACCCAACGTTCAAATTTTTACGAATGGTTGTTAGGCCAATGTAGGCATGTTGGGCTCAAACGTACCTATGTTGATTCCTACCTAAGAAAAATTTGCGAATGGCTTTTAGGCCAACTAATATTCAATGGGCAGGAGGCAACATAGGCACGTTTAGGCCCAATGTACTCATGTTAGCCTACCCAACTTTTAGACGCGATCACATTGATTTGAAATGTAGACACATTAAATCAATGTCCATAAATGTTGACATCTGTGCTAAATGCATTTCACTAGCTTCATTTTTCCAACATATACCTATGTTCCTCCAAACGCTATCTTACTCTCCCAACTCTGTGTTTAACTCTTTAAAAACCTACATATTTTCTCAAAAAAATGGTTAGAAAAGGAAATTCATTAGACAATCCTAATCCTAATAAATTTGAGGATTAGATCTTCACTGATCCATATGGCAAGCAACTATACTCTACGTATCCCAATCTAGGATTTACCAATTTGATGAGTCAAATAAGAAATCATATGTTTTCTACACCTACGTCTAGGGATTGCAATACCAACCCATAAACATATAGTGCACTTGTAATTCCTAATAACAACCCATATATGTGTAATACACTTGGAGTGCCATACCAATGCGGTTTGTATTGTTCATAAGCCAGTCACACACATAGTATACGACTACCTTCCATAACCAACTGTAATTTCAGCAAGAATCAGGTATATAATAAATATTTCCTTCGAGGTTATTATTAAAATAAGTAGAGTACAAAATGGTATCTAATTGTTCATTTGCATTTTTTAGTAGGGAATAACTTCAACTCAAACTCAATCCACCAATGCTTATATAGAAATGGTTCCATCGAGGCCATATCTAAATCCTTTAGCGAAAGAAGAAAATGTAGAAAGCATACTGCCAGATGCCAATAGTGTATGCTAATTTAAGAAGATGGTGTAACTGATGAGAATCAAGCTACAGGACCTTTGACCTGCAGCTGAGCTCAAGGACTAGAGGGGTTGGCATGATGAATCCTTATGTTCCAACCAACCAAACCCTGCCGAGGCCGAGGCCGAGGCTGAGTACTCCTTTGTCGAGTCACCTTTAATGCCATACCATTTGACTGCCCATTATTCTGTGGTATGCTGAGTTAATGATTACTCTTTATTGCCAAGCCGACTAATCACTCGACATCATCTTTATTGAGAAGCCAAGAGATAGAAGATTCGGATTGACTAAGTCATCCCTACTCGAATAAGCCTATCTATTCATACTTTTTGTCTGCATCTCCTAATAATCTCGCCAATATAGCATCGCCACGTATACAATATCATATATAGAATCTGTAGCACCAATGGTTGTTTTCCTTGTATATTCATTTTTATCCTTTTGTATCATGTACATTACTTTTTTAGGAAATATCCTTATTATCTTTTCCCTTTTGGTCAAGTTACCTTAACTTACAGGTATAAATACCCATGTACTTGTAGCTGTAAGAAACAGATTACCTTCAATACACTTAAGTACTTTTCCTCCCTGTATAAACACTATTGTTTACTCTCGGTATCACTCTGATTTTTTTCCTTAAGCAAGGTTAGGTGGCAAGTAACCTCATTAGACCAATTCGTGCGTCATATCGAATTATACCATAAGTTTTCGGAAGTTCCATTGGTATGTCATATCCTCTGGAGCTGTTTCTGGGTTTTTACTTACTATTTCATTCGTCATTATCACTCTTTTCGTACTTTTCCCCATTAACCCTTTTTAAGCTTTCTATAAGTTTAGAACCATTCAACAATCAGTCTTGTCTGTTTTTGGTCACAGTTCACAATGGTAACCACTCACTACATGGCCTGTAAGAGTACTCTATTTGGTAAATTCAGATCTTATACAAGTCACCTAAGACGACATTTAGAAATGTACGAGAAGAAAGGAATGACATTAGTTAAGGTTGACGAGAAATGGGATGGGTCAACATCTGGTTCTAGCAAACTTGATGACTTTGTTTTCAATAACAAAGCTACATGAGATGAGCTCGTGCAAATGATGGCTATTACAGGTATATCATTCTACACCGCGGGTCATCTTTGCTTTAGAAAGTGGCCGATAGAAAAGTTACAAACTCAATACTAACATGAGAGACGAAAAACCTTAAAAAAAAAAAAAGATACAGTCACAGTTTATAACAAAATGCGACAAGCTTTAACAAAAGAGCTATCAAGCCTTCCAAGTGAGTATGTAATCCTTACTTTCATTCATAATCTTAAATTACATTTTTCTAATTTTATTCAAACGTATAACCACTATGGCTCTATTATGCCTTTTTGCAGCATCTCCTTTACATCTAACATTTGGAAGTCGCCAGTCACCGCCATCAACAATGGTTACATGTGCCTTATTGCATGTAAACTCCGTAATCAAGTGCTTAGGGTTCAGTTTGTAAAATTTAAGGAAATAAAGTAAATTGTTCGATCGAGTCCAAAATTTACGACAAAGTTAAGTATATTAGTATAAGTGATCACATGAGTTTGGATTTAGGAAAATACATAATTAAATATTATCATATTAAATTATATGTATATTATTTGTTACTTATCGAAAATACGTAAAACGAGTTCCAATAATTAACAAATTAATAGAGATAAATTATATACACACTAAAAATCATAAAATAACTTAAATAGTATTTATGAGTATTTATTTATACTATATATGCATTTACGTGTAGATAAAAATACGTGAAATTACTTAAAATACTAGAAATATACTAAAATAATGCTAATTAATTAAAAAAATTCATAAAAAATTAAGGAAAAATAAAGAAAAAATAGAAAAAGTGTAGAATGTCTTGGAAATGGGGCGTGGCAAGCTGGGAAAGCAAGATAGAAAATCAAAAAATAGGATTTAAATAAATAGAAAGTAAAAAGAAAAGAGATAAGAGACATTTATCACCAAATAATTCGCTAACCTATCCAAATTATTCTATAAATTGAGAGACACTCATCAGGAATTTAGTTTAGTCGATTGAGAGCTTAGAAAAGAATAGGGAGAGAAGATAAGAAGGGAAAGAATAATTTTACAAAATGAACAAATTATAGTATAATTAAGGCTTTAAAGTAGAAACCACATCCAATGACCACCTAGAGAGGAATAGTCACTACCACTAGATAGCTGTCCCACCTCCTAGAGTTGCCAACATATTGGGACACACTACTAGTGGCTGGAAGCCATTTGTTTAAGTGAGTAAATTTTCTTACTCGATTTTGTCTAAATTATTAAAAATATTAAATTAATATAGAAAATTATGAAATTTAGTATTTTGAGGTTCTTTTGTACATAAATTTAGGGAAAAATATCAATTTGATAAAATTAGATCTCAGGATATATTACTATTAAAAAGTCACTAAACTTGAGTTTTTTTTCAATATTGAAAAAAATGACTTTAATGATATAGTTTTGACTTTAAAATTTTTGTATAAACTATTTAGGATATATATAGCAGTTCTATGAAGAGTTTTTTTGAAAATTTATTTTCTAAATTTTTACTTAATTTTTAAGCCTTAAACTTAAAATCATGCATAAAAGGTAATATTTAAGCTTAATTTAGTAATTTAATGTTAATTTATTGAAATTTTTTATTTAACATGTAATTAAGTGTTTTAGGATGTTAATTGCTGATGTTAAAATATTGGTAATATTTGGAGTATTAGAAGTATGTATTATGTGTATTATGTGATGAATAATGGATAAAATGGTATAATTAAGCTAATTTTGTGATTCGGGAATTAGTTAGGTATAAACTTTGATTTAAGTTATAATTAAACATTTTGATATATTGTTGGATGATGATAGATGATATATGTGGTCTTAGAAGTATTAGATAGGTGATACAAGTGCATAATATGTACATAATATGTGTAGATAGGAATTAAATGGATATAAAATATGAGGGTAAAAGTTAAGGGTATTATAATATTAGGCATATGATATAAATTTGATTTGGAAGGTAAATTTACGAAATTATATGAAAAATATAGGTTATTCTCACATCAAGAGTTAATTCAGTAGTTAAATTAAAGATATAGTATACCGTACGAATCAAAATACTAGATAAGAGCTAAATATAAGATTTAAAATACCTAAATGTAATGTAATTACTTTCTTATAATGGTTTAGAATGAGTCCCTAAGATTCGTAAATAAAACCCACAATCGAAAACCGAATTAGAACCTCATTTAGAAACCAATTTGGAAACTGAATCGGAACCTAGTCTAAACTAAGAATAATTATAAAAGATTTAAAAACCTAAATAATTAGGTATAATAAAGCCCTAAATTGAAGATAACAATAAGAGTTATAAAATAAAGTCTGTATAAAGTAGTTATATGAATATTAAAATGACCTTTGTATTACATAGGGATTATTGACAATGGTCTGTTGCGAGTCACTCTTTACGTAAGCAAGTAAGGAGTCTAGATAAGTTGGGATCAATACATTATTGTATTACGAAGTACTGTTTTATATTACTCGGAAGCTTAAGATTATACTTGATTGCGTATGTTAGATAATTGATTGTACACATACCTGTGTGTACGTGTTTCCAGATATGATAGTATGATTTCAGTTTACTGTTTTGGCTTGTATTTATGTGATATGTGTGAAATGATTGAACACATTAAACTAGACCTAACTAAATATATAACTCGTAAATCTAAAATGAACCTGTATAACAACCTATTAGGGGAAACATTTAGGGTTCTTCGCTTAAACATTGACCACTTCAAAAGGAATAGCGCTAGATAGTATAATTAGTCCCTTCTTCATTCTTAATCGAACTAAGTGATAAGAGAGGAGGTCGCTGTAAGGATGAAATCAATGGTTTGAAGGTAGTCATAGTAGGAGCAATATCTCTATTACACAAGCTTGAGTTTGGTCGTGAGCTGTTGAAATGTACACTAAACTCCTCAACTTAGATTAGAGCAGGTGTAATTTTTCTAATCTCATAACGAATCAGATAACGTTGTGTGATAGCATTTGCTTGTACATGCATGACATATAACTAGATTAGTTAACAACTTTGTTTGTACTTGATATATAGTTTTAAGTCTCCATCCTAACTTACTAAGCAGTTGGCTATTTACATCCCTATAGATGTTGTTGCAAGTACTAACTAGGAAACGACTTTATAATTATCTTGAAGTTTGCAATTGCTAGATCCTGGGGAATGAGGATATAAAACTGAAAATCTATCACACTCTCAATGTTTAGGTCTCAACTTTAAGTTGTTTAATATCAATTTATGTATTACTTAAGTGAAGTAAGATTAGGTTATTGAATCTTGTAAACACTACTTGAGATATTTAAATACTAGTATGTATTTTTCATAGATAAATAACATGTTAATTTATAAACTATTTATTTTAAAGCGGGTTAGTTATGGACGCCTTATATAAATTTGTTTAAAGATATTGACTGTAATGTTAGTTTCTATCTTAGAATGATTTGCACGGTGAAACTGTTACGATTCTACCACTTCAAGGCGTGACACTATGCATTAGATCGACAATAAGTGGCTAGTACAAAAAAGAATAATAGCATTCATATTTTTCCCAAATTCCCATATAGGGTAAGTGATTGCCAACAACATCATTGATACTGCCTAAGCATACAACATTCAAAGAGCTTTTAGCATCAGTTTTGATAATGCCTCTAATAATACAGTTTTAGTTTAACACTTGAAGGGCATGTTCAATCCAATCTGTAAAGGCAACTTCTTTCACGTTTGATGTGTCTATTACGTGTTCAACTTAACAGTAAATGCTGGTCTTGAGGGTTATGGTTTGAAACCTCACCTAGCATGGATTTAATGTGCAATAAATGCTATGCGTGCTTTTAAGAAAAAGCTCATAGAGTTTTTACATATTTTCACGACTAATAGGGACAATGAAGATCAACGACTTCCACCTTTGGATTACACAACGAGATGGAATTTGACTTACAGGATGCTTTCACATGCATATGAGATGAAGGTTAGTTTATCAACGTTTTACAACTATATGATAATTAGCAATCCTAATATCACCCTAGGTTCGATGATGGAACATGATTGGAAGTTATGCAAGAGGATGAAGGCACTCTTAAAGGCCTTCTTCACAGAGACAAAAAAATCATCTGACTTGTACTACCTAACAAGCAATCTCATTCTCCCTAAGTTGGTTGACATTTTGGACGTGTTGCAGCAACACCGAAGTGTTTCTATCCTACACTCTACTATTCAAGGTATGGTTCAGAAACTCAAGGATTATTTCATATCATTTCCTTTTCTCTTCTATGTGGTTACTACATTAGATCTACAGTATAAATTTTCTACCACTCATAGTCTCCTTGAAGAGTTCTACCAAAGTGTTAAGGTTTAGAATACTAAGTATCATGCAGCTGCGTTCAATTCTAAAACGCAAACCATGCTTAAAACTTTGTACGCCTTTCATAGGCAAAGGCTACATGATTCACCCTAACAAGCATATCCCAGCAATCATGCACTCTGTAAGTGAAGCAAACAAATTGTAAGAAGTGGTAGAGATCCTAAAAGCACCTCTGATTTTAGCGGCGAATTCAGAGAGCTGTTGGTTTTTAAGTTACAACAATCGATGGAAACAGAAGAGGAAGATTGCAATGTTCTCTCTTGGTTGTCCAACAAGGCGCATATAATACTGATCCTTTCCCTAATAGTTCAGGATGTTTTGGTACCTCTGGCTTCAATGGTCCCTTCCAAGTCTAAGTTCAATTTGGATAGGTGACTCCTTAACCCCTATCACCTTTCAATTCATCCGGAAAACTGTTGAAGCCTATGTATACTTAAAAGATTGGGCTAATGTGCAGATAAGCAATCGAGGAAATCATCCATATTCCTTGATTCTTGGTAGTGACAACAACATGAGGTCAAGCAATTCAGATGAAGCACTGGACATTTTGTCAGGTGAAGATGGGGAGGATGATGAGGACAATTACAGTTGACTTGCCTTTCTATAGGATTTTTGGAGATTTCTTTTCCTTTTTCTTTCCTTTTGTAAATTTTAGTGGCCTAGACTAAAATTGGACTTATACCATGAAAGTTTGTTAATAATAACATTGTATGATGTTCTCTTCTAATTTACTTTCTTTATAGATGACTAATCTTAGAAAAAAAAAATTTAATGATATCAAATCTTTTAATATATGAAAAAATAAAAAATAAAAAATAAAATTACATTTGTTAATTAAGAAATAACATTTGAATACATCATGGTCAATAGTTTGAAAAAAAAAAAAGGCAATAACTAATTAAATTATATTACATATTTACATTTGCTAATTTAGTAATTTGTTAATAATTTATTTATTTAATAATTTACTATTTAATAAATAATTTACATATTTTATTAAAAATGTTATTATGCATTTATTAAAAAATTTATTATTAATTAAATAATTTATTTTTCATTGAATAATTTAGTATTTCTTTGAATAATTTATTGCTCATTGAATATTTTATTATTTATTAAATAATTTATTTATTAAAATAACCTATTATTTACTAAATATCATGTTTATTGAAGAATTTACATTATTTACAATAAACAAAGACCCATACGTGCTACCTACGTATAAGGGTAGGCATGGTTCGGTTCGGTTCGGTTCGCTTTTCCTTATCGAACTGAACATAACATAATGGTTTGGTTTTTTTTTTTTTTTTTTTAACTCAAACTTAACCAAAACCGGTTCAATCAAGTTTAAATTATTTATATTAAATTTTTACTAAACATTTTTATCTTTAATAATATGTTTTTCTTTCCTTTGAACTTTTCTTTGTTTCCAATTAATTTCTTATATATTTATCATGTGTAATAATACTTAGTAAAAAGTTATACAAAATCTTAACAAACTTAACTTGATTGAAAAAAGGTAAGAAACTCTATTCTAACGAATAAACAATGAGGAAGGAGAAGTAGAGCTACCTATCAAAAAGCGATACGAAGAAAACAAAAGAAACACATTAAAGATTGAAAAAAAAAATGAGAGACACCTAAAAAGCATCAAGGTAAAATCCTTGATTTAAAGACATATAAAAAAATGATAATTTAGAAAAGGAAAACTTTTAAATGTAAAATTTTATATAGAAATCATTCAACTTTATCTTAATAATTTACTCAAAAATGACATAAAAAAGAAGAAGATATGAAAATTTTGATAAAATTTATAAAAATTGATGAAAAAAATTACATGAAATTATTTTTATTTAACTAAACGATTTGCGATTTCCCAAACCGAATCACGAATTGTTTACATATAACTGAACTAAACTATGAACAAATGACTTGTAAAAAAAAAAAAAAAAAACTATTTTTTTGATTTGGCTTAATTTGGTTTATAATTCGATACGTAGTTCATGATTTTTTTTTTTTCCTAGCTCTACCCACATGCTTACGTGCTTGTGCTAAAGCAGCCTAATTAATAATCATGCCCAGCATGCCTAAGCTTCACATGCTTGTGCTTTTGAATTTTTTCATGTACTCGTGTTTAAGCTGCCCAAGCATGAGCTTGTATGTATTTGGTTTACATACCTAAGCCTACTTATTACCCCTAAATGAAATATATATATATATATATATATTGTTTAGCATTTCTAGGTAATAGTTATTCCCAAAGAATGAAATTATTTTTTTTTTTCAATTTCAATAGAAATGAAAATTTTAGTGAAAAATAAAAAATCACTAGAAAAGAAAAGGTAGATCCTCTTTTATAATCTATAATCGAATGATAAAAATTCTATTGAATTAGAAAATTAAATTCACGAAGAAAAAGAATCTTCAGGCTAAAGGAATCATCTCGTCCTTTCTTGAATGTAAATTGACTTAATATTTGGCTAGAAGCCCTGAGAGAAGTGCTTACCTTGAGCATCTCTTTACTATGTGGCAAGTTACGAAATGGTGGATTGACTACTAGAAGTTAGGAAATGGTCGAGAAATCAGGATGATTTAGATCCACGGATTGCATGCCAAACAAAAGGAGTTTAATAATAAATGGTCTTAGCGTGAGTGTTGTTGGTTGTTGCTTTAGAGTGAATATAGGAATGAGTGCGATATTGAGCATGGTCTGTGTCAATGTGCCAAGTTTGTTGTAGTATTCGGATTGTCAATTTCAGGTACTGATGTAGATGAGATACAAGAGAGGATGGACTGATGTTTGTGATGCTATAACGTCTTACAGGACCTTTAACTATGGTTAAAGTCACGTAGCGGATTGCTACGCCATTGGAGTTCGGATCATGAAGAATTAGTTTTAGTTGTATCATCATGTCAGGTTAGAATTTGTATCCCAATATAAGAAAGCAAAGGTTACAGCCAGCCTTTCATGAATCTTAAGTATTGCCGCTCTGCAGCAAAACGTGAAACAGACATTACCTGTGATGTGGTTGAAGTCTTGAACTGGCGGCGAGGTGGGATGTTGGTCCCCTGCGAGGGGGCTACATTCGGGTCATTCTTGAAGCGGGACTTGCGAAACGATTGCCGAGGTGGCGGTAAGTGGGAGGTCTGATCAGGAGGACTGATCTGTTGCGATTGCGTACCTGCAGGGTCTGTAGGGTTGGGCACTTTGAGGATTTGGGAGAACCATCTGTGGACGGCAGCCGCTGGAGATCGATCTGTTGGGGAATCAGGAGGCGAGTCCAATAAGCTCGTCTCCGATCCGTTTCGACTGTGCTTCACTGATTTTGTTAAGATTTCTCCACTGAAACTGTCCACTGCTCTATGCCTGCTGATACAGATAAAATATAGATTAAAAAATAATAATTTAAATAGGACCGTGAGAGACTATAAATAAATGAATCCGAACCGCGGTGTTGAATCATACAATAATGAAATCAAAGCATGCCTTTCAAGTTGTATTTCTACCTTCTTGCGGACCTAGAGAGGGGGTCTCTCCTCTCAATCGGAGACGACAAAGAAAGCCTGCCTTGAGCTGCTGCAGCAAACCGCGGTGACCCTACGCGCCGGGATGGAGAATCACACCTTGATGGGGAAGCAGCCACCATCTGCCGAGCCTCTTCCAGCCATTCCTGAGTCGTCCTGCTGCTGTTACTCCTTACGCTGCTATCGTAATCGTCCTCGTCTTCCCCTTTACCCCCGCCTGTTAAGTTATACGCTTTCTTATTCGTGCTCAAGGTGCCAAAGAACATATCATTCATGAAATCAGTGAGGTCAGGGACATGTTCTGTTTTGCTGGTTTTGCGGTCTTCCGCCAATCTCCTCTCCAAGCTCATAGATCCTCTGCTTTCCCTCGTAAAGTTCCTACTAGATTTTCTCTCCATGAGGGGGAAAAGACTAGCGCCACGTGTGCGCGGTTAGGGAGGCAGAAGAGTGAGACAGAATATGGAATCACAAATTAGACTAGGTTGACGTTTCTTTTTCCAGGAATGAGAGGGACAAGATGTATTACATTTTAAGTCTGCTGCATTGGTAATATCAGGTTGGATGGTCGAACGCGTTAGGAAACATTGGCCGGCCGGGAGAAAGAATGTTGTTGTGTCTTTTTGTGGAGTGCAGACGGTATGGTTTGACAGGGAATGGCCTGCCAGAATAGGACTAGAGAACGAACAATGTAAGAATTAGACCATCAAAGGTTGTTTCTAGTAGCCGATTATTTAGATATTTCGGGAAAAGTATGGAATTACAACTATGTTCTAATGATTGTGCAGACGATATACATGATGATTTGAGGAACGTTAATTCGTTGGCTTCGGAGTTCACGAGTCACCATTCTACCATTCTTTGTTTCACCATGTGAAAATCGTATGTGCTTGGCGCTGCGCATGTCGACAATAGTTAACCAACAACTTCCATGATTGAATGGAGCTTTTATAGTTCTGTTTTTGTTTTTTTTTTATGATAATAGTCCAACTCTCTACCTTATTGTTTATACTGCATTTATTACATATAAACGGTTAAAAATATAATTACTTTAATAGTTTATATCTAATAAATACAAAATAAAAGGTAAGATAAGAGGATGAATCGACTCCGTTAAAACTATAAATAGAATCTTTCAAAAACCCAAAAATATAACACCTTGCCATGATTGTATTGTTATAAATGATTATTCATTTAACCATTCATGTACTACTCATCCTTGTTTCATGGGAAATATTTATTAATTATTACATACAATGTACATGTAGCATAAAGTATTTATATTCATACTTACAACTCTTATGTTAGATTTGGATATGTTGGGTCCATTGATGGTCCATGTAGGAAGTTTGATATAAACAAGTTAAACAATTCGACTACAACTAATCGAGTACGTTTATTTCCCTAATTAAATTTAGCCAATTATATGGAATCTTCCAAAAAATTCATTGTCTAAGGCCAAAACATATCTAGAACAAGATATTAAGCCACATCCAACTTGACATAAATTGCTTGAAAAAAAAATTAAGGAAAAATCTTGGGAAACTTTTTCTTTAAAATCTTTTATATATCACTCTTCGAGTCTCTCCTATCAATTTTGGGAATGTAAATCTTCAAAATCAAATGAATAGATTGATTCTAACCAAGTTATTTATCTAATTGAAATAATTGAGCCTATAGTCCAATGTAAATCTTCAAAATCAAATGAATAGATTGATTCTAACCAAGTTATTTATCTAATTGAAATAATTGAGCCTATAGTCCAAAGATGTTGAAATTTAAAGCTAACATAATACCAAGTGAAATTATATATTAGAAAGGCTTTTCTTCACTTTCCTAAAAATATGATTAACATAATAAAGTATGTCTTTCTTAGAAAAAGGAAAATTAATATAAAAGAAAAAAGAATCATAAACAAGAAATAAAGGGAAATCGTTGAAAAGGTTTTTGGTTATTTTATAAGTCACTTCGTATATGAAGAGCTACATACTCATAATAAGGGATCTAGACATCATCTTATGTCACATTTGGGATGAAAGAATGGTCTAGAATGGAGTGGAATAGAACGAATTAAAATAAAATAAAATGAAATGATGATCGAAATGAAAATCATTTCTTATATTTGAAAATGACAACAGAATGGAATGTAATGACATTATATGTTTAAATAATATTAATTATTGAAAATATCTTTAATTATTGCATACTTTAATATCTTTGAAGGTTAAAAATAATTCTAATTAATAATAAGTAATGAAGTGAGAATGGAATCGTAATTCTACATTCCCAAAAGCGGATTCGAATTCACCCTTAAAACTAGAATCATAAATTTTATGGAATCACGATTCTACTTTCAAAATGCACTTCCAAATAAGGGGAGTGGGAATAGAACTCGAAATTTTGATTTCAATTCAACAAATTCCTACATATCAAATTTGACATAAATGATTGTCTTTCTTTTCAAAATTTTTCAACCTTTATAATTTTTCTACTTTGTTTCTTCCTTATTGTGTAAATAACTTTTATTAAGAAAACTCATAATTTCAAGAAACTCCAATTTAAGAGCAAACCAATACCTAAATAATTCAAACAAAAAATATCAATACTTAATTTCAATTTTCATTAAGTTCACTATTTAATAGACATAAAAGTAATTTAAAAAAAAACCTAATGTCTTCATTAAAATCTTAATTTAGAAATCATGGAAAAAAGAAAAATTATATAGAACACGAAAAAAATTATGAATAAATAGCACAAATTATGTATTAGAGTGTTTTCATGCCATACATATTCCATGTCCAACTGAACAAAAGAAGTTACTTTTGTAAATGCTTGTAGTTTCTTTTTTTTTAGCCTCTTCATGATTTCTTTTTTGTAATGATGATCATTGCTCTAACAAAAACCCTAATCAAAAAATGAAAGAGAAAACACTTTTAATTTCATTGAATCTTAATAAAGGAAGAAAAAATCAATAGTACTAACACGTTACATTAATCAATGAGTAACGTATAAGTATTAATAAAAATTTAACGTAGTTTAACTAAGTGAATTTCTATAGCAATGATGTATATAGAGTGTGTTAATGTTATGCTTAGTTATATATATACTTAGTTGCTCGGTTATATAAATGCTTGGATTGCTTGTTAAGTTTGTAAATGTGGTTCTTACTAGTCATATACATTCACTTAATGAATTTCAATAGCTTAGATGTACACATGCTTATTCATACACTTGGTTGCTAGATTATATAAATCCTTAGATGGCTTAGTTGAGCTTTTAAGTGCAACTCCTACCAATAAAGCACACTAAGAACATGATTATGCAAAGTTACTATAATATATGTAGATATACAAATATACATGTTTTTTATGTATTTTATAATGCTATATCATGTTGCTTAATGTTCATTCATGATATAACATGACATGTAATGGACCTATAAGTTAACGTATTCAAGTCAAAGTTTTTTGTTTTGTTAAAATACTCGAGCTTGGTTTTACGTATATAAAATTACTTGCTCAACTATGGGGGGTACTCTCAGGTTTATCCTTTAACCATGCTTTAGTATTTTCTTATTATTAGCTTAGTATTTCAACTTAATTGCTTAATAAGACTACCTTTATATACATAATACACATTAAATGATATGTAACTATCAATTATATTGAGAAAACTAGCTTCTGACTTGATTCGCTTTGTTTCATTCTCGTAACACGTTGTGGACAAAAATAGAATGTATGTTTTCTTACGATTGAGAGAAAGAACTGTCTTACATATTTACATTCCAAGCCAACTATTTATAGCTATTGACTAAAGACTATTAACAGAACTAACTAACTAAAATTAACAAAACTAACTAACAGAAAAGTAAGTAATCAATTTTCTAACTAAGAGATACTAAGCATGTGTGTTAAATAACAAATAACTCATAAGCCTTCATACTTCACATCCCCCACCCCCCACCGTCCCCCCAACAAACCCCCTCCCTCCTCACCTCAAGGTGGAGCCTCTTGTAGGCCCAACTTAGAACAAATGAAGGAAAGTAAAGAGGACCCAAGTGCTTTAGTAAAAATATCAGCCAATTGTAGTTTCGAAGGAACATGTATAGGATGGAAGAAACCATAAATGACATGTTCCCTAGTGAAATGCACGTCAATGTCCAAATGCTTAGTGCAACCACGTAGATATGGATTGTAAGCAATCTATAAGGCAGATTTATTATCACAACACAAAGAAACAGGGAGTGAAACTGTAGTCCGTAAGTCTCGCAATATGTACAACACCCAAAAAAGCTCCTTACAAGTAGTGGCCATACTACAATACTCGGCTTCAGTAGTGGAAGTAGAAATGGTGCATTGCTTTTTGGTTTTCCAAGAAACCAAAGATTTCCCCAGTAAAACACAAAACCTACTCAAAGACCTTCTATCTACGGAGGAAGAACCCCAATCTGCATCAGAGTAACCAATCAAATTAAGCAAACTCTCAAAAGAATAAAACAACCATAAAGAGATAGTGCCTTTGAGGTATTTCAACACATGAAACAAAGCATCAAGGTGGGATGACCATGAAGTGCTAACAAATAAACTGAGAACATAAATAGCATGGGAAATGTTTGGGCATATCAGAGTAAGATAAAGAAGCTTCCTAACCAACCTGCAGTAAAAGGATGGATTTGAGAAATGAGAACCTATGTCAGAAGTTAAACGCAAACCTGTAAGAAGAGGAAAAGAAGTTGATTTTGCAACTATAACATGGGCTTCCTCAAGTAAATCTAAAATAAAATTTCGCTAATTCAGAAGAGTACCCTGTGGTAGCCGATAGATTTCAATTCTTAAGAAAAATTGCATAAGGCCTAGGTCCTTAATAGTAAAAGCTTCATCTAGTTGTTGTTTGAGTTCAAGAATAGAAGCTTCATAAGGACTTGTTAAAAGCATGTCATCAACGTACATAATAACTGCAAGAAATCCATCAGCACCATCTCTCATGAACAAAGAATGATCATGTTGTGATTGTACAAAACCATAATCAATCAAAAACCAACAAAGCTCAATATTTTATTGTCAAAAGGCTTGTTTCAAACCATAAAGTGATTTTTTTAATTGACAAACTTGCCCACTTTGAGCTTTAGAATATCCCTTTAGTGGATACATGTATAATTCTTCATCAACATATCCATGAAGAAAAGCATTATTAATATCAACTTAGTGTATAGGCCAATGTTTAGCTATTGCCACAGCAAAGAAAATGCACATAGAAGTAAGATGAGCAATGGGAGAAAAAGTATCTATGTAATCTAGACCATACACTTAATTATACCCCTTAGCAACTAGTCTAACTTTATAACGCTCAATGATTCCATTAGGTCTACACTTAATCTTATACACCCATTTAGACCCTATTACTCATTTGCCTTTAGATAGTGTTGTAAGGTCCTAAGTATCATTAAGCTTAAGAGCATCAAGCTCTTTTTGCATAGCTGCCACCCTTTCTGATTGTTTACTAACTTCTGAATAGCAACTTGGTTCTTTGATAGTTAATGCGTGAGCTAAAGAAATCACATAATCATGAGGCAAGTTTTTGAAACTATTGATATCAAACAGAGGATAGGTAGTAGTAGGTTTAGAAGAAGTATCAATAGAAAATGCATTTGTAGTACAAATAGCATGCACATAGTCCTCAAGCCATTAAGGTGGTCGATGCTCTCTAGCAAATTGGCGAACAAAAGGAGAATGATGTGTATGAGATGGTGATACAATGGATGAAGGTTGTATAGAAAAATGACATGTAGCAATCGAGTCGAACAACTCAACTAGAACTAGACCAGTAGAAGGACCACTCATAGGAAAATGAGGAACTAAAACTGAGGAATGATTTGTTTCAAGGGAAATATGCGGTAATGAATGAGAAAACAGTATCAGTAAGCAGAGGATAGGATACACAATTAGAATGAAAAGGAAACTGGTTTTCAAAGAACAATACATCTCAACTATGAACAATCTATTTAGTGCCGATGTTATACACTTTGCATCCCTTTTGCCCATTCAAATTTCCTAGAAAAACACATTTAGATCCTTTTTCATCAAGTTTATCTTTGTATGCTAACGTTGCTATGTAACAAAAACAACCCATTACTCTCAAATGAGAATAATCAAGTCGATGGCCAAACAAAAGTTCATAGGGTGTTTTCCAATCTAAATTGGCAATGGGCGTTCAATTTATGAGAAAAATGGAAGTTAACACATATTCCCCCTAAAAGTGTTTAAGCAAATTGGCTTGAATTCATAAAGCACGGGCTATATCCAGTAGGTGACTGTTACGCCCCGAAGTCATAGAGTCATAATAGTTTCGTCGTATAAACCAACCTATGACGGTAACTAATCTCATAGTCCCTATCATAGATATAATTTACATTAGGTGTCAACAACTGCTCGCTTTGAAGTAAACAGCTCAGTACTTAAAAAGCTAAAGATCCTTAAGTTATCTATGTATAATTACATTCGTATTGTCGTAGAATTCTCAGGAAATTCTACATATTACAATAGTTTGCTAGCTTACATATCACATATCAATTCATAAACATAGAATATACTAATAAAACAGTAAAAGACTCAACTGTACATCCAGTTGATCCTTTCCCCCCTATAGTTTCAAAAAGAAACTGACCTTAAGATAATTGTATTGCGGCATATCAATCAGAAGTTAGAACCTACAAGAAAATCTATATGAGTATAAGTAACTACAACTTAGTAAATTAGATTGGAGACTTACGAATGTATAATAAACACAAAAAGGGTTATCAAGTAATTAATTATATGAAATGCAACAAACAAATTCCATCACACAACGTGATCCGATCCATTGTGAAATTAGAGTAATTTCACTCGCTTAAATCCAAGTTGTGGAGTTTTTATGTTTATGCAATAGCTTATAATAAAACCCAAGTTTGTGCAATGGAGATAACACTCCCCTTATAAATATCCTTCAAACCATTGTCATCATTCTCACCGCAACCTCCTCTCTTGTCACTTAACTTGGCTAAGAATGACAAAAAGACCATTATGCTATCCAACGCTATTTTTTTCGAAGATGTTGATGTTTAGTTGGAGAATCCTAATATGTCTAATTAGGGTATTTAGGTCGGTTATGATTAGATACGGTTTAGGATGGTCAAACAATTTCACACCATTCAATTCACATCAATCACCAAACACAACACAGATTTCGGTACAAAATCATATACGCAAACACATCCATATATAACTACTTACAAACACAGTTATACATAATTCTAAGCCTTTGAGTACTTTAAAATAGTACTTCAAAATACAATGAAGTATTAAACCCAACTTATTTGGAATCTTTAGTTTGCTCAATCACTTGTCGCAGGTTGACTTATCTCCACATGTCCTATACTCTAAATACGTTTTTAATAGTTATATCTTGATGATATAAATATAGTCTAGGTTATGATTTAACTTAATTCTTCATACATACCTATTATTTATTGCCAACTCATTCTAGGTTAGTTTAGGATTTAGTTTCCGAATCCAGTTTCGATTTAGGTTCTAAATTAGTTTCAATTATAAATATTATGCGTAAATCCTAAAAAATACATTCCGAACTCTAATGTGTAATTAATCATATTAGGCTCGAGTATCCTATGTATCACTTTTTGTCCTAAATCAATATTCTAGTCTACTCGGTACATTCTAATCCTCATTTATGTACTAAATTTACTCTCGATATGAGAAAATTTTACATGTTTCCTATAATTATCTAAATTTATGTTTCCTATCAAATTTATTATATATTAGTATTATTATTATATTATCTATTTTGACCTATTAGTTTATACTTACTCTAATTCCAATTATACATACTCTTAAAATTACATATATTACTATATAATTCTCCTAATAATCACATTTAACACCCTAAAAACTACAATTATCATACCACATCAGATATGAATATCTTAAAATACTTAATTATACATTAAATCGGTAATTATTCAATTGATCATTAATTAACCCTAAAATCCCTAATTATCTATATATTTTAAAGGCTTAAAAATTACTTTAAATTTTCAAATTTTCATTTCAAAAAAAGGATTTCATAGCATTGTTTTATATCTTCTAAGTAGTCTATACAAAAATTTTGAGCCTAAAACTACACTCCTAAAACTATTTAATTTTAAATTAAAATATACTCAAGTTTACGTGGTTTCTTAAGGATAGTATATTTCTAGATATAACTAAATCAGAGTGATATTTTTCCCTAAACCTACATATAATAAAACATCAGAATACTAAAATTCATAACTTTCTAAATAAAATTAATAATTTTAATTAATTACAAAAAATCGAACTCACCTAGCTATTAGGCATCCAGCCACCATTGGTGGTACTAAAGGTGTTGGCCAGTCCAAGCGGTAGGTGTGGGGTATAGTGGCGGCGATGATTCTATTCCAGTTGGTGGTGGGTCATGAGTTCGGCCCAATTGTCCTAATTATACAAGTTTTTTGTAATTTTTGAAAAACAAACCCTAACTCTCTCTTTTCGTTTCACTATATTTTTCTCACACTACAAACTGCCTAAATGAGCTTATGAAAAAGTTTGGGTATTTATAGAGTTCTAAGAGATTTGATTACATTAAATTGAGTTGACAATTGGGCTTATCTTCTTCCATTTTCACTTTCTAGTTATGTTAATTTAATTGATTCAATTTTTTTCTTTCCTTTCTAACTTACTACAACTTAGATCTAGACAATTCCCTAACTTTCTGATTTTTTTTTTCTTATTTTTCCTTTATTTTTTTATTGTTTTCTTTAATTATTTGGCATTTTTCTAGTATTTTTCAAGCATTTTAGATACTTTCGTATATTTTCACCTACATGTACATACATATGGAGTACAAGTAAATACTCCTAAATATTATTTATGTTATTCTATAATTTTTAGTATATATATAATTTATCTCTAGTGATTTGTTAGTTATTGGAACTCATTTTACGCATTTTTGATAAATAACAGGTAATATACTTAAAATTTGATATTATAATATTCTATTATTTTATTACTTATTTTTCTAAATTCAAACTTACAAAATTACTTTTACTAATATTTTTAGTTTTGTTTTATAATTTAGGCTCAATCGAATCCTTTAACCAATCGCCCTAAACTTTACATATTAAATCTGATCCTATAGTTATAAGGCTTACAGTAACGATGTTTCCTTTCTACTCTCTCATTTTATTGTGGAGTGTATATCATGGTTTTGTGAAGTAATATTCCTAGGCTATTGAATAGCGAAACACAAGAGTGTGAAATAAACTCAACACCATTATCTGTTCTAAATATCTTAGGAAAGAAAGAAAAATGATTAAGAAATACTTCAAGAACAATATTAACTTGTGTTTTATGGCGAAGAAGATATGTCCATGTACACTTGGATTAATCATCTACAATTGTAAGAAAGTACTGTTCACTTGTAACATTAGAAATACAATATGGCCCCTACTAGTCAATGTGTAACAAATGGAAAGGAGATTGAGAATGATGAGAACTTCTATCAAATGGCAAACAATGAAATTTTGCCTTTTGGCAAACATGACAAAAGAATGAAGTGAAATCAACATGTTTGTAGCAATCTAAATGCTTGAGTTTTGATAGAGAAGAATGCCCTAGCCTAGAATGAATTAAAAAGACTAGATTATTGGTAGAAGAAGAATGAGCATTTCTAGTCAAAGACAAGAAGGCTTGCTCCTTTATTAAATGTGCCTGCTACTACTTACATGTATACGTGTATTTAAGATATACAATCCACTTTTCTACTAAGTGATGAAGAGATTGTTACTACTCTAGTCCTGTATTTTGCAAATTTGTTTGTCAAATACAGCTCATAAATCATGTTGTGCAAGTAGTTTCTGTAGAGAAAAGAGACTGTATAAGAAATTTGGAACAAGAAACACAGGTTCAATAAGAAGTGTGGGGGTTAATTTGACTGTTCCAGCAATGGTCATAAAGACCACACTTCCATTAGGTAATATAATATGTATTGGTGAGGTTAAAGTGTATTGGTCATGCACATGTGTTGCAAAGGGTATTATGTGATCTGTGGCTCTATTATCAACTATCCAACATCTAACTTTGTTATTCATGGCAATAAATTTATCAAAAGAATGAGTATTATTTGCAAAATTGGCCATCATCTTTGTTTCATCCATTTGCTGTTGTTGTTTCTATTACTTCATCCACATAAGTTCACCACAAAGTCAATGCATTTGTCCAGAATCTAAAGGATTACTAGTTCTTTCACCTACACTTAAACCACTAACATTAGTATCATATTGTTGAAGCTTATGTTCAAAAGGAGTATCAAACTTCTATTTGTGAACAACAGTCGCATGGCTGAAAGTTGCATTGTTCACTGCTCCTATTCTACCTCCTTTAATGACTCGCTTTCCTTTGTACAAATCAAGGTAACCAATGATTTGGAAAAAACTATCAATCAAGTGCCCTTCACTCTTGCAATGTTTGCAAAATAACCTTCCAGTACCATTATTTTTGTTCCTTCTTTTCTCTCCAAAACTCTTTCCATTAGATTTTCCAACAAGAAAAGCAAAAATATCCACATTTGCAAAAGCTACTGAAGTAATTTGACATTGTTTTTCAACTTGTTGAACTAAGTAAAAAGCCTTATTCACACTAGGAAGTGGATCCATTGAGAGGACATGATTCCTCACACTTTCATAGGATTCATTTGGGCCTCTCAAGAATTGAATCAACCTATTTTGACACTCAAAATTAGAAAGTTTTTCTACCAAACCACAAGTGCAGTATTCTAACCTTCTATAGGTACAATGTGGTATTCCATTCAACGCATGCAACTCATCCCACAATCGTTTTAGCTTGTTAAATACACACTAACAGCCACATTTCCTTGCTGCATATTGCATATCTCATGTTAAATCTAATATATTAAAGGTCCATTTCTCTATCTATATTGTTCATTAATTTCCAATCACAAATCCCTAACTGAACCAGCGTAAAGGAAGTTTTGTGATAACTCGCTACTCATTAAGCTCAAAATCCAGCATCTTACCATGTTATCATTCCTAATCCACTTTGTCAAATCATTAGAAGTTTCATTAGGTTTAGAGATTCCACCATTGATAAACCCTAGCTTCATTTTGGCGCCCAAACCCATCCGAATAGAACAACTCCAACTTAAGAAATTAGATTCATTGAAAACAATGTTTCCAATTATTAGCTTTCTAACTAAGAGATGCTAAGCACGTGTGTTAAATAACAAATAACTCATAAGCCTTCATACTTCACAAAACACATGGTATTTGGTATGGTAGTTTTTATGATTAATAGTTATCCCATATGCATATACATACAGTGGGTAATACCCATTAAATATTATTTCTATAACTTCTAACAAGTTTATATATATAATGAGGTTAAGATCTTAGAATAGATGAATATATTTGAAATGATATTAATATTTGGAAAATGATAAATGATTTATATGTTTGGAAGAATGATATAGTTTAGAGTGTTTTTTTTCCCTTTTTTTTTTCTTTTTGCTTAATTTATGTAGAAAAATGTTTGCTGGAAACAAAAAAAAAAAAACTATTTTAAATTTTATCTCTTGCAGCGAGCAAGTCGCCGTATTTAAACTTAAAATATAATATATATATATATATATATATGTATATATCACTATTGGAAATTCATTCAATTTACTTTCTTTGCTACACAGGTCAAATTGTTTGACCTTTTTCTACAAATAATAAACCGCAAATTAAGCAAGTTACGTCCAGTTGTAGACGTGGGGATATCAGCTTTTTTTTTTATTTTTTTTTTTCCTTTTTAATAAATGCAATTCAAATATTGATATAAGCCATAATCCACTTATCATTTACCAAGGTAACATCAACCATTATCAAAGTTGCTATCAGATTGCTTTTGACAATCTTTATTCTAACAATGCGTTATTAAAGTTAATATATATTACTATACTTATTAAACAATGTCACACCTATACGACAAAATCATAGAGTAATCAAAATTTAACAGGCCTGTGGCACAAAATGTAATATATCTTAATCAAAAGTCGAGTTGGCAATTAAATTAAAAGAAGTTCATAATTGAAATTGGACTAGAAAGAACACAGTAATTTATTACATTCTAATAGCTTGCAAAAGTTAAGAATAGGAGTTGATGCAAAGACACTGAGTTAACTTTGAGGAGCGCTTGGGAAAAATAAAGTAAACAATACAGAGCACCAAGGCTTCATCATCATAATCAAGAAAAGACAACTCAGATTTGACATAATCAACCTCGTTAGATGAACCTAAAACAACATCGTAACATTAATAATATAAAGAACTATTAATAATATCATTCTTCATTTTAATAATGAGATGTACATAATTTCTATCTTATCTTTAATATATATCTATTAAATTTAAACAATTAAAAATATAATTAATCAAACTATTCAAATTTAATTAATATAAAATCAAAGGTATAACCAATAAAAATTACCGAAAAAGGGTATAAAAATCCCTATAACCATAAATGATGAAGTACAATGGAACTATGGTGAATTATAACCGGAGAAACAAGGTCGACTCACCAGAAAAAGACAGCGGAACCGTGAAAAATCCAAAGAGTTGATGAGTTGATTAAAATGAGAAGAGGGAGAGGGAAAATGGAAATAAAATTTGAGATATTATATTATCTTAAATTCGAGGTATTTCACTATTATTATAACAAATAATTCTAAGGATCTTGGTTAAATTGTTATAAATAACTTCACATTTTATTAGGGAAAGCAATTGCAAGCACATGCAAATGAATATAAGGCTTTTATTTTAAGCACAGCCGTTTCAAAAGAAATGGCAATTACGATGGTATTGATATCCATTATCTAACTTTCAAGAACTTAACAATATTACATACTTCAACACTTGAAAAAAAAAATTTTTAAAGAGAAAAAGAATAAAGAAAAACACAACTAAATAGCCACCTATTGGGTATGCTCTTCGATACATCCATGATAAGTACATATATAAATATATGTGTGTGTATGTATATGCCATTTATATGTAAATATTCACTAAGAACATTGCTTATCAAAGTAGAAAATGAGTAAAGTATTACCAAAACGATTTGTATAAAACTATGAAAGTTGTAAGATGGATGGACTGTTTAACTTTTGTTACTATTTTAAATATTATCCCTCTAAAAAAACAAAAAATTTGCATCAAGATAGGGACTAAACAGTAAATATGAGTAAAAAATTATTTATAAATTTCAAAAACACTGAAATAGTCACCCTCTCTACGTTGGATGCAAGTGTATGATTACAGTGTTCCATATAGGTGATTGGGAAGATCAGCAGGGTGTGGGCTTTTTGGGGCCTTGATTTGTGATATTTCATCTCTTAGAGAATATAATCATGCTTGCCAAATGTTTAACACTACAAGATTTTGGTGCTTCCACGCCAGTGATAAGAAAAAAGAAGGTTTTACACAATCAGTGAAAAAAAAAAGATATCACATCAATTTTAAAAAATAATTTTATTCAATATCTAATTATTCTTTTTTATGATTGATTGCAACTTTTCCTATTTATAAACTTAATAAGACTTATTATTTTAAGAAACTAAATTTTAATTAAACTAGAAAATAAAAGATCTAATATCTTAAAATAAGATACCTATCTTACTTAATCCTAAAATAAGAAACTAAATCTAAAATAATAATTAAATCATATCTAACCTAAATAATATAAAATAAAATAAAATTATACACAAGATGTATTATCATTTCATATATGCTCTTTCTTGATTTATATCAAAAGGTTTAAAAAAAAAAAAATCTACTAGCATTAGTAGAATATCATAATCTATCAACGATTTGCTTTCACATGGTTGTGAATTGATTTTCAAATTTGAACATGTTTCATAGGTATTGGTTAATTATTCTTGAAGATAGGATATATAGAAATGGAAGCGTTATTAGTAGTTTCTCAAAAAGTATGTGTATTCATCATCACATGTTTAAATATCATTTGTATTTATACGTCAGTTATCGATTTATGTAACGTGTTAGTATCGTACTATTGAATCTTTTTTCTATATACATAAATGATAAGATGTAGATAGATTAAACCAAAAAAAGAGAATAGTGTCTATTTTTGTTCAATTTCAATAATCCATATGCTTGAATCACTAAATCCTACAAATTGCACTTTGTAAAGATTAAATTATCTTTCTAATAACCCAGCAATCACACTAACATGAGCTCTGCATCAAGTCATACCCATTTTACTGTACCTACATTCAAAAACAATGTTTATAATTATTGGTTTTTTTTTTTATGAAATACTTCATATATGCTCCAATTGGATAATTCGAGGACATTTTTGGAACCAATTTATCCATATATATCCTCTTTTAAGTAATAATTAGACGTAATATAGGAGGCAACCAAGTATGAGAAGAATGCATTGGATAATCAAAAGATAGATAGAGAGAAAGACAATAGCATGACAAGCGACAACTATAAAGGACGGCTATGGTTCAAGATAGATCCAAGGCGAAGGGTCGAACCAGTCTTAAATTGTCCCCGACTCGTGACCGTTGGTTCACTGGTTAGAGACACGGTGAACTGTGATTGGCCTATGAGTTAGTAAGTCAAGGTTGGTTCTATAGGCCTGGCGATTCAAGAGCTAGTTTGGAGCCCTTGAACCGTTTTTTTATTTCATTCTCAATTTTTTCTTCTTCTTTTTTTTCCTTTCATCCTTCCATAAAGTATATATTAAAAACAGACAAAAATTAAAATATAGCAAAGTCTCTTACAATACAAATAACTAATTTGATCAAGTAGAGTAAAGTGGTTGGAGGAAAAATATTTTTTATTATATTTTACAGTCATTTAGAATGTGCCTACGTATCCATTAATCAGAATTAAACCACTGTAGTTCATTTTGAATTTTTAGAAAACCTTTAGTTTGTTAGTCAATTTTATGTTTTGCGAAAAGAATTAAAGTATACGTAATTATCCAATTTAAATTTTTTTAAGGAAAATAATTTTACTCAATCAAAATTTTGGAAAACCTAATGCTAAATCACCACTTTTGGGAAAACCATACCATTTACTTTTTTTGAATAATTGGGAAAAAAAGATTTTCCTACATGACAAAACTTTTTCGAAAATAATGAAAAAAAAAAACTTAGTATATCTCTTCTTGATGCGGCTATTCATGTTTGTGATAAAGAGTGGAACCCGTGATTGAGCTTAGGCTTTCATTAGATCGATTCCAATTGCTGAAGTAATCACCCTTTTCACTTGATGTCCTATATGATTCTTATCATTTGTAGGCCGCCTTGTACAAATTTTCTACGCAAGTATTTACCTCAACATTGATAATAGATAGGGAGGCTCACCGTTCGTTGACGATCAAGCTTACTGTATTAAACACTTGCTCAATAGCAACCATTAAAGCCGAAGCAACGAGTACTTCACGGGCGATGCTAAATATGAGTGGGTAGTTCTTTCTGTGCCTTTATCACCACTCTAAAATATTGAAGTCCTTAATGGAGATATTCTCAGAAAACTCAAAATTCATATCGATGTAATGCTGCATCTCAAATATTGGACCACTAAACTGTTGCCTCTCCAATTTTTATCAGCAATTGCTTACCTATAAATAAGTGATGCCGCTCCTTGGTAGGTGGCGAATGAGAGACTAATGACCGGTCACTGTACTAACTTTTGTAGTAGTTGAGCATCTCCGTTATGCAAGCCATCACTGTCGACATTTCCTATTGTGCTTTCAAGCTGTACATGTCTTGAGAATCCATTAGATCTTAAATGCAACCGTAATAAGTTTTCAAATAAATTAGTAATAATTCTACTTTATAACAAGGATCTAGAATAGTTGCTATAAGATAAATACGATGAATGTTTTTATAATAAGTTAACAACTTCAATGTCATATCGTATATGCATGCATGCAAGTTTAAGTCCTCGCAGGCCTAAAGTAGTATGCCAAGTATATTAACAACTGACATAACAAACAAGTAAATACTAAGCCTGTAAACCTATAAGAAAGTTTTTGTAGTATCGTGAAAAACTTTCAAAACTTTTAGTAAATAAATACATATATCCCAATTACTGAAGAAAATGTCAACTTCCTATATATTGTACATTGCAAAGTCACATGGCAGTTCGATGTAAGGAACTATGCTATGCAACAACTCATAAGTTGAGTTTCAATAGTATTGCACATTCATCTTAAATTTCCGAGGCCTCTTCTTTTACTCTATGCAAAAGTTCCTTCACTTTTTATTCCATAAGTTGCTTTTCTATTTTAGGAATAATTTCTATCTTATCCTCCTCATCTTTAAACATGCTTGTGAGGTAACTCATCCATAGGGTTTCAAATCTTGTGGATCGTACTAGAACACTCATACAAGTAGATTCGAATCTAATAAGATGTTCAGGAATACTTATGTATGGAGGTTCGAAATCAAGAAGTAGTGTGTCGCGATTACTCATGCGATGAGGTTCTACATCGAAACTTAGAGATGATGTAACTTGTGCCATTTACTTATTCAAGTCGTACTCATTATTCGAGTACACCTAAATGTCATTGAACCGTTATGGTTCAGACGAGATATTGGAACTTCCAGTGCACTTATCCTTACTTTTCTCACAGATGATGAACCATGCTTCTTATTAAAGAATGTATAACAAAAAAATCTTTCTATGGATGCTAATATTTTTTTTCCTCCAATTTACTACAACAAAGATTTATGAATGAAAAATAAAAATAATATGTAAAATAAAACAAAGCAGAAATTATATTGCGGGTGTGTATGTCAGTGTTATTTGCTAATGAAAATTAATAGTATAGTGGAATAGAGAATTATGCATAGATATTGGCGATTAATAGAAGGAAATATTTCTATAATAATATTTCGCAATTGAAAAAATTTGAAGGCAGAATAGTTAAAGTTACAGTTACAATTACAATTAGAGTTGAATTATTCAAACATGCACTATGCAAACTTGCCTTTGCTTAGTAATACAAATGGATTTATGTGATTTAACGTTTCTTTTGGATCATGATAATCCTTTAATACACCCACGAGTTTTGATGATATAGAAATATAAGTAAAAGAGAAAGAGGATGATGAATTATTCTCATCATTCTCTTTAACACCAAATGAATGATTTTTCTCCAATGGAGACTGCTGGACAATCTCCCTTTTAAAGAGCTAAGAAAGGATGTGATTAACTTGAACATTGGCACTTATATCTAATTACAACGTGGCTCAGTTTAATGTATTAGTGTGATGTAGTAAATAAATAATTTACTTTGTTTTGTTTAACTAGAGTTACTTTGCTTAAATTTTTTATTTGTCCCATCACAATTTATTAATTTAAATTTCTAAATAATTTATCTTTTAGACTTTAACAATGTGAAGACTTGTTCCGATTATTTTAATAGGCATTATAGCCATGACAAGATCTATTATAGATTATTTAGTTAATAAATGTGCTCAACCCAAGTATAAAACATGTTTATTAACCAAGTTGGATTATGTGTTTTAAATTTTCAATAAGCAATCGTGTTAAAGATTAAGGCTTTTCAGATATGAACATGAGATACGAAACATTGACATGAATTGTCAGTCCTAAATAAGCTGAATAAGATGTACTAGACTCTTAATAGGGACATCCAACCATGACCATCTAGTTATTAGAATTGAAAGAAATAAAAAGTTTCTGCAGATAGAGCTAGTAACTTTATAAACAGACACATCCTCATGCAAATAAACCATGATAAGGGCCACACCCTACATCCGGGATGAGAGAAAGGAGAAGGAAAGAAAAGAGAGTGAAGGAAAATGAAGAGAAAATTGTTCGATTAGTTGTTTATTTTAAATAGGAAAGTGGAGAAGAAGGAAGATGAGGAGAATCATTTCCATAACCCTGATACTAATTCCCAACACCAACCCCCTCCCCCCTCTCCAAAGTTGAGAGGAAGAGGAAGGAAAGGGGAAAAAGTTCTATAACCATCAATCCATCCCTTCATTTTGTTTACCTTTTCTATTTATAATGAGTATTTTTGGTAATCTACTACAATATTTTATCTTAGTAATGATTAGCTTTTTTTTTCTTTTTCTTTCCTTCCACTAAACGAGCATTATATAAATGAATTAAATACCTCTATTCTTCCTTCTTACCAATACCTTCCCTCTCGATTCCTCCTCTCTTCCTAAACATATTGGTAATGTAACTATTAAGTCTTCCATATACTCATCGTCGTGCTTAGTCATTGTTCGAGGACATCGATAGCGGCAGCTTAACAGCACAGCATCCTGAATCACTTTGGAAACCTTATGCCTATATCTGAGCTTTAAATCTCTTCGATATTTCCCTTACCCTTAATAGTTTGTTTCCGACCTTTCCATAATTCGAAAAAGGAGGCGTGACTTACGAAGGAGACAATGCTAATAAACAATATCATCAAAAAGGAAACAATTGCTAAGACTGAGAAACGACATGTATCTCTATTTTCTAGAGGTGATATAAAAATGTTTAAACAGCAGACAAAATTATCACCATATACCATGGGAAAGAGAAAACGTCAGTAATCAGAAAGGGATTCTCTAATGAACTTAACGTAAAATTATAAATCCATGGTAATTAGTTATAATTTGTAGATATTTCCTTACAACAAAGCAATATATATAAGAACTGATTTTTCAGTAAAAAGTTGCCACTCTTTTATCTCCTTGAAACCTATAAATTCAGATTCATGATATTGAAATTGTCATCATATATCACTCTGTGTCATGATATATACGGCGCAAATCGGGTTAAGGCAGAGACCTGTGAACTATTTTAGCAGGCAGCATGCAGAATTCCTATTAGTCAGAAACCACTTGGACGCCAACGCAGATTAAAAAACTTGGGGAAACTGCCTCAAAGTTGGGGCCTTTTGCTGGCATAGCTCTTACGAACCTTGCCATGATCCTATTCCACAGAAACAACACCTTTTTGATTTACAAAATTGTCCTTCCATTATGTCGAGGATCGAGGATTTGCCTGACAAGTGCCTCTGGCAGTTTCTTTGAAGCCTGTATGTAGGAAAACGCAAGTTCACTAATAGATACATTAAGATACTCGCAAACCTGACAAGATAAGGGAATCTTAACCTGAAAGTGTCTCATGTGCAAAATTGGCTCACAACCAACATCTGCTATTGATTTTCCACAAGGTGTTTGCAATTTAAACCGCTCTGCTTTATATGCAGAAATCGCATTCTTTTCATCAGGCAACTGGTGACAAACCCGTAAGAGCGAGGTAAGAGAGTTCATCTGCCAAAGCACACAAGGAGGTCATCTCTTGCATTTCTGCACCAATTCAGGTCTTCTAAACAAAAGGAAAAACTTCCTTTTGAGTTAAATTGAGAAACACGATATATTAAATGATGTGGTCCCATTTATATTAAGCCAAACTCACCTTCATGTATGGACAGGAGGCACATCCACCATGGATTGAACAACCTTCACCACTTGTAACTCCAGGAACGACAGGTAAAATAATATCTCCCATTTTTATCGAACTTATGTTTGAGGATGTTTCCGTTGAGGTTCTGGAAATTGATTCTGATGAAACAGGAAAAACAATTTCCACATTAACCTTCGTTCCTGCTGTAGATGATTTTAACAAATTCCGGACAGCAGCTACAATTGCCGTCACCATTCCAGATTCTGTTCCTAAGACAAACTGTAGGTGCTCACTGACATTTCTATCCAGTGCTTCTTGAACCCTCACTTTTATGAAGTCTAAAATGTTTTTTGTGGACCCCACCACACCCATTCCTCTCCTTTTCGCTTCCATTGCCAAGGAAAACATTTCCCCTGGGACCTCAAAATGTGCAGTTAGGAATGCATCACAGTACATCTCATTTATCCTCTCGACAACTTCATGTCCAAAAAGGTGGTGTACAATGCAAGTGCCATCCTGATGAAAAAACACAAAGGTGGTCACTATTTGAACTAATGAAAAGGCCCATGAGGATGACATGAGCATTCATTTAAATACCGAAGAGAAGCAGGTGGGTTTCTCAATACAGCTAAAGAACAGTTCTCATGACAGCAATCAATTATTTAAAAACAATTCAACAGTGAAATTTATAAGTTAGGTAAGCACATACAAGTATCAGGCATAAACAACCGCTTTGTGCCAACACTGTGAACCTAATTTGCATATCATAATGTTATAACTGCTTCTAGGGAAAAGCTATTGAAGATGGAGCTATGGATGGTTGATCTCAACAATGTTGCTGACTTTTGATGTTGGATGCTGCATCAGTCTGCTAAGCATGATAGTTTCATTTCCCCTCCTCCCTTTGTCTTAGTTTTTTTGAAGGAGGACAGTTTAGTTTGGGTTTGTATAGGGAGAGAAGAACTCCTGTTGTTATGTTCCTACCGTTTTTCCTTGTTTTAATCATGATCGAAGAGCAGTTAGCTCTACTAGTACCATTAGTTCTGCTACTCTGGTTGATGGACAAAGAGCTTCTACCTCTACTGGGAATTGTAATAGGGACTGAGCTCCCTTTTTGTTTTTAGTTTAATATAATATCATATTCTATCCAAAGAAAAAAGAAAGAAAAAAAAAAAAGATACAGTGAACTAATATTTGAGCATCAAAAGTTATAACTTTGACTCTTCAAAACAGCACAGAAGACAGACCAGCCAGCTTAAAAGTATAAGATCACAAATTTAGAGCATAAAGATGGCAAATTAGGAAAACAATGGTACATTAAACCTATCAAAGAACTAAGGCTACTGTAGCTTAATGGCATAAACAATAGTCTCCCAACTAAATGGACAAGGTTGAAATCTCTTTTCCCCCTGTTGTAATATAATAATTAAAAAAAAAAAAAGAACCTATCAAAGCATATGATACAAATTTAACAGATCAAATGTAGCCCAAGTTAGGCCATGGGCCCAAGAGGCCCCCCAACTTGGAAAGCCTATATAGAAGGAAGTTTTGGGAAGATAAAAATGAGGATATAGAATAGAGGAGTGGTCCCAAGAGTACATTTTCTTTTCTGTTGGGGAGTAAGTGTGCATGTAGAAGAGAGGGTAAGGAGACAAAAATGCTTTAGTTAGCATGAGTGTGGGGGGATATTCCACTTTTGCATCTTCCTAGTAGAAAGAAACTCATAGAAAACAAAGGGAGCTTTTAGCTCTGTGCTTCTTCTTCTTCTTGCTACTTTCTCCTGCAGCTTTCTTTCCTTGTATACTGACTCCCAGGTTTCTAACAGCATACAACAGTAAAGGAATTGAAGATTGAGCTAATAAGAGAAACAAAAAGTTATTTATAATGAATCACCTCAAAATAATGAAGGCGAGACAACAAAGATCTAATTGATTCTCTATTGTGTTCTGGATGAATTCGACAAATTTCTTCATCATTCATCACAGTCATCTGCTCAAATAACTCCTTGATGTTTGCTCCCATGTAAGAATCAGGTCCATACCAGACATTCAAGTCTGGCACTTGAGCAAAAGCCTGAAAAGGGTTTCCACATAAGTGCCATCAAAGAGAGACCACAAATCAGGCTAAAATTTATCCTCTTCATGCAGTATCCTATGCTGCCTAAAGAGAAAAGGTATCACACAAACAAAATGTAATTATAAACCATGTGGTCACCTGCAGAATGGTTTGAACAACATTTGAAGAAGTACAGGTAATTGTAGGCACGAGTTCATTGGCATATGCTTTTGTCTCAAGTGAAGTGTTTATGTAGACAACATGTAAAGAAGGTGGAGCAATAGAAGCCTGCTTCAAATAATTCATATAAGCAGGAGCAGTTGCTGCATCTGCCAACGAACAGCCAATTCGTTCATTTGACATCCTGTACACACCAACCTGAAATAAATAGAAAAGAAGCATATATATAAAGAGATTCATATACATAGAGAGATTCGGAACTCGAAATGCAGTAGTTCATGGATTACCTCTCTAAAGCCTGCCTGATCAAGGATTGCACGAACATTTTCTGACATAAAATCTACTCCCAGAACTGTAATAAACTGGCACCCAGCTTCTGCCATTTTGACAGCTGAATCTGCCATTACCAAGGAATCCGAGATATGGATATGGGGCCATTGCTTCTGCGCAGCAGTCAAGATGCCTTGAACTTCAGGATCCATGTAAAAATGCGCAACAACACCAATTTTCTTATCCTTTAAAACACTGACTAGTTCTCTGATCTTGAACTCATCTGGAGACAAATACTGGGCCTGCATATCCACCAGCATGAGATGAGGATCTTATTTGTTTAAAGCCAGGAAATTTGACATGATAAACCAGCTAGTTTCAAATAAGCCCATCAAGTTTATTCCACAAAGACAAGAGGGGTGCTAACTAGAGCTCGATTAAGAAGCACTGGCCAATTTTTGGAAGAATTAAATGTAAACCACATGCCTTCACTTGAGCAATGAAAAAATCTAAATTCATACTTTATCACGAATTACCATTGCAAAAGCCACCAACAATAGACAGACACCAAATAAACAAAGATGTTTAGCTAACCTGAGCTTCTGCATAACTACCCTTGGCATGAATTCCATTGGCTGTGATGACCAATGATGGGAACGGCTCAAAAGGTGTGTTGCCTTCTCTCTCAGCAATCAAAACCTTAGTCTTTTTTTGCATGCTGACCAACACATTATACCATGTATTAGCACGAGACTGACTGCCACCAGGCAACCCAACATTCAATGCCGCCAAATCCTCTGTTCTCACCCTCAGAACCTCTTCTGGTGCTGCCCCATCAAGCAATGATATTAAACATGAGCAGAACCCTCTAGTAATCTCTGAATCACTATCTGCACCGAACCTCATTTTTCCATCTTCATCCATTGTTGCTTCTAACCAGACCTGATAGTGATAATATAAAACAGAAATCAAATGTCTAGCCACTGAAAGCAAGTTTTTGTCGGTACAATGCTTCCCATTCTTCACTATTTTCAAACTATTATTGATGCAACAAAGCTACTTCCAGAATAAAAAAGTCATTAGAATAGTAAGTGACCACCATCTCCTCAGAAACTTCAACAAACGTTTTCAAGTGACAAAAACAACCTCACCAACCATTATATATGTTCGCAACAAATAGCAGGCCTAAAAATGGCATAGCTCATTGTAGAGCGGATTGTCCTATTTAACATGCTCAAATTTTCAAAAAAAGTTCCGGATTCAGGTCTAAAGATTACACACCAACACCTTGACCCACCATCATAAAAAAGGACATAAAGGTGATACAAGACCATCTATTCCAACTCTGCAAAACTATCGAGCTAAAGCAACAAGACCCTGTAGAAGAAATATTATTTAGATGGTGTTTGAACTTCCTCCCCCGTACTCGCTCGCGTATTAATCAAATATCCTAAATGAAACCTACTAAACTAAATTAGATGTGAAATTCGTTGTACTTATCTCCTAGAATTATCACAATTCACCGGGTTCGCTAAAACGCTACAAAACCACCATAATATTTTAAGGCACTGGGACATTGTTTTCACATGTTACCACATAGAAACTTGCATAATACCTACTATACACCTGCTCTACTTCAAACATTCACCCGAATTCTCAAACCTGTCTTGGAACAATCTACAAGTCCTACCGTTGTACAAAATTCTATGATTAACATGATATTGACAGTGATAACAGCTGCTTCAGCATAAAACAAGAGATGAAAAGATGAAATTTTTCATCCTGCTTTTTATTGAAAGGTGCAACCAGATTGAAAAGCTGAAAATTTTTCTTCTTTGGACTGGTCGATGCCAGGAACTCATTAAAGAAACCTTTATATAATGAAAATGCTAAACCTGAGCCGTACAACCCATGACGCGGTTCGAGTCGACACGAGCTGAGTCCGGAAGCTTGGGAAGAAGGCTTGCATAGTACAACAACCTCTTAACTCGGTCAACTGGCTCAGTTAAGGACTGAAACTCGGAAACCAAACGCTGTAATTTGGAAGCGACCGTATCACTTGTCTCTGAGGAAGAGAAAACGACAGCAGAGCACGAGAAACTAGAGTTAGGGTTAGGGTTCTTAGAGAATGAATGAATGCATTGAGGAGATTTGGAAAAGACCGGTTTTTTGGGTTTTGAAGGGGTCAAAAGTCGGAGCTTGAAAGGCGGGCGGGAGCCAGGGTTTGGGTCACGGTTTGGCATAATAGACGATGGGGATGGTGAAGGTGCTCGAAGCGCCATGACACCACAGAGAGAGAGAGAGAAAAAGAGGGAGAGAGAGAGAGAGATAGGGAGAGTTTACGAGGAAAGAAGAGAGGTAGTAGAGAGCCTTTAATAAACTGTCGGGTGGGAAAAGAAGAGAGAGGGCGAGGCAGAGAGTGTTTTCTATTTCTCCACCAAGCAAACTCCACGAAATGACGCGCAAAACACACAGCAGGGAGAGGATGAGTTCGCTTTTTGCTTTTTCCAGAGAGAGGGAGAGAAATGAAAGGGACAAGCAAAAGGTTTTCAACTTGTAAACTTGGACGGAGGACCCAGTTGATCCGAGTGAATTAAATTCCACGTAAAAACAAAACTATTACATGAGTTATGCTGGGGATCGCGAATGTTTTTTCCGAATCACCGTGCCCAACAACTCAGCAACTGACGTCTGACATCTTGTCACAACAATTACACTTTGTCATGTTTAAAAACCAACATTTTCATTTCCAATACGGTCCGCGATAATTTTGTACCTCTTCTCTCTCGCTATGTTTATCAATTTCCAAATTATATATTTAGTACTAATATCTCTTTGAGACTCAAGAAATGGATCTATTGATTTTAATTTTCTTAATTCTTCCCGAAGATAATGTTACGATGAAAATGTCATCAGATGTAACCTAAGATAATTATAAAAAAAATTTAAACAATCTCAATTATTAATGTATAAATTAAGAGAGATTGAGAAATAAAAATTTTAAAAGGATCCAAATCCCCATTTATATATGGTTGTTTCTAAAAAAAATTAAAAAACATTTGTTAAAAGTGAAGGTATGAATTATTATATATATGTGTGTGTGTGTGTTTTCATATATTAACAAGTAATAAATCATGTAAGTGATTAACATGATTAGGTTGATAAGGGTGAATAGTCTCCTAAGTATTGAGCCAAGTAGATAGTTGTAAACTAATTATGATAAGATGATAGCGATTTAGAGAGAATTGAGGAGACATTTGTTTGAATAAGGTTTAGATGCATATATCATAATTAAGTCATTTAAATTGGAGAGTTAATAGGAAACTACTACATGGGAGCCCATTGCCTAATATGAACTTATTGACTACTTCGGGAAGAACAAGTATGGATAGATCATTAAGATAAGACAATGGGAATTCTAATGGACCTTTCATAACAAATTGTAATAGACAAGTTAAAAATCAATTGTCTGTAATTAGTCTGTTGTTGATAAATAAAAACAAGTTTCTCAACAATATATACTTATATCATCTAGTTCTTTTTATTTTATTCAAGCCTAACAAGGATTGGAGTATAGCTTGTAACTTAGACTTACATGAATTTGGAGACTTGAGTAATAAGAAAACATGTGACCAAGATTGAAATTAACATAAGATGATGTAAGGCTAGTCAACCACTAAAGTGGCTGGTCGCCGGCTAAGCCTACGTGCCATCTTATGTAACCGTATTTAATATGAGGTGATATATATAGTTTTAGTGGTTTCCTCTTTTTGTCTTTTCTTGTTGCTCAAGTAATTTTCAATATTGCTTAACGAATTTTTAAGTCGTGCACACATAATATATATATATATTCATGTGCACACACACACATAGGTGGGTTTATTTATTTTATTTGTTTATTCTTTTGTTATCATGTGTTTTTTAACAATATATAACCTAAAATCTAGACTCGCCTTAATAAATTGGTATCGAGCCAAAATTGATCGGAAGGTCAGGAATTTTTTATGTTTGTGGATTACATGCTTAAGTCCTCCAATGAGAAATATGATAGATAGATATATTTTCGTATGTAGTAAGGGAGATGAGAGATCTTGATACAATAAGGTTTATAAGGTGATAGATAGCAACCTAACCAAGTCTAACTACTAGTATTTTGAGAGAAATGTTGGCAGCAATGGATTCATGGCAATGATCTTGTTAACTCCCTTACATCGTTAATCCATATATGTTAAATAAAAGCCAATAAAATGATTTAGATGGATATAAAGACACTAAGATCTTAAAAAGAGGCAATATTTTATGGCGTAATAATTCAAATTTACTTGCACCCTTAATCATGCTCTAATTTAGATTCATTTTGTGACAAATAAGTGTTGCAAATTCATTCTTTAAAAAGTGTAGGATTATTTTGGTAAAAAAAAAAAGGGAAAAAAACCGTAGGATTAGTGACCATGAATTAATTAATTGGGGTGGAGGGTAGAAATGACTGGAGGATACAAGAAGTTGTTATTTATGTTTCCATCGTGGATTCCATGTGACAACTTGGTGGATTTGAAATATACTGCCATCCATGACCTTTATATGCTTTTTAGTGGAGGTTATATACCATTTTATAGAAAGCAGTAGTGAAAAATATGTGGACTCCGTCGTTTTGATCTTTTAAATGGCAGACTTTCGTGGCATTTTTCCTTCTATAAAGTAGAAAGAAACATTGCGATCCCAATGATATCGCCTAGATCTCCTCGGAAATATAAAAAATACAAAGATACGCTCTACATATTCCTAAAGTCTCCCAATTTTTTTTTTAATCTAACAGTCACCGTTTGACTTGTTTTGTTTTTAGCTATTAGACTCTGACTTCTGTCGTGTATGGCTGGATTCTGGAATATAGTCTTGGAGAACAAGGTTAACTTTTATAAAAGTGGAATACGATAGATTTATTTATTTATTTATAGAATAGCGATTTTAATGAGTATAAGATTAAATGAATAGCTATTTTTTATGATACATTCGGTTTGTATAATGAAATAAGATAAGGATAAAATTATAATTGTAAAAAAATTAATAGAAAAGTAATAATTATTTTTTATATTTCATCTAAGGTCTTATGAGTAAATATGGATATATATCTAAAAAAAAAAATAAAGAATCTATTCTTTTGGTCCTATAAAGAATTTAAAATTCCTCATTATACAATTCAACTTTATAAAATAATAATTCCACCAACCAAATATAAGAATAGATTTGAATAGATAAATAGTTATATTAGTCTGCTCTTATAAACTCAACCAAACATGTTATTAGCCTTTTTTAGCATATTTTTATATTTAGAATTTCAATTATATTCTTATTTTATTAAATTTATTTAGAAGGTCTCTGTTTCCATTGGATTACATTTTATATTAAATTTACAACTTTTTTTTTTTTATCCAGTGAACAAATTTACAACTTTCTAAAATCTAAGAACTCCAAGAAAATAAATTTATTTTGTTATCATGTTAGTTAATGGCTGCCTTGTGTGGATTAGTTGTGTGTCACAGTCGTGTTATAATTACAAATTTTGTAGCTAGATGCTTAGTTTTATAAAACCATGATATTCTCAGCAGTCTAATATATTTTATTACCGTAGTTATTTGAATCTCACTTGAATTATATACGAATTAGCCGCCTCGCGCCATGTCAATTTCTAAGTTTTATCACAAAACATCATTTAGTTTTTCTTTCTTTTCCTTATTAAAAATTAAAACATATATATATATATATATATATTGCCAGAAATGTGATGGGATTGGACTCAAATTCCATTTCATCTTAAAATATACATATATTGATAAAACTATAACCCTTTTTTTTTTTCCGATAAATACATGTCCCATACCTTAGGTTGCTGGCTAAGGCTAAAATTACTTTGTAGGTTGCAATCAACTCTCCCCAGCAAAAGAAAAAACAAAAGGCAATTCGCATGCCCAAGTGAGCTATCACCACGAAGTAATTTCAGTCTTGACTAACCAACCTATGGCCTAGGGTGACTAACCAAGTAGCTAGGCTTTGAAAAATACTTTTTGAACAATTTTTCTCGTCTTTTTGAATTTTTATATATTTATTATATTATTCAATTGAATATATTTAATATTATTGATTTATTGAATTTATTAGATTATAAGCTAATACATGGCTAATTAATAGCGATAAAACACAGGTATCCAAAGTATTAAAAATAAAATATAGGTATAAAGAATCTTAACAACAACAGTTCTATAATCGCTCGCTATGAAAAGTGTACATTAAAAATAAAAAAGAAAAAAGATTAGATAGTATCATAATCACTATATGAAAATTTAGTATTTTTTTAATTCTACATCTAGAATTTGAAATCGTTGAATATCATATTTAAATAAATTTTAACTTGTCAAATTTTGCATTGAAATTTGAAATTTGAAATTACTAAATATTATATATCCAATTCAACTCTCAGTTGTTAAATTTATTACTTTCATCATCTTTAAATAGATGACATGTCAAATAATTATTGGTTAAAGAGAACAATTACAAATAAGATAGTAAATTTGATAAATAAAAAATTAGGTATAACACTTAATAATTTTAAGTTTTATGTGTAAAATTGAAAAAATTATCTACAATTCAAATATTAATTTTGATGTTGTAAAAAAAAAAAAAAAAAAAGGAAACCATGACTCTTATTAAATCAACAACATATTGGGACAAGTTTAGTACATCAAATAAAGCAATTTCTATGAACACGATTTAAAACTCTCGTCTTTTCATTTATTAGCCATACTCGACTACCCAAGTGACCTCACTATTTATCTTTTTCTTTTCTGAAAATAAATTGAACTACTGTCGATCTTGATTCACAAATGAGCCTGATTTTAGCTCAAAATAAATCTCGTTTATAAAAATGAGCAAAACTTAAGCTAGTAAGCTAACTCGTAAGTATACTTATTTATATTGTTAATGAGTGATTACGGAGCAGGTTTATAGGTGTGCTTGTGAATATACCTGTAAGCCAATATATGGTACTAAAGGTTATGTTACATTAAAAACATAATAAAAAAATAAGATTGATATAATTAAAAATTTATCAAAAAAGGTAAATTTCAAAAATTTTAAATTAATTTTGAATTTTAGTTAAATCTTGAGTTTGAAACTTGTTTATTTAAACAAATCAAGGTCGAGCTTAAAATTCCTTAATGAGCTTGAGTTCAAGCATATAATTGTCATGCTTGACAAAAACCCAATTCAGCGTAAATTCGATAATTTTTAAACAAATAAAGCTTGAATTTTTAAAAACTTAACTCCACTCCAATTATTTTACTGCCTTTTCACCTAAACCATAATATTAATAAATTTTGGATTTCATTTTAATTTTACGTTTCAAGCCGTTAAAACATTATAAGGCTACCATAATATGAATCAGGATGATTTTAGTCCTTTCCAAGCTTCACAGGAATTGCATGAGTGGCGCGATCTCGGCGTAGATGCGTGAACCAAGTCTCAAAACACGCACGATTCTTTTCGGTTCTACATGATTGAATGAAAGAAAGAAAGACTCGAAAAGGGAAGGAAAGTGGAAAGTAGAAAGTAGAAAGAAAGAAAGAAAGATCTCTCTCGAACAATCAACGTCAAAATGGAAAAAGGGTGCCCTATAAAAGCTTTTTTTTTTTTTTTTTTTGCCCTAAGTGTATATCATGCCCAACGGTTAAATTTTTTTACAGTTCAAATAGAATCCCTGATGAAACATCAAAAAGCCCATTCTAACAACAATAATTGCCTTCAACTCTGTAACAGTTTTTTACAATCGCTTATTTCAGCTGGTTGGACATGAATAAAAAAAAAAGAAAAGAAAAGAGGAATATGTTGACTTTGTCAAATAATTTTAGCATATAATAAATATGATCATTACTTTTCCAGGTGACTAACATGAGGGTTAAAATAAAAAATAACAACAATAGCTAGTCGAATATAAAAGTAGATGCAACTTATATTAATTTTCTGACTTGACGAAAATGATATTCATATGGATTTCCTTTTTAATACGTGGGTAGATGTCGATATGGAGAGAGCTTAGTATTCGCAAATCACATTCACTTTCTTGCATTTTCAGTCATGAAATTTGTGAAATTCCAAAATTTTGGAAAAGCTTTACTAGGAACATTTTTGAAATTGTAGATGCTTCCATGCGACCATTTGTAAAAAGTTCGAGTAAATGTTTATACTATTCTAGACTAAATAAATCTAATTACCTTAACTAAATATTAATTATCCTACCTATCCTTATATAAAGACAACTAATTTTAATTAAATTAAGTACGTGAATCCTAAATTCAATCTAATATACACGTATGTATCCATGTCATGGTTAAATTAAGCTTAATCAAATTTTCATACAAATCATTCATTCCCTCCTAAGTATTTTAGATTGTAATTTATAGACAGGCCAGTAGCCACATAACAAATTTATAAATCGTGAAATTTGAATGATAAAGACATTCAAATAATTAGATGTTGAATATATTTTCCTTTCACAGAAAGAAAATAATTAGATGTTAACATATTAAAAGAATTCATAATTATGTAACCCCATAAAATCTTATCTAATTCCACGAGACAATTTAGTTCATACTAAATATAAGTGCAACACAAAGAATAAAAAAGACTGTCGTGAAATCTAAGGTAAATTTAAGAGGAAAAGAAAGAACATAATGGAAAAATATATGAATGATTCCATTTTCTTATCCTTCGTTGCAATAATCCGTCACGTTGTTGTAAATCCTGGACCTGGCGTGAACTTGTGTGCTTTGTTAACTGGATGGGCTGAGCATGTTTTCTTGATTAGTGGCTTCTTCACGTTTGCTGTAGTATTAAGTTGTGTGGACGGTGGCATTTGAATTCATGGACCAATTTCGTTACAGTTCCTATATTAGGATCTAATCCAAATGTTTTGCTCCCTATCAGTTGTATAATATATAATCGGAATGAAATAATCGAAAGTAGGTGTTTGATGTGAATAATTTCAAGGTAGGCGTAGGACATCCAATAGGTGTCAATATTAACTTTTTTCTTAATTAAAGCCATGTCACAATATTCCGAATATCCCTTACCCTTCAATGGTTGAAACGACCATTTTATGAAGAGGTGAGTCGCGCCGCACTCAAAAAAACATGGGTTGCTCGACCCACCACGCTAGTGAGGTCGCATGATTCCAACTTCATGATAAGAATTCGAAAAAATATTTCCAATAAATACTACTATATATACATTCTAATATATTAACCAAACATAATTTTGAAGTGGATTCGTCGATTCAGTATACATTTTTAAATATATATGGATGATATTTTATTCTATTATATCATCATCTATCTCGTTCTAGACCATTCTTATATATCAAATGGGTAATAGTTTTTTTTAAGATGTTCACAAAACTAAGAGAAAGACTCGACACAAGTTTTGTATCTAAAGAGAAAAGACATTGATCCATTGATACTCAGAATATATTTATACTCACTCAAAATAATCGAACTAATGAATTAGAACTTCGATGAATAAAACAAACAATGAAGAGCAAACTTATTTGAGCATATTCAAATTGCATATAAGGCATTTGGAAATCTTTTTCTTTTTTTAATGGTGATTCAAACAACACCTTCATAAGATTGCAAATAAGCATAATTGCTCAAGCTGAGTCACATTAAAATTTAGCTAAACTTCCTTAAAATAAGCTAAATCCAAACTCAAAATAAAGCTCATTTATCTAAACGAGTCGAGCATAAAATTTAGTTTAGGCTCGTGAGTCGACTTATTTAAGCTCTTAAGCAAACTCATAAGTTTTATATATATTATATATTATTAAAATCCAAAAACTAATATTTACATAATATATATAAATATATAATATTTTATAGAATAATATAATCATAATTCACTATTCGTTAATTTATTTATATATTTTTTCATTTTATATAATTAGGTTCATGAGTAAGCTCGTTATCGACTCGCTTTAGACTCGATTCAGCTCAAGTTTAATTAGTAAATGAATTAAATTCGAATTCAAAACAAAACTCGTTTATCAAAGCTCGAGTCTCAATTTGTAAGCTCAATAAAAGCTCGACTCCTTTGAGCTTAATAATTTTTAAACAAATCAAACCTAAGCTTTCAAAAGCTTGGCTTAGCTTAGCTTGTTTCCAACCCTATACCTTAAAAACATTTGAGGGGCATATTAGTTTAAGATAAATGTAAATTTCCTGATTTATTTTTATTTACGTATTATTTTTTTTTACGACTATTTTACTCTTGACTATGACATAATAAGGATTTTTATATGTATTTTAAACATAATATCTGTAGCACGACATCATGCAATAAGTACATGACCGACTCCAAGAATATTACATTATTACACATTTGCAATAACAAAAATACTAAGGTTATATTGTAAATACATTTTCTTATATTTATTTTATGTGCATTTAACTCCATAATTTTTTTAATTGAGCATTAACACCGTACATCCTTAACAAGAGAGCATTCAGACTTCTATATGACCATTTTATTCTTAATTTTATATGCCTTTTAATTTTAAAACCTCTTTATTATTTATCCAAGTACAAAATAGTGAAAATGGGAGTAAAAAGCATGTTTTTTAAAAATTTGATAGATTTTAAGCACTTAACTTCAAAGATAAGGTATTAAGCATATATTGAGCAAATATAAAGATGTATTTAAAATTTAACCATTTACTTAATTAATCTAACAAATCCAATATCTACTTTAGAATAATGTATGTATAAGAAAGCCCATTTCTTAAAATTATCATAATCACATTACTCACTTAAGCCAATTACTTCGATTCTCACTCTTTACCTCTTTAACTCAAAAAAAAAAATATATATATATGCTCTCTCTCTTTAGACTCGATGTATTCCTTTCACTTTCAATTACTCTCTTTCTCCTTTCCTCTTGATCTTCAACTTAAACAATTGTTTTTATTTATGAAATTTGATTATAAGAACTGAATTTCTAGATAACTCTTTTCAGAAGAAAAAACTAAATAAGGCCTTAAAAGGCAAGCATATATCTCAAGAAAGTTCCATAAAACTTGCCTTTCAAGGATATGACTGATAAAAACATGAATAAAACAATGTGTATATTGTTATTCTTAGGGATGGTAATTGCTAACATAACATAATATAACGAATACGATATAATTATATATATTGCTATTGAGAAAACACACGATACAAGATATGAGAACAAAATTATAATCAATATTAACAGACTTGGTCTGGATAGTTAACCGTGACATATTGGAGGATTAAAAGTTAAAGAGATAAACTGAATTAGATCGGAGGTTGGATTGCAGTTGGATTAAATTGGCTCTATGAAAGGGTTAAATCAACCCAAGTTCAACCATACGAGCTAACTTAAATTTGAAAATACTAATTATAATAATAAACACATATTACATTATAATTGATTTTTTTTTTGCAATCTTTATTCAATTATATGTTGATATAGATTTGATATGAAATAAAGATAAGAGCGTGACACGTTAACACCTATGTATGCGTATGCCACCAAGAAAATTCGGCTACCGTTCTTTCAATATTTATTGCCTCAACTTTAGCCGATCAAGTTGCTACAATTAGTCAGCCATCCATTCATCCGACGGATGCAATATTAATGGAAGAAGCAACAGATCACCATATAACGAAATATGCACCTTCCATAGGCTATCTTATACCCAGTTTCGTGGTAATACTTCCTTTTTAAGTCTAGCGTCGATCTACCATACCTCCCAACGGCCCAACATGTCATTACCGTTCCACTTACTGACCAAGTTTTCTTATCAAAAGCTCAACAAGGGTGGTGGTGGTGGTGGTTGGCTCGATGAAAAATCCGCAGGGGAGAAAGCTCTAAGGAGGATCAAGAGGTGGGGACAAGCAAGAAGATGGAGCAGCATCAGGAACCGTGGTCGCCGGAGGAGGATGAGGATTCGGGTACCGGGGCTGAGGCGGCTATTCATGAGGAGAGCATTAGGCGATAGGTTGTTCTCCGTAGTAAAATTGTTTTTGAGATCGGCATTGAACAGGTTGAAAAATGGGCAGGCTCATGTAAATGATCTAGTAGGTGGTAATTTTCTGCTCATGATGAATGTCAACCCTTGCTCTGTTTCTTTGTGAGATAAAAGGAATTTGGTTTTGTTGAGATAACACATCGATTGTTTCATTTTTTATTTTTTTTTTAAGTTAGTAAAATCACTAGATGCATCTTAGGACCTATGACTTTATGGTCTTGGTTTAAGTTTGAATTATAGGAGATAGAAAAAACACACATATCACTCCATTATTCTATTCTTTTGAAAATTTTATCATAAAATAGAAGGAAACAATATTTTGACATAAAATATTTTAATGTTTATAGCATTAAAACTATAAGCATGTGCCCTAACATGCTAAACATGTTTTGGATCATCTTGTCTATACTCAAATTTGTTTTAACCAACTAAAAAAAAAAAAAAGAAGAAGAAGAAGAAGATTCAGTAAACTAGCAATAAACACTCGCACACAAATCTCTCTACGGAGATGTTTGATGCTCAAACATTAAACAACACAGCTCTTGACTTTAACATCATTTTGTTAGGTCTGTAGGGAAAAGAAATTCTTACTCTTTATTTTTTTTTATTTCAATACTTAACGTTTCAAAAATTTTATTTCGATCCTCGTTGTTTGAAAAAAATCTTAAACCAATCCTTTCATTACACTTTTTGTTAGTGTTGACATGTGATGCATTCTAATTTTTCCATATAATTAAATTAATTATATATTTTAAACAGTAAAATTAATAAAAAATCTTTTGAAATACAGAAAATAAGAAGATAACCTCAACAATGGGTAAACCATGAGTAAAAGAAGAGCAACAATTCACTAAAAACATAATATAATACTTATATAATATCCTTAAATAAAATAGATAATTTTTAAAAGAGGAAATAAAATAAAACAAGATACTGGATAAACATATTCACAAAGGCAATAGCGTGCATAAGTATAGACCGATTCATTGCCCGATAACATTAATGAGGACCAACCAACAATCCCATTCTCGGCCAACTACCACACTTAGAAACGACAAATACGTCAAATATCAACGTAACTAAATAAAAGAACGGGGTATAAATTACGTTGCTATTAACTTATAAGTTAATGTGTTTTTGAGCTAACCATTTATATTGTGAAATGCTAATAGAATATTAAGAAAAAATGATTACGGAACCCTTTTTCCCTAAAAAATGGAAACTATTATTCTTATTCCTCATTCATATTTTCTCACAAGATCAATCATCATTATTGACCATCTCATTATGAATTGGTGTTAAAAACCATTACAGACCACGACCTTTTAAAAACAGATACGATGAGATTTAAATTTTGAGGATTTAGTTAAATTATGCATGAAAATTTTAGGGATGTAAATGGACACGGATTTCGTGTCGGAACTGAAGACATAACTATGCCGAAAAGAGGCAAACTCTGCTTAACGACGCCACGCGTCATCTATTTCTGGAATCACTGTCCCTTTGCTCCGCCGCGTGTGGTGAATGGTGCGTACTGCGTACAATAATCTATAACGTTTTTCCCTATGGACTAGACATTTTCTCCTTTGTCGGGCGATACTAGTCGTAAATTGTCGTAAAACGGCCTAAAAAAAGTTTTAAAAACATATTTATTTTTAGGAACATGAACCAAAAAAAAAAAAAATACTGTATCAAAAAATGTAATAAATTTGATAGATGGTAAAGAGTTTTTTTTTTTTTTTTTGGGCCAATATAGCTGGTAAAGATTTGATAGGTACGAATTTGTATCATAAAAAAAAATATACACTTCTACCGAAAAAATAAAAGAAAAAAAAGAAAAAATATTTTTGTAAAACTTATCAAGCGAACTTATTTTAAAAATGCTCTTATCGATTAATTCACATCGTATATTAATCCGAACTTCAATAGCTGAGTTGATATGAGGAAAGAGCCTGAGTGCAACAAGTAGTAGTCATCGTCCATCAGCTGCTAGACAACATACATCAAATGGAGAATTAGAAATGTCAATCAGGATTGAAAGTGGGTGCTTGAGGGTGAGAGACAAGGTGGTGTTGAGTGGAGTTCCACCCAACATCCTCCTCAAGCCTCTTTCCTTCACCTCGGCTTTCTTCGGTGCAACTCCAGGATCTCCTGCCTCGAGCCATCTTTTCACTCTTGGAGTTCTTCGGTTAGTTCTCCAAAACTGCATGTCCTACTGGAGATAATCCCTTTGAACTCATTAAGGATTCAATTAAGTATGCTAAATATCATTGTCCAAAATTCCACTTTTCGCAATTCTAGAATCTTTTTGTTGAGAATATCAGGTAGTGGATTGTGATGAGTCATACAAATGTAGGTTGCTAGAGAACCATAAAGGGACTTTTAGCCATGTTGACAATAAGAAGGTGAAAATTTTTCCTAATTAGATTACACGAGTTCAGATAGAAAAGGATCTTTCCATTTGTAATGCTGACATTCTTGTTCGATAGTTCCCTGCTCATTTAGATTGGTTTGGTTGGTGTACATGGGATACTTTCTATTCTGGAGTCAATCCACATGGAATCAAAGAGGGCCTCCAGTGGTAAGAACAAGATTGTTTTTTCATATTAGTGATTAGTAAGGAATATTGCGTCTCTTCCACTAGCAAAACTGAATGGATTATTCTGTTTGATAGCTTTTTGGAGGGTGGTTGCTCACCGAAATTCTTAATCATCGATGATGGTCGGCAAGATACTCTAAATGAGTTCTGCAAAGAGGGTGAACCATTTATTCGGGGAACTCAGTAAGCCTTTTTTTCCTCCTTTTATTTGATGTCATGGTGTAAAGATTCCTGCTATAATAGCATTTATCGTTTGACTTTTTATCGTTTTTGACATTCAGGTTCGCTGCTAGCCTGGTACACATCAGAGAAAACGAAAGATTCAGAAGTTCAGGCTCAAACAGCTCGTGGGCTGATTTGCGGGAGTTCATTAAGTTCATCAAAGACAAATTTGGAATAAAGTGATAGCTCAAATTTTGATAACACTTGAATTTGCTTTTTAAAACTTTTGTTTCTTGACGCTCATTACGTTGGGAAATATAAATTATGCAGACTGGTGTATGTATGGCATGCTTTGCCTGGATACTGGGGAGGGCTTCTCCCAACATCTGAGAAACTGAAAAAATACAATCCAACTCTGGTTTATCCAATTCAATCACCTGGAAATATTGCAAATCTTCGGGATGGAGCCATGGATGGCATAGAGAAGTATGGGGTTGGGACGATAGACCCTGACAAGATCAATGAGTTCTATGATGATTTCTACCGCTATCTGGTTAGCTGTGGAGTTGATGGGGTGAAAGTTGATATCCAAAACGTGATGGAAACATTAGGTTACCAGAATGGTGGACGCGTGCTATTGACTAGATGTTTTCAAGAAGCACTCGAGCGATCTGTTGAAAGTAATTTCAGGGATAACAACATTATCTGCTGTATGAATCATAACTTGGATTCCATATACAGGTTTGCCAGTTTCCTAGTTATTTCTTTGTGCGAAGTCGGCAATGCAAGTCTTCTGGGCATTTCTTTTAGCAAGCTATGTGTAAGATCTCATGAACTATTGGCTTGTAGTTCAAAAAGAAGTGCTGTTGGAAGAGCGTTGGAGGATTTCATGCCTCAAGAGCCAACACTGCAGACGTTACATGTTGCCTCAGTGGCTTTTAACAGTCTGTTTCTCGGGGAGGTTGTGGTGCCAGACTGGGATATGTTTCAGGTAATCTCTGTGGCTTAACAACTAAACCAAAGCATAATTTATTTGTGGCTTTTAACTCAAAACTAGCATATGAATATGTGCTATCTATATCCATTAAAGAACTTTTTGGAGCCTATAAGAACTGCAGCTCAAAGTTCTGGTCCTGCCTACTGCTGCGCGCATCAGTAGCTTGATTGTAGGTGCTGAGATGTCTAATTCATTAAATTTGTTCATTCCAGAGCAATCATAATACAGCTGATTTCCATGCCGCAGCAAGAGCGGTGGGTGGTTGTGCAGTTTATGTAAGTTCTGCTCACACACATGAGATTTTTACTGTTGCTCTATGCTTAATATGTCATATGTCATTCTTAATCTTAGTACTCTTTTAATTCGAAAATGCAATTGCAGTGACAAGACAGGCATGCATGACTTCAAAATTCTGAAAAACCTGGTATTACCTGATGGATCCATTTTACGAGCTAGGTATGCAGGTCGGCCTACTTGAGACTGTCTATTCAAGGACCCTGTAATGGATGGAAAGAGGTAATTGTATTCTTAAGCATTTTATGCATCCTTCATATATATGATCGATTCGATTATGTCCTTCTCCATATGTTTAATTCCTGCAGTTTGCTAAAAATATGGAACTTAGACAAGTTAACTGGGGTAATAGGCGTGTTTAATTGCCAAGCAGCAGATTGTTGGCCTTTGACAGAGGGAGGTCAGGAGATGCCAGTCACCGCACCTACAGTCCCACCCATCACAGGCCAAATACGTCCCATCGATGTTGAATTTCTTGCACAAATTGCAGGCGGGAACTGGACTGGAGACTCTGCCGTTTATGGCTTCAATTCAGGTAGCGGATGAAAAAGTAAAATCTATCCCAGTGCTTCGGTTTTCCATATTGAAATCTTCTTACGTTCATTAAGCATGCAATTCCATAATGTTCCAGGATCTCTTTTGAGATTGAAGAAGAGCAGAAACCTAGAAGTTTCATTGAAAGTTCTGAGCTGCGAATTGTACACCATATCACCTATCAGGGTCGGTTACTTCATGAACACTTGATTTTTATCATTTTCTCAAATCTACATATTGTTAAGCTCAAGGATATTGTCTTGTCACGTTTTTGGTGAGGATATTCAGTTTTCTCCAATCGGATTGATCAATATGTATAACTCTGGAGGAGCAGTAGAAGCTTTGAGCTGCATTGGAGATAATTCAATGTGCATACTGAATGTTAAAGTGCGAGGATGCGGACGGTTTGCTGCCTATTCAAGCATCAGACCGAAGCTGTGCGGGACCAAAACTGTAGAATTGGATTTCAGTTTCGATCCTGAGGATAAGTTTCTCATAATCAGGCTTCAGGGAGAATGTGCTTCCAGGGATGTGGAGATTACCTATTGAGTTCTTATTTAGTTATTCACCTTCCTCGATGATACTGTTTGAATAGTTATATCTTCCAACCATTGAGTTTTTTCATTATCTTGAGGATTCGAGCAATAACATGGAGATAACATTGTGTGCAATCAGTGGCAGCTTACCTTAGGTAATAGTAGTGATTACCTCTTTGGTTCATTTTGATATAATATTAGGGGTGCTCGTCAAAAATGTTATATGGGCATGTTTGAAGAATTTTGGCATGTAGATCTGAGCTTGTTGGTTAACTTTTTGTTTATAAAGTTTATGCTTGAAAGCAAACGATATCTGTTTTTAGACGAGATAGAAGTTCTCTTTTCACGAAAAATGGAGTAAATGCAGGATATAGATAGAAGTGAGCGGCTACAAGTGGTAGGTGGGATATCAAAGTTATTTCACTCGGAAAATTTAAGCTCTACAATGAAGGGATAAAAACAAACGGAGACAGTGACAAGTCTAGACAGATTCTCTAAAAAAAAATAATTTTGCTAAAAAAAGTAACTTTAGCAAAATTATTGTATTATTCATCGTATAAAAATAGATTTTTCTCATAAATTATTGGATTATTTACTATAGATAAAAATATTTACATTTTTATCCTCTAAAAAGAATCCAATACAGAGGTATATCTAGTCCACTGATATTCTATATAAGTCTTAAATGTAAACTTAAAGTGGATACGAAAAAATAATCAGAGAAAAAACACAAGTCCTAAAAACTCTAACACCCTTTCTAGAAAATCTCTAAATACTTTCGTCTTGTGGACATTTCCATCTTGTATTCTCATCTTATAAGCATATTCTGGAAATATCAATATAATATATTTATCTGGTATGTAAGTTCTTTGCTTTTATTATTTACTTTTATTGTTTTTCGGGTCTTAGGGAAAGGGAATTACAATCATCAATAGCGCCAAATGAGAAACATTTCCTTACTACTAGCTTGGCAGGTGATGGGAATCTGGTTACTAGACCACTGACCCGCAGTTGAGCTCGAGGACTAAAAGGACTGGCAAAACGAATCTTCCTGCTCTAGTCGACCCATACCGAGTATTTCTTTGTCGACTCGAATGACTACCTATTTCTCACAGATAGTGTATTGAGAATCGAAAAGTCGAGACAACAATCAATCCTCATTCTTACTCATGTCTAGCCAATTACTTACTCGACATTAGCCTTGTCGAGATGCCAAGAAAGAGACTTCGAATTGACTAAATCACCCTTACTCGGACAAGCAAGTTGACCGTATTTTTTTGTCCGCATCTTCCAACGACATCATAAATACGGCATCGCCATGTGTATAGAATCATGTATAGAATTCGTTACACCAATGATTGTTTTTCTTGAAATATTCATTTTTACTCTTTTGTATCTTGTACATTACTTTCTTAGGAAATACCCTTTTTGTCTTTTTTTTTTAGGCAAATTACCCTAACTTATAGGTATAAATACCCTTATAATTGTAGCTGCAGACAAAGTTAGATCATCATTAATACACTTGAGTAATTTTCTTCCATACGTAAATACTACCTATTTACTCTCGATTTTACTCTTATCCTAACTCTTAAGCAAGACTAGATGGTGAGTAACCTTGTCGGACCAATTCATGCATTATATCGAATTGTACCATAAGTTCTCGGAAGTTCCATTGATGCGTTATATCTTCTGCAACTGTTCGTAGGTTTTACTTACTTTTCATTTGCATTTATCCTTTTGCACACATCACTTCATTTTTGAACTTTCAACAAGCTTAGAACCATCCAATAACCAGCTTTGTCTATTCTTGGTCATGGTTCACATCATCTTAGTATTAGAGCGAAGGTTCTGTTTGAGTTGTAGTTTGTTCCTGAAGTTTTGTTTATAACCTGTTTTACATGTGTGAAATAGAGTAAGTTACTGTGTTCATCTTAGTTGCTGTGTTTGCTAGCTATTTAGTTTCTAATTTGGAGAAATGACTGACCTATGCATAAACATTGGTATTGGAGACGACAATAGTAAAGTTGTCCACCATAGTAAACAGTCTCAGGGAACTCCTAGGAGTACTAACGAGAGACTTGATAAGGTTGCTAACCTTTTGGTAGATTTGACCCAAATTGTTCATGCGTTAGCTTACTAACCTACTAAAGCTGTGCAAAACACCCCGTAAGCTACTCAACCTGTTAAATGTTAGAACTTAGCTCAACCAATTTAAGGTGGAGGAGTAGGCAGATGAGTAAGATTAATGATAGATCTAAAAGAATTGGATGAAGAGGACAAGGAAGGGTATTTTGAAGAAGAGCAAGCTAGAGTTCTCAGAGTATCTGACCATGTGAAACTTCAGATTCTAAGCTTCAATGGATCTAAGAGTACTGATGAATATTTGAATGGGAAGAGATGATAGAGTGTATTTTTAAATATTATCAGTACAAGGATTACGAAAAAATAAGAACTGTTGTTGTTGAGTTCTCCAAGTATGCTGTCATGTAGTAGAAGAATTTCCAAGCTATGAGGAGGTGAGAAGGCTATCGAGAGATTAATACTTGGCCTAAAATGAAAAAAATAATACTAAGAAATAGATTCGTGCCAGAAACTTACTTACAGGATACTTTCACTTGGTATCGGGAGCTGAGGCAAGGAGGCTAAACAATTGACAAGTATGTTTAGGAATTCCAAATGCCCATGATTTGATGTAAAGTGAAGGAGCCCTTAACGCAAACAATCTTTAGGTTTATTACGGGATTAAGAGGTGATACTCAGGATATTATAAAGCTCCAACAATTCACCACAATGGATGAAGACATTAGAATAGCCCAACGAGTAAAGAGACAAAGAAAAAGTTGAGTATTGATTAGAATGCCGACTAGCCGACCCAAATGAAGAAGTCACTGAGCTCAGTCAAGTACCGAGCCAAGCTGAAAGGTAGAAGTCTGAGCCAAGTAGAAAGGCCAACCTGACGGTGAAATGCCAACCAGAACTTATGAGAAGGAGTAAAGATCAAGCAAGAAGACGAGCAGGATCAAGCTTGAATATATGGCTGCTTAGTGCCCGAACCAAAGGACTATGGGATCAAAGGAGACATCACGAAGTTGGAGGTAGAAAGTATAGATGAGGAACTCAAGCAGGAGGAGATCACTACCGAGAAAGAAACTGCTGACAAAGAACTGATTAAGGAGGACGTATTTATTGGGGACTTGGATCAATTAGTCCCGGTTGTCCAACGCGCCATGAACTTGGAACCCTTATGAGAAGAGGAGCAAATGGAGAACTTGTTTTATACCACCTGTATGGTGAATGACTAGGTACAAGCATTAATTGTGGATAGTGAAAGTTGCACCAATGTAGCTTCAGCCAAAAGGTCACATAGTTGAAGTTGCTGATCATTGCACACCTGAAGTCATACAAGTTGCATTAGTTAAGTGATAAGGAAGCACTACATGTCACCTGGCAAATACCACTGTCGATCACAATTGGAAACTACTACGATGAGATTTTTTGCGATGTGCTGCCTTTGTGCGCCACATACGTATTGCTCAGCCAACCATGGTTGTTTGACAAAAAAGTTATCCATAAGGGATACAAGAACATGTATGTGTTCGAGAAAGATGGCCGAAAGATCATACTGAACCCGATGCCGTTGAGAGAAGTTAGTAAATTGCAAATAAAACTTGTTTGCTTATCGAAGAAGACTCTGATAATGAGTAGAGCCAAGCTCCGATAGGCCATCAATGCTGATGAACCAATCCTCATGTTGTTTAGGCGACTATTAAAAATGAAGGAGCGGGGTAAACTACCCTAAGAAATCAAAGAGTTGCTGGATGAATATTGTAGACACCTAATTTTTGCCTCTCTATAGTCCTAATTTTTAATTTTTACAATAAGAGTCCTAATTCAAAAAAATAAAAAAAAAACAAAAAATAAAGATAATAATAATAAAAATTAACAAATCGTGAAAATACCAAAAAAATAAGAAAAGGAAAAATTATAAAGATTTCGTAGATTTTAAGGAAGTAATTTATATTATGAATAATTAGTTTTAATGTTAGTGTTAGTTTTAGTTTAGTTAAAAATTTTAGTTTAGGGATTCAAATAGTTTAAATATAATTTAATGGTAATGAATGTTAAGAAACAGGTCAACGGCCTAACGGATAAGCAGCAGAGTACTTGGGTGGATTTAAGTAGAGATCACAGGTTCGAGTCTCAGCAGATACCTATGTCTTTATTTTTCTATCTTTGCAAAAGCGAGATTTAAAATCGGATTCATATCTAATTAAATTATATGAGTTTAGCTAAATCAGATTTGAATAAAATTTGAATCTAGTTTAATCAGATACAATAGATATGATAGGATTTGATTTGGACTCTATAAAAGAAAAATCAACAACAGGAAAAAGGAATCGGCTTCATCCACAATCCCTACCCTCTAACGGAAACAGCAAAATCTGAACGCCTGGTCCTCACATCACTCCACGCAGCAGCAGTGGCCAACACCATACCGATCATCAAGCTCCACCCCCCATCGGCCAAACTCACAGCAACGAAGGCTGCTCCATCCTCTCTGATCGCATATCAGCAGCATCACATTCCACGGATATAGCACCAATCTGAACGCCACATACATCTCCTCGTCCTGAATCTGAGCTTCGCAATTTGACCGCACACAACCCGACGGATACAGCACCAATCTGAACGAGGCACACATCTCCTTGTCTAGAATTCGATGCATCTCCTCGTCCAGAATCCGAGCTTCGCAATTTGACTGCGCGTCATCAATTCGATCGAAGCCCTTACAGTAACAATTCACGAACTGCTGCACAACTCAGCCAATAAATCCACGCTCTGACCATTGATGGTCTGGACAGTAGCAATTATGTCCACGCACGGGCCCCATTGACAACAGTAGTAAGTCTGCCAACTAGCTCTCGTCTGAGTCGCAACACTATATTGGCATATATATCCAACGCCCCAACAGTAGTGTTCGCTATACATCCTTCTTCGCCGCAACACGTCCCTTGATCCTTCGATAACAATCAGGTTCGGTTCGATCTTGTTTTATTTATTATTATTATATCATGTTATGTTATTATATGACGTTTATATAAATATGTGCATAGAATAATATATGTTTAATATTACTTTCTCAATATTACATAGATTAAATAAACGTTTAAGTAAATAATCATTTAATAGTAGTCATTTAAATAGGAATGTGAATATTAGTTTAAGAATCATTAACATTAGTTTTTGTTATATATAGATCTGTATATTTTACTAGTCAAATATAATATAATGTGTGAATATGTTGAATAAGGGTTTTTTACTATTAGTTTTCACGTAAACGTATTGTATGGAATTATTTTATTAGTTCGTTATATATATATTAGTTTAAGTTTGGCATTGGGTTGTTTTAGAATTTCTCATTTAGAAAAGTTATTTTCTTTTTAGAAAAAGTAATAAAAATCTTTTTTTTTTTAAATTTTAGGACTTTTAGCAAATTTTTTTTTTATATAAAATAAAAATACTAAAGAGTTAGGACCGTTTAGATTTTTTTTTAAATAAACTGAATAAATTAAAACGTAAACTTGGTCAGTTTTCAAAAATTAAAATAAATCAACACACTAAAGATTTTCTGAAAGAACTACGATCGTCTGATCCTGGCTAGCGGGCACGTAAGCACCTTCGGGGCGACGATAAAATATATAGAAACTTAGATTCTTTTTTCTTTTGATTTTATTTATTTATTTATTCTTTGAGAATATTATAATTAGAAGAATAATCCTAATTTCGGTAAATAAATAGTGGTACCCATTAGGGTTTAATAGATTAACCCCCGAATTTGGAACCCTCTGGTTCTTTATTAAAATTGAAATCAAAGACCAGTAGCTAAATCGTAACCAATCCACCCAATTGGTTACGGTTTCTTTTCTTTTCTCGACTCCGGTCGGTTAGTGACTTAAAAAATTATTTTTAATAAAAAATCGGAATTTCTCAATTTCTTTAGTCGAGGATTAATATTAAACGGGTTAGGGTTTAGTATTAATAAAAAAATGAGAAATTAATTTTAAATAAATAGAAAACCGAAAAATCAAGCTCGACAAGTATGCTATTCAATTCCCAGAACAGTTACTCGAGAGGTTATCCCGAACTCAAGGCATAGAGTACTATATTGACTTAGTATCCGATGCCACACTGTTGAATAAACCAGCCTATCAGATAAATCTTGAACAAGCTTCTAAGCCCCAATGTCAAGTTAATGAGTTGTTGGAGAGAGGTTATGTCAAAGAAAGTCTCGATCCTTGTGCTATGTCAGCTCTTCTAGTACCAAAAAAGGATGGAACCTGATGGATGTGTGTAGACAACTAAGCTATGAACAAGATTATGATCAAATACAGGTATTCGATTTCGAAGCTGTAAGATATGCTAGATAAATTAAGCTAAGCCAAGATTTTCAGTAAGATTGACTTGAAATCTAGTTACCATTATATTTGCACAAGGCTAAGAAATAAGTGGAAAACTGCATTTAAAACTCGACATGGACTTTGTGAGTAGATAGTCGTGCCGTTTGGCTTGTTGAATACCCTGAGCACTTTTATGAGGCTGATGAACCATGTACTAAGACATCTAATAAGAAAGTGTATCGTGGTGTACTTTGACGTCATCCTTATCTACAATGCCGACATGCCGAGTTGCTATGAGCATTTTTAAGCTATATTGAATATCTTTTATGCCGAGAGATTATTCAGCAACTTAAAAAAATGTTGCTTTTGTCAAGAGAAAGTGGTATTCTTGGGCTACATAATAAGTGGAGGAGGCTTATAAGTGGACAATAAGAAGATTTGAGCAATCGTTAAGTGACCGACTCTTACTATTATGCCGACGTGAGAAGTTTCCATGGATTCGCTTCATTCTATAAACGATTCATCAGGAATTTCAATACCTTCATTGTACCACTTATTAAGCTAATGAAGAAAAACATCAACTTTCAATGGAGAGAAAAGGAGGAGAAGAGTTTTGCTGAGATAAAAGAAAGATTGACCTTCGCCTTGGTGTTAGTTCTACTTAATTTTGAAAAAATATTTGAGTTAGAATATGATGTATCAAGCATTAGAATATGCATTGTCATAATACAGGAAATCTGACCAATTGCCTTCTACAGTGAGTAGCTCAGAAGATTGTAATTAAATTACTCTGTGTATGATAAAGAACTCTTGGTTTGCAAGTATCAAATAATAGTAGTCTGAGGATCTACACTTTGGATTCATAATTGCCTGATGCATCGATGGAAGAACAGTGAATGAGTATCATATGGAGGATGGCTACCTATTCCAAGATGGAAAATTATGCATACCGACTTGTTCCTTAAGGGAGCTGCTAATCGAGAAAGCCTACAATAGAGAACTATTAAGACATTTTGGTGAGAAAAGAACATATGAATTGCTGAATGGTCTATTCTTTTAGTTGAGAATGAGGTGAGATTTGCATCGAGTTCTTGAAAGCTATGTCGTATGTAAAAGGGCTAAGTGCCGAGCCGAGCAAGGGAAAGCAATGCCTGTGCTTATTCTAACAAAACCTTGGACTAAATTAAGCATAAACTTTGTTCTTAAATTGCTACGGACTGCCTGAAGCAAAGATTCTATAATGGTTGTTGTGGATAGGTTCAATAAGATGGCACACTTTGTGCCCTATTCTAAAACTAATGATGTTTTGGATATTGCTACTCTTTTCTTATAGGAGATTATGCGGTTACACGACGTACCAGGAAGTATAGTCTTCGATAGAGACTCGAAGTTCTTGAACCATTTCTAGAAGACCTTGTTGTGTTGGATGGGGACTAAACTATTATTTAGTATTTCTTGTCACTCCCAAACTGACGGGCAACTGGAGGTGGTTACTCGCACTTTGGGATCACTGCTCCAAGCTATAGTGGGCGAGAATTTGGTTGATTAGGATGTCTGCTTGCCAGTGGTCGAATTTGCCTACAACTGGACAGTGCATGATACCACTAAGTAGACTCCCTTCGAAGTGGTCTATAGTTTTAATCCTGAGTTACCGCTTGATTATACCCTTCTACCCGTGCTTGTACAAGAGGACCTTGACACAAAAGCTAGAGCACAATCCCTTTAACATATCTATAACAAGGTCACTCGGCACATTGACCAATCCACTAGACGTATGAGAGAGAAGGCTAAGGCTAACACAGCGAAACATTTTCAACTAGGAGACTTAACGTGGCTGCACCTAAGCAAAGAGAGGTTTCCAAGCAAAAAGAGGAACAAACTATCCCCAAGAGCTGAATGACCTTTCAGAATTCTCCAAAAGATCAATAATAATACCTACAGATTAGAGTTGTCCAAAGACTATGAGGTTTTTGATACATTTAACGTTGTCGACCTCAATCCATATCACCTTGATGGAAAGCTAATCCAAAGACCATTTGGATTTGATCCAAAATCCAAAACATTTCGAAGGGAATGATATGAATCTAACTACTGGACCACTGACCCTGATAGGCTTTGGGATACCGACCAAACTTGGCTGCCAAAGCCAAGATCGTCTACTTGCCAACTCATTCTATTTGTCAAGCTGAATAACACTATTCCTTGCAAATAAAGTGTCGAGAAGCAAAAGGCCAAGACAACAACTAATCCTTATACATGCCTGACCAATTAATTACTCAGCGTCACACTTGCCGATAGGCCAAGATATCACGTTTTGGAGAGTTGGATTCACTCGGCAAAGTCTGTCGTTGACTTAGTGGCTGAGAGATCACATTACCGAGGGATGGATCCTCTTAGCACAGTTCGAATAAATTATTGCCGACTAACTTCAACACTCGGCAATTATGGGCCAACCTCTTTGGTTATTCGGCTAAGCACTATGAGATTACCTCCAAGTCATGCCAAATGATCACACGTCGACTTCTCCCTATGAAACACATGGTTTTATATTTTTGTACTTGTTTGTCTTTATTTTATTTATGAGCTCAATTCTTTAGGGTTTAAGGCCTTGTATATTATTTACAGTTTTGCTACTAGGGTTTATGACGTATTATAAGTAGCAACATTTGTAATAATATACACAGATAAAATAGAATTTATTAAAAACCCCTTTTGAGTCTTTTCTCTCTTGGAAAGCTCTCTCCCTTATCAACTCTTATCAATCCCTTTAGCATAGATTGTAGCGGGCAACCTTACTACTTGGACTGGTACGTCATATCCGGTAAGTTTTAAGTCCATGTGTGGTTCTACGGTATGTCATATTCATAGAGTTAGCGTGCGGGATTTATTAAACCATTGACTATTATTTATTTTTCGTTCCTTCAACATGATCGAACTCACCACCCCATGGCCAGCCTTATTTGTCCTTGGCCCTGGACCGTATCAGACCTGTAGCTAAGCTCAAGGACTAAAGAGACCAGTAAGACGAATCCTCCTGCTCCAGCCAACCCCTGTCGAGGACTAGTATCTCCTTGTCGACTCGTTTTGTATGCCGAGCTGAATGACTGCTTATTTCTCACAAATAGTGTGCCAAGAATTGAAAGGCCAAGATAATAGCTAATCCTTATTCTCACTCATGTTTGGCCAATTATTTACTCGGCATCACCCTTGTTGAGATGTCGAGAGAGACACTCCGAACTGATTAAGCCTCCCTTGCTTGGACAAGTAAGCTGATCGTACTTTTTTGTCCGCATCTTCCAACGGCATCACCAATATAGCATTGCCCCGTGTACAGAATCATGTGTAGAATTTGTTACACCAATGATTATTTTTCTTAAATATTTATTTTTACTCTTTTGTATTTTGTACATTACTTCCTTAGGAAATGTCCTTTTTGTCTTTTCTCTTTTGAGTAAGTTATCATAACTTATAGGTATAAATACCTTTATAATTGTAGTTATAGATAGATTTGGATTATCATCAATACACTTAAGTAATTTCCTTCCCTGCATAAACATTGTCTATTTATTTTCGGCTTCACTCTTATCCTAACTCTTGAGCAAGGCTAAATGGTAAATAACCTCATCGGACCAATTCATGTGTTATATCGAATTGTGCCGTGAGTCCTCAGAAGTTCCATTGGTGTGTTATATCCCTTGGAGTTGTTTGTGGGTTTTTAGTTACTTTTCATTTGCATTCGTCCTTTCGCGCCTTTTACATAACTTCCTTTTTGAGCTTTTGACAAGCTTGAACCCATCCAACAATTGATATTGTATGTTCTTGGTCGTGGTTCGCATCAGTAAGCCATATAATAATTAAGAACTTGTTCTAGGATCCCTTGCCATATAATTAATCGTAGGTCTTCATACTATCTTCTAATTATCCTAGTTTTTCTATATTTAATATTTCTAATAATCTTTGAAAATCTGACCCACATATTATCAAAATTACTTGTTTTATGAATAATTAGAAAGTAGTAATTTCAAAACTTGTGAAATCCCCATAAATTTTCCTATGCCTAATTATGATATTCAAGGGCTCTTATTGTAATTTACCCTTTTATTAATTAATCTCAAAATATTCTAAATTTTCAAGGCTAAGGGCCAATTTAATTAATATTGATAATAAGCTAATTTATTATTTTCAATTAGTAACCCTGAAAGCATATAATTTGTAAGTTTGTAGTATTTGTTATTTAGCTATATATTAAGCTTAACCAATAAATATAGGTTGATTTCAAGATTATCAAATAAGCTAATAATTTTCAAATGATAAAACAATATAAATGACTTATAAATTAAATTATAATCCAAAATTAATTGGTGATGCTAAATCAAATATTAAGTTAAATACAATCTAATTATGTAATTATGATATCTAAAGACTAAATCGATATATACATGGCTATTGTAATTGATGAAATGAATAATGTATACACAATATAACCCTTTAAGTACGTAGAATAAGAAGGATTTAGAAAAGTCATGTAGGCATCTAGGACCCTCTGCTTATTAATATTACAATATGTCGATATTTATAGATTTGCTAATTGGCTGTTAAGAATCATTGGGTTAATATCACAAATTGTATCCCAACTTTACCAAGATGTGCAATTTATTACGTATGCTTTGAAAAAATCAATTTACTATTTAATTGAAATTTTTGTAGTGCTACTTAAACTAACACTATGAGTTCGTATATTGACTTATACATATGGATGAATTGAGAATTGAACATTTTAGCTCCCTATAGGCTAATGGTGGCCAATGGCCACTTATAGGGTGATCCCTTACTAGGTGGTTGCGACCAACCCCTACCTCCACCCCCCTACCCCCCACTCCTCCCCCCCCCAGGGCCCCTTAAACCTTAGTGTAGTTGGAATGGTTATTTAAAGTAAAGTGGGTTGCAATCCACTTCGAAGAGTGGGTTGTTCAACCCATTAATAGCCATAAATCAATTCTTGGTTTATCCTTATATCGATGTTAGCAAACAAACTTAATTGAATTAATTTAGATAACAAAAATGAGCATAAAAACTTTAATTAAATAGCAAATTGATCTTTTTAAAATATAAGTAGTAAATTATACATTTTGGTAAAATATAGGTAACATACATCACATTAACCCTGAAGTATTTGGTTGTCTAATAAGGATTGTGGTTGGCTAGTGATTGTATGGATAAGTGTTGTTGGATTTATGTACTATAATTTGGTTTCTTATTATGTTTTTTGCCTTCACTGGATTCCACATAAGTATAATTCCACTTCGACATTCTTATTCAGTTTGTGTAATTATATGAATGATTGCATGGATATCGGTAATCTCCTCAATATGTTCAATTGAACTTGTGGCACAACTTGAAATGACCTACGGGTCACATTTTTACATAACTCGATCTTCAAAATAAAATGTGACATCATAAAAAATTCAACAAATAAATGGAATAATGGAAAGAAAATAATAAATATAATGGATAGGATAAGAGAATAAATAACAGTTTTTAAGATAAGCAAGGAGGTCTTCTCCATCCTTAAGTATGAATAGACTTTACAAAACCTTAATGCTCTTTTTCTCTATTATGTACTGTAGAGTCCTCCTCAAATGAACCTCAAAACCAAGGTGAAGGTGAAGCCTCATCTAAGTAATTCTTTTGATTTCAGACACTTGAGTTGTGCTATTCATCAACATTAGGAGGCGTTACAGCATTGTGGAAGCATGCGGTTTTAAGATTTACAGGACAGAATTTTGGGACAAGGGTTGCACCCTAATTTGGTAAGCAAATCGCAAATTTCTTTTTAGAAAAGGGGTTGTGTCGTTGTATTGATACATAACCCTAGGTGTTTTGATCAAGAGTTATATAGTATCGATTTCAATTGCTTCACAATTCCTAGCCCAAGGTATGTAATGTTCTTCATATTGTACTTTAATTTCATAATTATGGATCAGAACACATTTGAGTGTTCTTTGTTGTTAATGTGATAAAAAGGTAGTAAACCTAGGAAGGATCTAAAGTGAAGTATGAATTGGAATCATTATGGGATGGTATGGAAGAGATTGGAAGTGGAAAAAGGGGAGAGATAGTTGAACAAGAGGAATATGGGCAAAGATCATGCTCATGATCTTACCATTAGACCTATCATTGTGAATTTTGGTTATAGTGTAGTAGGAAAAATTAAGGCCAAGAGGATTACAACCTATGACTACGGCTATGAATTAAGATGTAAACTTACAATACTAGTTAATAACATGGTTATAAACTGATAAGTTTAATTTAAGAAAGGATCACGGTCCAAGATCACAGTCGTATTCCTTAGTCGTGGTCTTATACCAATACTGGTTAATAGTACGATTATAAACTAATAAGTTTAATTTAAGAAAGGATCACGGTTCAAGATCACAATCGTATTCCTTAGCCGTAGCCTTATACCTCCCTTCTTTCCTTTTGTTTCTTGATTCTAACCTTTCTAGATCTTAATTCAACCTATCTTAAATGCATCTAATGATCTAAATCGAACCTAAAACCCTATATTAAGTTAAGACCTCAATTCAAGAACTTAGAAAGATAATTAAGATAACCTAACTAAGAAGAGATAATAAGAGAATATAAACTAAAAGAAATCATTTTGTGAATACTTCAAGTGTTGATGTTAAAGGGACTTTTGAGTTAGAGATTTCCGATTGTTCTTAAGATCAAATTATGTGCTTTCCTTACTTATTGCTTGTGTTTATATATATTAGTATAATTATAACTAGATTAAAAACTATTTGGATTGTTAATTGTGTAATGGTTAAGCTCGGCTGTAGCATTAATATTCCTAAGATAGTACCTCAATGATCTTTATAAAACATTATCTTTTATGGAGTCTTCATTGAAAATGATCTAAGGTAGATTAGGTTGATATTTGGGTGTCGCAGTACCAGTGTCCTAAAACCAAGTAAGTCAGGTAATGTATGGGGGTTGTAGTACCAGTGTCTCAATGCCATGTTAGATAGGGGCTGTAATGCTAGTGTCCCGATTTAGGTTTTAAAGAGTTGTGAGATACTTTAAGTTGGAGTTAGTCATGAACGATCCTAACTATTTGTAAGATTAAATAAAATATAATAATTAGCATTTATGATACTATTGTAATTGTATTAATACATGTGATTGCATATGTTGCCTTACATGCACGTGAGCTTGTGGGTTTTATGTACTAAGTTTCAGCTTATTCTTTTTCTTTTTCAATTGTAGAAACTCTAGATGAACATGCAAACTGTGATGAAAATGGGGATATTTGCTATTATTATTATGACGAAGATTCAAGAAAATATTGTTATTATTATGAGAATGAGATACGAACAGCTACATCTAGTTAGTTAAAGAGATATTGTTATTTGAGGAGTCTTGTTTAGTCCTATGACCATGAGTGTTTAGTTATGCTATTTATTTTTATTTATTAAGATGATTAATTGTTGCATACAATTACTTTTGAAGAATTAATTATTATAAGAGTTTGAGGAGTTATTTATTTTATTAATTTGAGATTTTAGTTACTTGTTTAGCCTGACATGTTACTAGATTTTTAAGGACATGTGGCAATTGATAGCGCTCTATACCCAAGGGTGTTACACAAAATGTATAGTTTTACAAACTTGTTTTCAACATATAGATTTACACGCTTTGGATCGAGTCTAATGACTCGCTTTCTTTGAATTTCTACATATATTCCTCCATATCATAGACATTTGGATTTCTTTGAGTCAAGCCACTAAGTGTTGCTCACTTTGGATGTTGGTAGTACTTATTTTGTATATTAGTATAGCAACCTTGTGTTGCATTGATGTTTGTTGTTATGCTTGCTATTGGTTTATGATCTTGGATATTCTTCTACCTATCTTATTTTGTTATTGTTTTAATTATACTCACTTTGTTCCAAATATGAGCTAAGGGATTAGTTAGTCCAATCTCAAGTTCAGGATTAAAGATAGCTTAGATTGTATGATGGGAAATGAGAGCGATGTATAGTAGGTTTATGTGATAATGAGATCAAACGAGAAGACTGCTAAGTTATATTCCATAGAGTAAAATATTAAGCTTAATATAAATTTGTTGGAAGTTGATATGTAAATATGTAATGATGTAATGTACAAGTTGATCAAGCTTCAATACTCATAGGGCTTACTGCATTGTAAAGCTTCTGCTATGTTGATAAGAAACTTTGTATATATATATTAGTGAAGTTTGAATGGTTGTTTAGTTACGATTTAAGCCTGATCTTCATAAATACGGATAACATTTTTGTCCTTATTTTATATAGAATCGACCTCGCCTTCTATCTCACATTTAATTTGTATTTTTTTAAATTTGAACTATTAAATAGACTGTAAATTTAACGGTTTAAATTTTGAAAAACATAAATGAATGGTGAGATGAAAAGCGAGATTGATCCAATCAAAATGAAGGGGGTGATCGCAAAATCTCTCATAACTAGGATTTTTTAATAGTCTCATCTTTATTTTTTAGGGATCGATCCTACTATCCATCTTGCTATTGATTTATACTTATTAAATTTGAACAATTAAAAAAATTATGAATTTAATGGTTTGAATTTAAAAAAAAATAATTGAAATGAAAATAGAGAACGAAACGGTAAAATATTCGCATAACTAGTAGCATTGTTTTAGAAAAACTTTTTGGCCATGTAGTATTAAGGTTATTTATAAAAAGTCAAATTTTTAGCCATGTCTCATGTAAATGTTGTATGTGAACGGCAGCTGTGATGTGTGATACCTCTTGTTTTGTTGTTTGTGTTGTGCTCTCTCTCTCTCACCCGCGCGGTAAAACCAAGCACCCACACCTACGCTCTCTACAAAACCCTTTCCTTATCTCCAACCAAAGCCCCTTCTCTCTCCCTCCCTTCATCTCTCTCTCTCTTTCTCTCTCCTCATGTCGACCTTAGGTACACCAGTCCTAAACCTCCTACCCCTAACCGACTCATCCTCATGCCGTTCTTCCAAAGCCCTAACTTCCTCTTCTCACCACTACTTCCCAATCCTCTCCTCCACCAAGCCCCTTAAAACCCTAACCTTTTCTTTCTCCACGCAGCAAAAATCCTTCTCCATCACTACCAAAAACCCTAATCCATTCGTCCTCTTCGTTGCCCAGACTTCGGATTGGGCGCAGCAGGAAGAAGACAACAACACAGTGAGCACAATTGAACAAGAAGAATTGGAAGAGGAGGGAGTCATTGGGAATGAGAGTGAGAATGAAGGTGAAAGTTTAGAGGTTGTTAATGAAAATTGGGGAAGTCAAAATGAGAGTGAGAATGAGAACGAGAACGAGGGTGGAGAAGGAGAGGAGGAAGGTTATACTGAGCCGCCTGAAGAGGCGAAGATATTTGTTGGTAACTTGCCTTATGAGGTTGATAGTGAGAGATTAGCTATGCTGTTTGAGCAAGCTGGTACAGTGGAGATTGCTGAGGTATGAAGATACAATCTTTATTTGATTTAGCTGACTGAGATGTGCTTATAGGTGGAATTTCATGAGTTTTAAGTAGAGAACATTGGCAATTTGAAGGTAATTTTAGTTAGATTGGTTTTGTTTTTGTTTTGCAGGTTATTTATAATAGAGAGACGGATCAGAGCAGGGGGTTCGGGTTCGTGACTATGAGTACTGTTGAGGAAGCGGATAAGGCTGTGGATATGTTCCACCAATATGTAAGATTTGGGTCATTTTGTTCATGAATTTGGGTGCATTCTGGACTGCAGTTAGTTGTTTATTTGTTTTCTGTTAAGTGGGTATGTTGGATCCAATCTTCTAAGTAGAAATATGTGAGCTTGTGTGTTATATACCGCGTGCTATTTGGTTCAAAAGGACCAGCTTCCACGAGGAAGTTGACTTTTGCACAGCAAATGTGCATACATGTGTGGCCAATGCCCACTAATGCATTTATCTATCTCATGCATTCATATTTTAGGCATGCAACTATGGTTGGATATTGATGTTTTTAAAGATTGTGGAATGCCTACATGGAGTTTGGCTTTTATTAATAGTCTGAAAGAGGACAGTGTAAATCACAGTAAGTTCATCCTCCTATGTTCTTCAGCTGCTAAGAATCATCGTGTCACTTAAATGGGTTCTAAACTTTATGCATTGTGGAATCAATTACGTCCATTTGCATCTGTCCATGATGTCTTGTGATGAAGTAGGGCTTTCTGGTTATTTACAATTTTAAGTTAAAGTGATACTTTGATATGAAGAAGCATTTTCCTTCATTTGTGGATTCTATCGGATGGATTATTTTGGTCATGTAATTACAAATTAGAGAATGTTGCTTTTTGGTGGTCAGTTTTGTCTTCTTTCAGCGTTTTTCTCTATTTGGGGATTTTAATTGGACAGATTTTTCCCCCCCTTTTTGGCAATGTAGATATAAATGCTATTTCTTTCACCTTGGGTTTGCCATCTGTGTCTAAGCTTTGGATATATGGTGAATATTTTCCATTGACATGATGCGGATTGCTCTATTTTTTTAATCTAGCTACACTGGACATCGTAAGTGGGATGGAGATTGTTTTCTAGATGTGATCATTATAGCCTCGTAATTTTTCTTTCAGGTTAGCATATATAAGCAGAGACAATACTGTTAAAAAGATATCTGTAAGGAGCAAAAACTGTTAGTTTTTCCGTCATGTATATCTTTTAAGCTCCACTTTCGTTTTTCATTTTTTTTTTCTGGGCAAAGAATTCTTGCATATATGTATGTTTGTTGCCAAATAATTTCAAGCTTGATCTTTTTCTGAACTGAATGCTACTGTGGTCCTCATATACATTTTTCTTTATCTGGAGGAATGTTTGGACATGTTTCTATCTTTCTTGTATGCATATTCATGTGTGTTTCTGGAGCAGATATCTGTTAGGATACTTAATAGCTGTGGATTTTCAATAATTTGGATACTGTATATTTGTGCAGGATTTGGATGGGAGATTTTTGACTGTCAATAAGGCTGCTCCAAAAGGAACACGCCCAGAGCGGCCTCCTCGGGTCTTTGAACCTGCTTGTAGAATATACGTTGGCAACCTGCCATGGGATGTTGATAATGCCCGCTTAGAACAGGTTTTTAGTGAACATGGCAAGGTGTTGACTGCTAGAGTAGTGTACGAGAGAGAAACTGGACGTTCTCGAGGTTTTGGTTTTGTTACAATGGCCTCTGAGACAGAGATGAATGATGCCATTGCTGCTTTAGATGGGCAGGTATGAGTTGCTGGATTGTAATCTCTTTTATTGAGTAAACAGTCTCACTGAATGTGGTGCCTGCCATGCCTCTCTTTGCACAGAAGTGTTTGCATCTTGACTGCATGGATATGTTTTAGAGGATATTACTGTGAAAATGGCTTGGTATAAGCATTAGACATTACATATTTTCAATAGCCAGTTGAATTTATCGTAACATATACTATTGGTTCATTTGATATCATTTACTTTGTTTGCCCCCTCACAAGATTTTTAGTTTTTGAGAAGACATGTGCCCCTTACACAGCTGATGAGTTTTTTAGGGAGATCAAAAGAAGGAAAACGGGTTTCCTTTTATTAGTGAACGCCCGTAGGAAGTACACAAAAAAGCATGATTTATTGTGGCATTGCTGCAACTGTCGAGCATCTGATTCGCACTTTGTTAACTTGTTGCAGAGTTTGGATGGTCGTGCGATGAGGGTGAATGTGGCTGAGGAAAGGCCAAGGCGCAGCTCCTTTTAGTTGTAATTTTTTTTATTTTTGAGGAATCAACAATATTTGATGGTTATTTTTAGTATATGTTTCTTTCCCTTTCAACCTTATTTAAAATTCTTTGCAGATCATAAGGATTTTGGCCATAGCATATATTTGAAAAGGCTACCGTTGTCACAATCATGAGGAGAAAATCACATGAAGATCCCTCGTGTGGATATAGGAACCTGACATGTTGTTTAATTGCATCTATGCTTTCAATTATCTGCTATCACATATGGTTGTAAGGAGCATATGGAATAGATTGATAATTCCGCAATCAAGTACCATAATCATTGAAGAACAGATGGTATTTATTCAAGATTACAGAGTTAGTAGTCTGGACCATCTCATTTTCACTATAATCATCGTGGTTAATGTGATTTCACCATATCCTGGCCTGCCCTGGTGTATCCGGTGCATGTCATATTCTTGTAGAGAAGGATCAGTTCAAAGAGTCTTATTACAAAACATGGTTTTGGCTGCAGGTTCTTTTTTTTTTGGCTTGTAGTGGTGTCGCTTGGTAGTAGTAGAATGGAATTACTGAAAGTAGGCAGAATTTATCTGTAATGCACAGTAATCATACAATCTTTTTCTTTTTTTTAAATTTAAATGGTTGTGTTTAAGGCATCATTTAAATTTATCTGTAGTGCATAGCTTGATTTGGTGTGTTTAGTAATTTGATTTTTCTTTTAAAGTTATCGTAAAAGACCCTTCAACATGATTGTCATGGATATTTTGGTGAGATTTTTACCAATAACCGTCTGTTGTTTTAATGTAAACCCCATTCTATCCTAAGGATACCGCCCATTACCGATGTTTTATTGTATAATTTCATCGTTTTATGATTTTTTCAGTTTTGTTTGTCGTATTGCAATTTTTCTCTTATATTCCTTTTATAATTAATATTATTATTATTTTTTTTTATCAAAAAGTTGATCTTTTAGATATCTATCTTTTTTGGCTTTCGCAATGGTAAGATGGAAGGTCGTCTACTTGTATATTAGCGGGATATGTACCTGCCTGAAATTAAAAAAAGAAAAAAATAATAATTAATTGGTGGCTAAATTAATCAAATTAAAAATAAAAAAGGGTTAAATTTTTAGCTTTAGGCTTCATCTTGTTTTAGCAAGAACCACTTGTTAAACAATTAAATTATCCCCTAAATAAAATGTTTCCTTGAAAATCGAATCAAGGGATCGGAGTACCGGATAAGGTAAGGATATATAGGATCATATTTGAAGGCTAGAGGAGGAGAGCATGAATTGGCCGTACGAAGGAAGCTAGTCGACTAAGTATCGATCAGACGAAGGGTGGTCAATCTTATACCCACCATCATTTTATTTAGCTTGTTTGCTTCATTGGGCCAGCTTTATTCACTTGTGTTCTCTTCCTTTTTCATGGTTCAACCAAGTTACCTCGCTTAGCTATTTTCATTTTATTTATTTGTTCAATTGGGTATTTTATCATATTTTCTTTTTCATAGTTAATTAGGGTTAATTTTAATGGCCTATACAAAAAGGCTTTGGTTGTAACAAACATAAACCCGTATTCTTATTTGAATCGAATTACTTGTTTTAAGAATATTCTCTTAACAACCGTCCTTATCAATCAATGTCTTCGATTTTAGTGAATTCTAAGTTCATAGAATTTTTGTATGTCATATCAATAGTCTTGAGAACTCCTTTTTTTATTATTATTATTATTTCTTTAATCACGAGCATTGAGCGATATCATGTTAGAATTGTGAAATTCATCACTAGTCCAATGTCATAATTGGCAAATAACATTCGATTATCAAATTGATAATACCCTTTCTTATTTTTATTGTTCCATAAACACAAAAACTCTAGAAATGTTCCTTTTTTTTATCATTGGACACATAAAAGGATTCTAAAAACATCTCTTTTAGTAGTGTAATCTTACCTAAAATAATTGGTCGCAATTTCAATTGATCAGGATGCGATCCAACCTAGATTTCATCCACTTCATATTTGGTATCAGAAGTCATTTTATTGATATCACATTTAGTATTATAGGTAGGCTTCATGGGAGGGCCATCTATGATGGTTTCACCAATACAAACTCTTTCACTATGGATGATAAAGGAATTATATTCTCCAAGGAAATTAATTTCGGAATTAATCGGTTCACCAATTCAATTTTGTAACTAGTCAGTAATATCTAACGTACACTTTCTATTGTAATTGTTACAAAGACAGAAAAAAAAAAAAATGGACAAAAATTATTCCATTTTATTATTGAATACACAACCCAAAAACATCTCTATGAGTATTGAAACCCATCTATCAAACTTAAAAAAGTTCGTTTGCATTGTTATCGAATCCAACCTGCATTCAATCCACATCAGGCATACTTTGAGGTGTTTGGTTGTTTTAATAAAAACGTATTGAAATACTTTTCGGCATTTGACGCATATATTTTATGTAACTTCTTGTTGTACTAAATAAATTTCTATGGGCATAAAAGCTGTATATGAAAATAAAAATATAAAAGTGTAGACGATTTTTTAATGTTAATGATTGAAACTATTTTAGCCTATTTTTATAATTTCTTTTGTAAGTATTTTGATTTTTTATCCCACATTTAAAATACAATTTATAGGTTAATGATAATAAAAATCAAATAGAAATTATTTTTCCAGAGTTAAAGGTTTCGCAAAGACAATGTAATTTTTCTTTTTCTTTTTTTTTTCTATTGAAAAAGGCTTGATCTTATAAGGAAAATTGTTTTTCACCGAAATAATTTTTTTTTCAATTTAACAAAAGAAAATAAATAAACGTTCTTTGTAAAATATTTTTGTTGCAAGGAATGGGGGCTTGGATTTTCTAATCTTTCCTCCTAACTTTAGGTGAAATAGAATAATTTTGGAAAAAATTACATCATTAACCTTAATCAATAATAAAATAATATAATAAGTAGGGGGATACTTAGTTTACTAGGGATTTGACTTCGTCTTCCTTGCATTGATTCCCAATTATATTAACCAAACACGAACAAAAGGAAATACTAACCTTAAAACTTTCTATCTTCCCTCACCTCACCTGCCCTCCACTTTCCCCAGTTTCCCTTCTCACTAAATTACCAAACAGAATATGTTTCTGTAAGTTTGTGGAACTGCCTTGGAGGTCACCAATAACAAGACCTACCTGGGAAGTGGTACCGGTACAAGCTCCTTACAAAGGCTTTCCTGTGGATTCACAGAAGTACAACTACCATTTCTCCAAAAAGAAACTGAATATGCTTTACGGTAGTTCCAAACACCCAGACTTCCCCTGAAACTTCGGAGTTTCTTCAACAGAAAGGAAAACAAAATGCTAGTAACTTAGGAAACCATGCGGAAACTGATGGATGGATCAACTTGTGCAATGTCTAAATAAGCTGCTGCAATTTTCTTAAAAATTAATGGATTTCTCAAATGTTGGGAGACAAGGGGAAATGCCTCTGCAATCCTCTCTCGAACTTGCACCCTATCCTATCCTGAATTATTGTTTGTATTTCATCCTGCGGGACTATAGTGTATAGCCCTTCCAAAGAAATCAAAACATACACAAGCAGCACCCAGCTTAAACTGTTATTCTCGGCAATTGATCCTCGTTTTCAGTAAGAAGCACAGAGCAATACCTGTACAAATCTAGTTCAAACATTCGAGAAGTACTGAATTTACATTAGATTTGGAGGCTGCCCCCAGGAAGTTCAATCAAACAGGCCAGGCCAGGCCTTGTAATATCATTATCCTAACTGTTCTAGGTGCTGGTATCAATTCAAAGTCAAGAGCTTTCATAGCTGAGCCCTCTACCAGTGAGAGGAGCATTGAGAACAACCATCTCAATGCAATCTTAAGAGCCTCGTAACTGAGCCTCTCTACTAGTGAGAGGAACATAGCGAACAGCAGTCTCACTCCTAATACTGACAGTGCCATCCAAATTTTTGTCTACTACTTGCAAATCTTGAAAAACATTTCCTACAGGAATCACCAGTCTCCCTCCAGGTTTTAGCTGCTCAATTAGTGGTGGTGGTATTTGTGGTGCAGCTGCTCCAACATGGATGGCATCATATGGTGCAAACTCAGGCCACCCTTGTCTACCATCTGGTAAAGTGTAGATACACCATTAGGTGAGTACAAATAAACAATCAAACTGAAAAGTTGCTATTTTCAATTTGTGGGATTCTGACCTGATGGTGCCTAGTCAATGATATGAAATCCACTAGAGGTGATATAATGTTCTACCAGAGAGACATGTGCGCATCATGGGGGCAATATTTAAGCAAGACTTGCAAAGAAAGGCTAAAATGGAGAATTAACAAAGTAATGTATGCTAAGTTCTCAAATATTGTGGATATCGTGGTTAGCAAGGTACGCGCTGTTTTGTTTAAGCATTAACCAAAGCGTGCTGTTCCTTGAGAGAAACAAGAAATGCAAAAGCAGCAATAACCTGAAATGGATCCACTATGAGTTCATAAATTTTTTATTGGCTGGCTTTCCTCTCAATCTTTTATTCAATCTCATTATTCATCTATCAACTCAGGCACATCCTTCGTCAGCAAGCTAGATTAGAGCGATTTTCACTTGGAGATAATCAAGCTGATATGCAGAAACGTACCACCAGTATGGACAGAGAGAGATCCTTCTTTCAACAGGGAAGCTGCATCACTTTTTTGAATGTTCTGGATTGAGGTTGTAACTAGCTCAGGGATATGTTCAACGCCAACGGCACGACCTTGAGGTCCAACTATCATTGCAAAGCATGCTGTCAAATATCCCGTCCCTGAGAAGAGAATAAGATAAGGACAGGCTACTTGATTCATGGAAAAAAGTAAACAACGGGAAGACTTCCAATGAACTCAATGGATGGTCTATACACATCTCATGTGGAATCAAATGATGTAATCAGATTACCAATGGAAACTGAAGACATAAAAAGATAATGCTACATAAATTTTGAAAGATGGAAAATGCTTCACACGCCTGAAGTAAATGACCAATTTCAATGCACTGCATGCAAAGCAGGAAAGAAAGGTTGACCTTAGGCTGTCTTTGCTTCGCAATAAATGTTTTTCAGATTTTCTCAATATTTGCTATAATCAAAGTTTTGTATTTGTCAAGCATCATCACAGTAAAATTAAAAAGTTATAGGTACTGGTGAAACTCTAGCATTAAGTGCTAGTGAAACCGACAACAGTTGCTAGCCACTAGTAGTGGTTGTCCATAACCATGGAAAATGTTATTTGAAATGAGGAAAATGATTTTCTCCATTTTTCATTCTCATTTTCCATAATGAAAACAATCAGCACCGACCATTGAGTACCACCTCTAATTTCCATAACCACTTGCCATTGTAAGCGACTACTAGCCATGCCTTCCTGAGATTAGAACAATAAAATTTGAATATTATAAAACTATGATTAGAACAAATGTCAGAGATAAAGTGAGGGAAAAATGCTTTCCACTAAATAAGCAGAGTCTTAGTTGCCATCATTCATCCATATACAAGGGATCTTAGAAATTAAAATTGACTGTTGGGTCGTTTACATGTATTTTGGTTTACTCATATCTCAAACTTAACCAATGCAGGTGTCAACAATAATAGAGTTAGAAGTCCAAAATCAACTATGGTACTAGCAAGCCATAAACCACAAACTGAGTTGAAAATATAATCCTATGATTACCATCTTAATTGACATTTGAGAAACCAAGATCAGAAAAATTGAGCATGTCTGGAAGAGATGCAGACCCTTTTTGTTGTCAATTAATTGCCCTACATTGTACAGCAAATCTACTACATGAAATTCCATCCTTTCCTTCTAAAATTTACTATCTGAATTTCCAAACCAAACGATAATCAATATCTAGAGCCATTTCTGAATGCACTAAAACACAAAATCATTTCTGAGAGATCTTTGGCTAATGAATTATTTCTGAGAGATGCTCACTAAAGACAAGGAGGAATGACCTGAACCAACATCTAAAGCATGCATGCCAGGCTGCAAATTCTTCTCCAGTAACTGAAGACACATTGCATGCATATGAGGTGCAGAAATAGTTGCATTATAGCCAATTGCCATGGGACTGTCAACATAAGCTGGAGAACCATCAGGCACGAACAAAGCTCGATCAATTTTCTCCATCACTTCAGCCACTTCCTTTGAAGTAATAATCCCTAAACGCTGCAACTGCTCAACCATGGCTTTGTTCCTGTTGATTCCATTTCCCGTCCAAAATCTCTGCAAAGGCTGTCTAGTTATTTACTACTGACCGACAGAAAATCCCCTGAGTCATAAGCCAAAAAGAAGATTGCGAAACTAATCATAGTATCGGAAAATCAATTTTCATATGAATGGTCATACATAAACCTCAATGCAGTACCTACTAGCAGGGAGCTACAGGTAGCATTATTACAATACCTTTACAAGCTTCAGTGGTCTTGACATCAGGTATCGCTATGGCCAAATTTATGTAATCAGAATAGCTTTACATAGCGAATCTTCAATAATGTAGTTAAGGCGGCCACAGAACTTCCACAATCAGCCCATAAAATGTATGGTTGCAAATGAAGAAAGTAAATCAGGAGGAAACACTTTTGGTTCAAAGAAGGATAACCATACCAACAACTAACAATTTTTATTATACATCTTAACTCACGTTCTAAAGCACATCAAGCTGATACCTAGAATACCTGGAGATATGAGTCTCTAGTTTAACTGTACTACTGTAAATTTTCTTTCTATAGCGACAACCTAAATAAATCTTGAAGCATGAAAATTCTTTTCACTAACGTAACAAACCCATTGATCTGATGAAACATTTGAATCTTGTATTGGCACTAAGCAAACAGACAGTCATCAGTCATGATGGTACCAAGCTGACATGGTATTCCAACATTATCCTTCAAGGTTGCAACAAAGGAAGGACATACAGGTTCCACTTTGAAAAATACACAGACAAACTTAATTTGCAAAACACACACGTCTTTTCTTATTGTTTCTTTCCAATTATTTCCACCCATTTGTCTTTCCATTAATTATCAAACGCACCCTCACACGCACACACCTACACTAGCAAAACCTTCCCTTTCTTTAAGAAAAGAAAGAAAAGCACCCCTTTGAATTTCCAAAGTCGAGAAAGTTCCAAATCCATTATAGCATCAATCGCAATATACCATTTGAAAACTATCATATGCATAAAACATCACTAACATCACTCCTTTAACTACTCCGAATTTCAAGACAAAAGATTTTCTTTAACGTAAAAGCACGGAAACAATTGAACTGACTACTTATGGACACATGAACCATCTGCACCTGCTGATCAATACGTAACATAGTTTTTACAACTAATCACATTTCTAGTAATTGCTTATCTTAGAATGTAACACTAATACACAAGGATGATCAAGAGCAATAATTCCATTGATCAATCATACCAACAATTGAATGCAAAATCAAACCAAAATTTCCATGGCCCCAACTTTCGAGTCAATTGGCCAACGAAAATCCCTTTTTCACTTCAATACAATCAAATGATGCACATATGATTAGATTGCATGTAACGGTTCATTGAAGAAGCGTACCTCCATGCGGGAACAGAGAAGGTTGCCCGTGATGGGGGGAGAGAGAGAGAGAGAGAGAGAGAGAGAGTGAAGATTAAGAAGTGAGTTCTAGAACTGGTGCAAGATAGCGGTAACCACACGCGACGTTGCTGCAGAGGAGTTGAGTTATAGATTTCCTCTTCCACTTTTCTTCTTCTTTTTTAAATTATTATTTTTCTACACTTTTGCATAACTAATTTTGTCTCTCTCTCACCTTACCTTTACTTATTACTTGCCGAGGACTCGCATCCGTTGTAAGGGTAAAAATAATTATATGCAAAGTTAAATATTTAGGTTGGCATAAGCTAAAAAAAAAAAAAAAATTTATCAGAACCGATTGATTCCATTACATGCCTAAAAGATAATAATATACGCTTAAATAATTAAACATGCAGTAAATACTGGAAATACCAAAAATAAAACACTAAAAATATATAACAGTAAATGTAAAATTATTACAAAATTTAATTATGTAGAGTTTAAAAGAATTAGAAACAAAAGTATTATTGAAAAAAAAAAAATGTAAAAACATAAGGTAAAAAATAAAGTTATTTATAAAACACTAAAAACATGAAAATGAGTGAATAAAGTTATCTATAAAACACTAATATATATATATAGTATATATATCTTACAGCTATATATATATATATATATATATATATTACAAACCTAAAACCAAAAGAAAATATTAGAGATTTGATTCACGAGCCTACAAACTGGCTCGTGAACCAATAGCCTTATGAATTGGCCAAAAATTGGCTTTAAGCGAGCAAGTTATGGTTCAATAATGTTGAATCGTAGCCTAACGATTTTGGACCGATTCAAATCCAATCTTAGATTTACTTATAAGCTTACAAAAATATGAAAGAACATGCTAACAAATTGATTAGTTATATAAAAATGTAAAAGTTCTTCATATAACTGGCATCATCTATTTGGAAAATAAAAAAACCCCTTGTACATCTACCTATTGATTTAAGTTTTGCGTTGTAAATATTTGTAGATGGAAAACATTATCTAAAATATTAAAATTAATAATATACAAGAATTTATAATCTTTTTATTTTTCATAATTTTACTTGAATGTTGGTGAAGAAAAAGTGCTTCTTTTTTTTTATCGTTATCATTTTAGCATCACAAGAATTTATAAGAAATTTAAAATGAACTAGGTTATGGTGTAGTGCTTTCTAAATGATTATTTTTGTGTTATAGGCACAGAGATTTATTAAAGTATTGTTGCTTGATTTATAAGTCATAGGGATAATACATGAACAATCAATAGGAATTTTATATTTTGCACAACATTACATGTTTAAAACTATAATTTAATAGATGATATGCTGTTTTATAATGCAAAATCAATATGTTCTAAAAACTTATAGATGTTTCTTTTTGCAATATAATACATGCTTTAATGTTGTATGTTCTAATTCTTAAGAATTAGAACTTAACAATTTATATCTTTCAAATTCCTAAGCATGCAATGTCCAAAGTTCTAAATACAATTAAAAGAAAAATGCAACATAACATGCAACCACACTAATAAAAAATTAAATTAAACTCCTTAAACTTTTTTCTCTTTTTCTTTGCCATATTATATATATATATAATTTTAGAATCCACATAAGGAATACATAATAATAATTCCATCAAACCTTCTGAAGGATTAATTAGTAACTAATGGATGTAGACACCAAAAGTGCCTTACAGCTATAATATTATAGATGGATAAATAGATAAATATAGCATATGGTACCATAAACTTTCAACTTTCAACACATAATAAAAGTACAAATAACTAAAATTAGCAAAAAACGCTTATGAAGACAGCTTTAGTGCCTCAGGTAAGATAGTCTAACTAGAAAAGTTACTTATAAGTAAATACTTGAAGATAGCACCGTAATATTAATAACATTATCCAAAAGGAAAATTATAGGAAATTCATTTATTTACATCAAACATCTTATTTGCTTTTCAAAAGACCTCATTGTATGATAATTATTCCACGCATGATTTTACTCATAAAATACCAATCAACAACAAAATTTTATTATATGCAAAAAACTGCAAACTGGGACCAATTGTAGAACCGAAAGAAGAAAAAAAAAAGAATAACCAAACAAACTGTTCTAGTTGCTCCTTTTCTCCATATACCCTTGATGGGCTAAAGAGATGAAGAAATTCATCTTCCTTTAAGTTACCCAACACTCAATTGCTCCTTCTATATATTCTTTCCTTTGTCGCTCATTGTCATGATATTCCAAGTACATGGCAATTAAAACTTAGAATTGTTATATTTTAAGTTCATACTTAGGGGAAAAAAATAATAAAATAAATAGATCATCAATAATATAGATGTATTAAAACATGATCCCAATGGTATATTTATTCATTTCCTTATTTACCAAATAGGTTTGTTCAAATTTATACTACTTTATAATCATAATAACTGTCACGCCTCGAAAAGGTAGAGTCATAACAATTCCACAGTATAAATCATTTTAAGATAGAAAATGACCTTACAGCTACTATTATAGACCTAGTTTACACTAAGCGTACTTCACTCCATTACTTCAATTAAATACTTGTTTAATATAAACCTGTAGAAGAATTCTTTTGAAATAACTGATAAAGCAAACTCATAGGTTTAACCTTCCAAAAGAGTATTAGTAAAACCTATAGGTATACATTATTCGGTATACAGACCAAAAGATGAAAAATTAGCGAACCCCTTGAGAAGACTTCGGTAGTTTCCTTAGCAGCTAGAAATAAACAATAATAAGAATCAAATTCAATCGAATTCTTCTTAATCCTCACTCCTCAACCTCATTTGCTAAAGTTTTGGTTTTAAGTACGATATTTATAGTTCCACTTTAAACTTGCAAAACAGATTATAAGGAAATGAGTGATAACTTACTCAGTAAGTAAGATCAAGATAGAAGTATGCATCTAATACATTACAAACAGGGTTTTCAACCAAATTAGTTAAATGTAATGCATGTACAAACAGATGTAATGCATGTCATCACATTACGTTATCCAGTCCATCATGAGATTAAAGAAATTACACTTGTTCTAATCTGAGTTGAGGAGATTGATGTCGTATATTCGTAAATCGAAACCAAATCAGGGCTTGTGCAATAGAGAACACCCTTCTCTTGTAACCACATTCGAACTATAGTCCTCAACCTTGCTGTGACCTCTTCTCCTATCACTTAGTTCAATTATGGTGGGGAAATGACCATTTCAGCTATCCTCATCAAAAGAAGTCTATGTTTGACTCTAATGGGTTACGATACATATTAGGCTAGATGTTAAGCCAAGTTCGAGTTAGTTTGTCTTCAGGGTGATCAAATAAGCTCAAATAAGTTAAATAGGGCAATATTCATAAAGCAAACATAACATGGAGTTTAGCTCACACCATAACAAATCAAATCTCAAATACATGCGCCAGACACTCAGAAACAACTAATTATAATTACATGCAAGTATATACCTAAGTCTCTAAGTATTCTGAAATAATATTTCGAAGTGCGGCAAAGCGTTGATCCCACTTACTTGGAATTGTGCATACTTAATTGATCGCTACTTGAAACTCCTCACTAACAAGAATCCTATATATCAAAACCTAAGTGTAATTCCATAAAATTTATAAAATGTTAAAGATTTATTTATCTTATTAGACTATATCTACATTGTTGTCAACATTGATATATTACTTAAGTAAAGGATATATGTGTATTTCAACAAGTTGTATATCGAATTCCATTGTTAAACGTTTGTAAATATATTCCATGTGCTTATAAAGGGAAGACATGCTTATATTCTATGTAGTTGTAATGTGTAAAACTTTCTCTTTTGTTATAATAACAATATATGATTAGTTACACATACATACATGAATATTTATGCACATATACATGGTTTTATAACGTTTGTAAGGTACTTTACTTTTAATATTACAGTATCCTATAAGAGTTACACTCATATATTATAGTTATATACCTAATAGTAATCACATGTATGGTTTGTCTATGCTTTATAAGGTTACTACAAGTCTATTAATGTATAGGTAAAAACAACTATAGAATTATACTTTGTTTTTAGTAGTATATAATAAATAGATATATGATAATATATACCATGTAAGATTGAATTGTTAATAGTTTATGCCATCTTCATGCTATTTGTATAATAATTAGGTATATTGCAATAATTAGCTTCATATAATTAAAATTTCTATAATGTTGTCCTTGCAATTCAACATTATTAAACAAAATCACTTTCACTTTAAAAAGTTATATTTATACCCATAACTCACTATAAATTACTTATTATTAACCTATATATAGATGAATAGAGGGTATTAAGTTCAACTTAAAGTCAACAAACTTAGACATCAAATGCTTGTTGTGGTATTAAGCTAGTGAGCAAAAAATTAAGGATATTGATATCCTACATTAAGTAGAGATATATATACATATTTCTTATTACTACTAATATTTGTACAATTATTGAAGTACACACTTAAATAGATTAATAATAATAACATAAGACACACAATTTAGTGGAAGGAGGTTATTTGGAATTATTATAAGGAACTCCAAAACCATATTTCTTGTCTTCAAATATTTCTTCTATGGGCTCCTTGTACATTTGTTATTTCATTATTATATTTTTTTTTCTAACCCTTTTCTAATTCTCATGTCCTCTCTCTATCCCTCTACTTCAACTTTTAATGTATATATGCTTAATATTCCCTTGCAAATGGCTAATTGCCATATATTTATATACTTGTACAACTTGTGTCATTGCTTACTTTAGGCAATTTGAACTCCTATTTATTTATATATTTGTTTACAATTTTCCTTTATTTTTGTAACTTGCACAATAAGTTTGTAATTTAATAAATATTAGAAGATAACTATCAAAGTGGGAGTATATGTTAATCCTACACGTAGCTATGAGGAGGATGGTTTCTTTAAGGATTAATTTACGTATTTGGTAAGAATAAATAGATAAGATTAGCTATAGCACAAATATTGAAAAATATTGCATTTATCCTTAGTACCTTTAGGTATTTCAAAAGAATTCAATTTCATATATAAATTTATTCAACTTATATATATTCAAAGCATACAATCTTACATGATCCAATTAGAAAGTGATGATAGGTTGGTCTTATTTATATGTCTCTCTTAGTGTTATTATTATTATTTTTTTCTTAAAACTTTATTTGTTAATTGTAAACTCTGCAATTTGGTGTTCGAGGTTCAATTTGTAAAATTTGGGATAATCAAGTAAATTATCCGATCAAGGCTAAATTTTACAATAAATTGTAAGCCCTAAAGCTAAGCCAAGTGACCATAGGAATGAACTTAGAACATAAGGTTTAGGGCGATCGGTTAAAAGATCCGATCAAACCTAAATTATAAGCTATTGAGAGAAATATTAGTAAAAATGACCTCATAAATGTGAATTTAAGAAAATAAGTAATAAAATAGGAGACTATAAAATTTTGAAATTCTAAGCATAATAATTGCTAATTACCGAAAAGGTGAAAAGAGTAATCTAATAAGTAATAAATTAACTAGAGATAGATTATATGTATACTAAAAATTTTAGAATGACCTAAATAATAATTAGGAATGTTCACGTCTACCCTATATGTATTTATGAGTAGATAAAAATACGCGAAATTACCTAAATTGGCCAAAAACTAAGTAAATAATTAAAGAAAATTATAAATTAATTATGGAAAAATCAGAAAAAAATTAGAAGAGGATAAGATGATCCAAATCAGGTCGTGGCATGTCAAGATCTGTAAAATAAAGATCCACCAATTAGAATTAGGCAATACAAAAGCCAAAAATCAAGAAAATTAGGCAAAGTTATGTCTAATTAATGCATAATAATTACCAAAATCGTCTATAAATAGGAAAAAATTTTTCAGAACTCATTTGGGTAGTGAGGAATCTGAGAAAAATTGAGAGACTCAAAAATTTAGGAGAAAATCTAGAAAACAAAAAAAGAAAAAAAAACTGTACAGATTGGGCAAGTGAGCCAAACCCACACCTCCCCACTACCTGGGACCGAGCCACCACCACCACCCCACTCTAGACCCACCGTTTGGGCCGGCCGACAACCTTGGACCGAGTTTGGACGGCCAGAAAGCATCGAACCGAGTGAGTCCCATAATTGTCCCAATTTTGTATAATTTAGTAAAATTAGTTATTTTGCCTAGAAAATTATGAAACTTGTTATTCTGAGGTTTTATTGTATGTAGATTTAGGAAAAAATAGTGATTTAGTTTAATCACGTCTGAAAATATAGGATTCTTAACAAATTGAACAAAACCGAGCATGATTAGAATTAGAAATAAATATGCTTAAGAGTGTAGTTTGAAGCTCAATTTTTTTTTTGTAGGATGCTCATGTGATATAGAACAGTGCTATGAAGACATTTTTTTAAAATTAATTTTTGAAATTTTTAAGTTAATTTTTAGCCCTAAAATGCTAGAAAAATTGGGTAATTTGGGTTAATTAGGTGATTAAGATACTAATTATTGATTTAGATAGTAATTAGATGTTTAAGGATGCTAATCTCTGATATGGAAACCTAATCCTAGCCTTTGGAGTATTAAGTATGGGTAATTTAGGAAATTAAGTAGTTAATGTAAGAAATTAGTAATATGTGAAATTGAAAATCAATAAATCTAAAAAAGTAGGGTTATTTAGATAATATTATAATAGAAATTAGAAAAATAATAAATCTGAAATAACATTTAATTTTAAGTAAATATCTCCAAACGTAAGATTTTCTCACATCGGAAATAAATCCGACACCCCAATTAGGGTTAGCGTGTATCGAATAGTTTAGAATACTAAATTAAGACCCAATAGGATATTTAGATACTCGAGCTTAATGTGATTAATATCACATTAGGATTCGAGCATATGTAAGACTTAAGAATTAAAATTAAAAGCTAATTTAGGATTCGAACCCCGAAATAGATTACAACGAATCATTAGTACATTATAGGTATACATGGAAAAATGAGTTAAATTATGAATTAGAATATGAATTCTTAAAGTATAAGTACTAAAAAGACCTATTTGTATTATAGGACACCTAGAGACAAATCAACTTGCAACTAAGGGATCGAACGATCGAGCAATTCCAAGTAAGTTGGGTTATTGCTTATTGTAATAAAGTACTAGTTTTATGATACTCGGAGACTTAGGATTGTATATGGTTGTGATTGTAAGTAGTTTACGTATGTGTTTGGTGTATCTGAATTCGTGCTAAAATTGTGATGTGAGTGATTTTGTGTTATGATTGAATTGGTGTAAAATTATTTAAACACCCTAAATGAAATTTAATCTTATTCGACTCTAAGAACCAAAAATATCATGCATTGTAACTAGTTAGGGGATTATAGGATTCTCCAACCAAATACCGACCCCTTCGAAAGGGATAACACAGGATTGCAAAATGATCTCTTTTTCATCCTCAGTTGAACCAAGTGACAGAAGAGGAGGTCGCGGCGAGGGTGAAATCAATGGTTCGAAGGTAGTTGCGGGAGGAGTGAGGTCTCCATTGCACAAGCCTGGGTTTGGTTGTGAGCTGCTGCATAACATGGAACTCCTCAACCCGGATTAGAGCGGGCGAAATTTCTCTGATTTCACAACGGACCGGACTACGTTGTGCGATGATACTTGATTGTTGCATTGCATGAAAATAATTGATTGATAATTTTGTTCGTGCTTGTATGCATTCATGAGTCTCCAATTCAACTTATTGAGCTGTAGTTGCTCATACCCTTATAGATCCTTTTGCAGGTTCTGATCTCTGAACAATTCAAGTAGAATGCCTCCTTACAATTACCCAGAGGTTAGTCCTTTTAAAGCCGAGAGTGTGAGGATCAAACTACTTAATAATGATGTGTAGCTAGAGTATCCCTATAGTCAAGGATGAAAGACTGATAGTTTTTATGTAATTTAGTGAACCGTTGTATTTATGTAAAACTTCTTGGGCAGCTCTATGGACTTACTTATAATTATATATGTTTATTAGAAATTTGTAATATTTATTATAATTGTAGTTTAAATGATAAACCGACTGTTTACTTTAAAGCGAGGAGTTATCGACGCCTTGTATAGATCACGTTTATGGTAGGCACTGTGAGGCCAGTTACTATCATAGAATGGTTTACACGGTGGGATTGTTGTAACTCTGCGACTTCGAGGCATAACATAAATTAGGAATATTAGTAAAAATGATCATATGAGTTTGAATTTAGGAAAATAAATAATAAAATAATTAATTATTATAATATTGAATTACATGTAATTTCTTCTTATTTATTAGAAATGCGTAAAACGAGTTTCAATAACTAACGAATTGATAAAGATAAATTATATATATACTAAAAATCATAAAATAAGATAAATAATATTTAGAAATATTTATTTGTACCATATATATATATTTAAGTGTAGATTAAAATATACGAAATTACTTAAAATACCAAAAATATGCTAAAATAATACTAAATAATTAAAAAAAATCAAGAAAATATGGAAAAGCATGAAATTGTTCAAAACATAGGCGTGACTAGCTAAAAATAGAAGATGGAAATTCCACAAATAGGATTAGGCCATTTAGAAAATAAGAAGGGAAAAGAGAATGGATACATGACAACTGGAAAATACAAGAACACCCTTGAACACTTTTATAAATTCATGAAACCCTTACCAAACCTCATTTGGTCAGTAAGAAACTAGAAAAAATTAAAGAGAGCTTAAGAACAGAGTAGAGTGTATTTTTACAAAAAAAATAACAAAATAGTGTGTATTTAGGACTTGTAAAGGGATTTGACACCCGACGACCACTTGGAGAAGGATGGCCACCACCACCTGATAGCAAATCTACCGCTTGGCGATCCAACAATGGTAGAGCCACCACTAGTGGCTGGGGACTTTTTAATCGATAAGTTCTAATTTCCTTTTTGAATTTGTTTAATGTACTAAAAATATCAAATATATATGGAAAATTATGAAATTTGGTTTCCTTAGGAACTTTTGCATATAAAATTAGAATATCAAACCATTTTTTTAAAATTAGAATTACTTATATGTGTTCCTTAAGAACAGGTCTGATTCTAACGAATTTTATATGAATTTTAAAAATTAGAAAATAATGTTATTTTGAGCTAATTTTTGGTGTACATATTCATTATAGATATATTTAATTTACATAAAAATAATTTTTGATAAACTATATGTTTAGTATTTATTAAAATTATTTTGTTGAATTTACCCTGCTTTTCATATAATAGAAATAATAGGTTTTTAATTAAATTCATTAATGAATCTAATTTTTAATGACTTATAAAGCTTAGTTATGATTTTTGAAATATTCAGTTTGAATATTATAATTTTATTTGATCATTTACCTAATTTAAGCTAATTTTTAGCAAAAGTGAACCTAAAATGGGTATACCGAAAAATAATATATATTAAACTATCTTATACTTTTCATGATCATAATATAACAATCATAATTTATTGAGTCTAATATATTTTCTGTAGCTTTAATGGAGCTTGAATATTAATTATTATATATTTATCTAGCATTTATGCATAATATGTACTAAATATGTAGGTAGTGAGGTATATTTAAGTTAATTTTGTAATTTAGGGTAATTGGGTATAAAATTATGATTTATGATATAATTAAACATTTGATATGTTATTGGATGATGAAAGATGATATATATAGTGCTAGAAGTATTAAATAAGTGATCTAAGAGTGAATTATATAATAACAAATAATATATAGATATAAGAAATTAATGAATAGAAAATATTGTGTCAAAATTGATAATATTATAATAATATCAATATAAAATAAATCTGATATGAAATATAAATTTATACAATTATATGAAAAATATAAATTTTTCTCATATCATGAGTTAAGTTGATAGTTAAATTAGGATCATGGTATACCGTATGGACTAAAATGCTAGTTAGAGACTAAATACAATATTTATGATACTCAAACATATTGTGTTTAATTTCATATTATGATTTGAAACGAAATCTTAAAATTACATACAACACCTAAATCGGAATCGAATTCGCAAAATGAAATTAGAACCTATCTTGAATTAAAAATAATTGTAAGAGACTTAAAAACCTGAATAATTAGATATAATAAAACCCTAATCTAAAGATAACATAAAGAAATATCGAATAAAACTTATATAAGATAGTTATATGAGTATTAAAATAATATTTGTATTATAGGAATTATCGGCAATAGTCTGTGTGACTCAAACCTTAAGTGAGTAAGCGAAGAGTTTAGGTAATTTGGGATTAATACGTTACTGTATTTTGGAGTACTAATTTATAGTACTCGAGGGTTTGAAATTGTATCTAGTTGTGTTTGCTAGATAATCGACTGTACGTGTGCTTGCATGTGCTTGTTTTGAGTTTGATGATATGATTAATGGTTTATTGCTCTGACTTGTATTTGTGTAATTTATTTGAAATAATTGAACACCTTAGACCGTATTTAATTAAATATATGACTTGTATTTGTAAATTGGACTTGCATAACAAACCCATTAAAGGAAATGTTTAGGTGAGGAGGTCGTAGTAAATGTGAAGTTAATGGAATAGCATTGGATAGCATAATGAGTCTCTTATTCATCCTTAGTTGAACTAAATGATAGGTGAGGAGATCGCGGTAAAAGTGAAGTTAATGGTTCAAAAGTAGTTATAGGAGGAGTGACATCTTCTTTGCACAAACCTAGGTTTAGTGGTGAGCTATTGCATAGACATGAAAACTCCTTACTCTGATTAAAGCGGTTGTAATTTCTCTAATCTCATGATGGATCAGACAACGTTATATGATGGCATTTGCTTGTAAATGCATTGCATCTAACTAATTTGATTAACAACTCTGTTTGTGTTTGATGTATAGTTTTGAGTTTCTCTTCCAACTTACTAAGTGGTTAGTTGCTCACATCCCTATAGATTTTATTGCAGGTACTAGCTAGGAAGCGATCTTTTAACTACCCTAAAAATAGCGATTATTGGCTCTTGGGGAGTGAGAATATAAAACTGAGAACCAATTACACTCCCAAGTTTGGATTATTTTACCTTTAAAAATTTTAATAATAATTTTTGTATCATTTAAGTAAATTATGATTAAGTTACTAAATACTGTAAACATACTAGAGTTATTTTGGTGTAGATATGTATTTTTTTCATAATTTCTTGGGTAAATAATTTATTTAATTTATATATTATTTACTTCAAAGCAGGTTAGTCATAAACGCTTTGTGTAAATTAAGTCTAAAATAGCAGCTGTAAAATCGGATTTTATCATATAATGGTTTGTACAGTAGAACTATTATGACTCTGTAGCTTAGAGGAGTGACCTTAATGTCTTCTAAATAATATATACAATATCTTAGCATACATCATATTTGATTTTATGGTATCAGAATAGTTAAGTTTGAACTCGATAAATTAAAGTTTATGGCAGGAGAACTAATGCATTTTGACTCTTCTTTAAAAAAAAAAAATTCGATTTCATATAACTACTGTTTCTAACTTTTTGTGTTTTTTTTTTTCTTAGGCTTCATATTACCCTTAAGGGTTATTAATTAATTTTAATTTTTTTTTGTTGGTCCTAAATTTTAAGACGAAAGCCTTAAGTACGAACTAGTCAATATCTTTACTTTGTACATTGCTCGTAAGCTAGTATACTTGTAATATTCAGATTTATGGGGCTAGTTCATCCTATTCTTTTATTAGGTTCCAACTATTACTAGCTTGAATTGTAGGGTATTATATTAGCAATAAGAATCTACATAAATAATAATCAATAATGAATGTATTCAAACCTAGATGAAACAATCAAACATTAGTATCTTTGTTTCAACAAAAGAAATCGGTTTTCTTCATTACAATAACCTATTTTTCTAAAACCGAAGACACTTTTCATTGATTTAGTAAACATTTTTTACGATTGAACAAATGAGCACTATAAAAAAGTTAAGATTTTGAATCAAATTACCATAGAAGACCACAAATTCACCTTGAAACGTCAAAAAATAAAATAGATAAAACAAAGACTTTTTTATTTAACCAATGAAAATTTAATTAATCCAATCTTACCAGCGATGAGCAAGTGATAGAGAAAGTTTGTGAGTTGAAAATGCAACTACATTGGAATTAGAGTATTACAATAGCAAAATAACAATGTAATTGCAAAAGGAAAGTCGAATTACTTATAAACATAAAATTAGATAAATTGATTCAAAAAAGTAAATTACATGGTAAATCATTACACATAGAGGTTTGTGGATTTATATTGTCTATATTCAGTTAGCTATCTTTAGAAGAACCTGTTTTGATTGGAAAAATTGGAGTGAAGTATAAGTTGTCGAAATTAAGTGGGAATAGTATATTTTCCAAAATTTCACGTTCTGCAATTAGATGCATTACCTTCTAAAGTCCCATAATTGTGGCAAATATAAAATCGTCCATATGAAAGTCTATGTTGAAAATTCGACCCAGAAAACAGAAATTGATTAATGGTTAAGAATAGAATTGAAGGCAATAGAAAGCATATGTAGATATAAATTAGTCTATCATCTTCATTTGACAATAAGTTGCAAATTAAATTTTTAACTTAAAAAACATCAACCACATATAATGAAAAAAGAAGTACAATTTTAGAGGAGGGAAAAGGGAAGAATGAAAAGATCTCTAATTCATTTTATTAGTGATAACTTGTAAAGAAAACTAAAATTTCCAAAGATGGAAGAGAAAAACCTGAAATTTTCAAAATCAAAGAGCTAAAAACATGTCTACTCCAAGCAACACTGTATTCAATCAATGGATCTGAGTTAAAAGAACTCTTATATGGAAAATGTATGAGTCCCTCCCTTTTATACTATAATCATCTTTTTTGTCAACATATATGAACAAAGTACCCAAAAAATTTAAGAGTGGAACATGACTCGCATATAGAAGTAACCAGTGCCTTGTGTATCAATTTTGATTTGCTTAAAAAAATAGAAGAACTTTTTTTTTTTTAGGCAACTTAGTTCATCCATCCTACAATCAATTATGAAAACATCAACGTGAAGATTTGCCCATAAAAAGTAGAAACCCCTTTTTTTTTTTTTAATTTCTTTCACATGTTAGTTCATCCGTCCTATAATCAATTACAAAAAAATCAAATGAAGAATTATTAACTAATAAATCTAAAACTAGTGTCTTGTGATTTGATTTTGATTTGCTTGTTAAAAATAGAAGAATCCTTTCTTTGGAAGTTAGTTCATCCATCCTGCAATCAATTATGACACACATCAAAATGAAGAATTACCAATTGATAAGTCTAAAGATTGAATCTTTAGCAAGTCTACAGGGAAAAACAAGGCAAAGAGTTTAAGTTATTGAGTTTGAATATTATATACTTTCTAACTTGGAGAAATTAGAGCAAGAGTCATGGAGATAAAATGAAGAAGAAAAAAGGAAAAATAGTTTGTTGCTGGATAAAATCGCCACATTGATGGAAAATTTTAGGGATAAACATGTAAAGTAACCATCAAGAAGTTAAAAAGGAGTACTGTGTAGTAATTATGAGAAAATCGAAAAACGTGGGTCTTTCAATGAATGTATAAGTCTGGTACATTGTGATTTTTGAATTTTTGATAACATTAGAATATTTATAATTACTTTATTATATCGTGTGGATTCTAATAAACTATTTCTTTTATAATAATAGATGAGTCCCTAAAATCTCATTCCTACATAATGACCTTAAAAAATATAACTTCAATTTGGAAAAAAAACAAAGAAAGAAAATGAAAATTTGTCACTTATGAAAGCTATTCTTTTTTACTATAAAACCTTAATAACCACAACCATTGTCAAATATTTCATGATACTTAAACAGAAAGGTATTACAAAAAAGGAAACAATAATATTCTTAACAAAATTTTAGCGAAAGGAATTTCAAGGACCATCATCTATGAGAATCAAAGAAGTACATAACCATGAGCAAATTCCAATCCAAGAAATGGAAAAAAAAAAAAGTTAACTAATTAACATGACCACACCATATCTTGATCTTTATTCACATACATAGGTGGATATAATATAAATTTTCCTTTAAGTCCTTTATGTCCAAAGTTTAGAGTCTAAAGACCAAAACCCTAATATTCTAGCTATGTCATCTCATATACTACTCTACTAAGGGATCCTCATACATGAACTAATCAAATCAAATCATAAATCAAGAATAAAAATGGAAGATAATATAACTATGTAATACGATAAAGCCTAAAAATTAACATATTTATATAATATGATTTAATCACTTAAAATGTAAGGTACTGTATATATATATATAAAGGAAAATATAAAGTGGACACATAATGAGGGTGTCAAAATAGATAGTTTTACTAATCATTATAATAATAAAAAAATACATACTTAATTAAACAATACTAAAACTTATAGAAATACATTAGAAAAGATATATTAATAATAGGAATCCAAATCATACATACTATACGATTAATATCATACACTACATAACCATAATATCAATGTAATAGAAATAATATTAATAAATTAAGGTCGTAATTATAATAGAATAAAATTATGGTAATCAAATTGATACTCGAAATCGTACATACATAATACGTGTATTAATGTAACTCCACACTCAGAAAATAGTGACTGAATTTGGAATACAATAGAACATGGAAATCAACCCATACATATACATATACCCATACTTTGATATATGATCCAGATTATAATAGTTACTCCCATATAAATAATACTACCAATATGATAAATAACTAAATAAATTTATAGTAGGAATCAGATACTAACAAATTAACTATTTTCACAATAATAACGAAGAATAAAAACAATATACTATGTATACGATATTGAAAAAGGAAATTGAATTGACTCGTAAAATAAGGCCAAAACAAAAATACCAGATAGACATAAATCCATACAAAAAATGAACCTATTATAAACGAAAATAAAGAAATTATATTTTGTATACTAATATACTTAAATAATTAACAAAACTAAATAACTTGAGTGGTTCGAAATATGCAGAAATAGAAACAAAAACCTAACCCAACAAATGTGGGAAAAAAAAAAATTTAAATTGAGCTTGGACAATGAATTAACGATTGTGGCAACGGAAATGATTTTGGGGGTCCGTATGTTAGGGCTTAGGGATTGGGGCAAGTGGAGAACAGTAAGGAGGGAATTAATAGGTTCTAGCATTGGGGAAATGGGGAAGACAATGAAGGTTAGGGGGGAGAAAAGAAAAACGAAAGAGTAGAAAGGGAATTAGGGAAAAAATTGAGAGAGTAAAGAGGAAGGGATGACAAGAGGATGAAGAAGGAGAGAGAGGGTGAGTTGAGAGCATAGAGAAGAAATTGTAGCGATGAAGAGAAAAGAAAAGGTATAACTTTATGGTAAGTTTTGAGTAGGTCCAGAGTTACTCTAGAATAAATAGTGAGTTTATACTTAAAATGGAAAAGTAAAGAATTAATTGAAATGAGAAATATAGTGTTTAGAAAAATAAACCATTTATAAAAATATTATAAGATATATATACAATACTAATAAATTACATATATCTTATACGTAAAATAAAATTAATCTATTTAATGCATACGTAAAATAAGTGTTTTAGAAAAATATAATCGAAACCTTAAATTAGACATTTATACTATAAGATAAAATTTAAAATAAGTCTAGAGTTACTCGAAGATAAAATAATTGAAACTTTTCTTTACTAGAATGCGTTTTCTATCAACACTACTTAAATAAATTTTATAACTTAATTATTGTTTTTATTTTAACTAGGGCCTTTCAATCATAAATATTTCTTTGAGTCAACAAAACTGTAGAAAATTAAAATTGATTAAATTTAAAATTTAAAATCTAAAACAAATACGAAAAGCATTGATATACTATTCAGAACTTCAATTGTGTATGAAAACCCCAAATCTTGTGTATACGTAAATATAAGAGATTGAACCCGAACCCGAACCCGATAAAAACCCTAAAATTAAAGTACTAAGTTTATAAAACGTATAAATTTACCCTAATAGTGATAAAGTCCTAATTGGGTACAATGATCGATAAATACACATAATCGCGTAAAATCACTAATGAACGGATATAAATAATTTCAAAGTATTAATAAATAGATAAGAATAAAAAAATAATTAAATAAATTAGCAAGATTGCAAATATTATCTTATGATTAATTATGGCGTCACATATATGTATATATATATGTGTTAGTTGTATATTAATTTGATTATTTGATTTAGTTTTATTACATATTTTATGTTTTTGTATCATATAGTATACATTAATTTTATACCCTATATTTTTCATAGTTATATTATATTTTATTTTAAGTATTACCTAAAAGTTGAAAAAAAAAAACATTAAGAAAAGTCAAACAAAACAATTTTATAATTCTTCTTTCTTTCTTTTTCCTTTTGTTCTTTTTTTCTTTCCTTTTTCTTCTTTTTCCCTTTCCATTTTTAGTTGTACAAGTGTCATAGAACTTTAACACATATGAGAAAATTGAGAATGAGATAAAGGAAGCAAAAGTCAACCCTTATCTTATCCTTTATCTTTTTTTTTTTTGTTTCCTTTTTCTTCTTTGCTTTCTTTTTCCCTTCCTTTTCCCCTACCTTTCTTTTCGATTGCCATGTACCCTCCTCTAGAATCTACTTTAATTTTCTTTCCTTTTCTTTTCGAAATTTAGCACAAAACATCAAGCTCCCTCTCTCCTCATTTGGGTCGACATACATCTTTCTCTCATCTTCCATTCTATTTTCATTTTTTTTTTTCCTTTTCACTATCATCTACCGTCATAAATTTACAACATCTTGTTTCTTCTCTATCATCGCTTTTCTACCAATATCAAGAGAGAAATAAAGAAGATTTCTTCCTAAGATTTTCAAAATCAAAAGTAATGAAATGTTACCTTATGTTATATTAGTTTTTTTTTTCTTTTATAATATAAGTTTTGTATATTAGGAGTTATATGTATTTGATGTAGCCAAGTGCACCTATCAGTTTATAATATAGTGGATTAAATCCAAGCATTGATTGGACTCTGACTATTAGTACTCGCTATTATATTACCTAACCAGCAAATTAAATTTGAAGAAACTTAAAAATGTAAATCTAAATTATTGCTAAAATAAATTTAAAAATTAACTAAGATGCAATTCAAGAATTAACAAGAAAGCAGTTCAATTAATTCAAGATTTAACGTTATACCTAGATCTTGCTTCCTCTAAATTTAACATGTGATCTTCCTAAAAATAATCTAATTTATTTTTTAGTTTTTCTTGACCGGAGAGAATTCTCTATTAAAGTTAACCACTTTTTCAAGCTAATTAACCTTAACCCTAGAGTTACTCATTAGAATCTCTTATCAATAGCATAACCTAAGATTGCATTATTAAATAATGAATTCTATACATTTTAATTTGAAATCCAGAAGAATTTTGCAAATTATCTCTAATCTTATAACAATTTTCATCGACTATGCCTTGATCTAATCCTATAAGAAATCTCTTAATTCTCTTATAAGATATCAAATTCCAGATCATTACTGTCAAGCTTGAATTTTCGATTTCTTTTTATTTAAAAATTGATTTCCCCATTTCCGATTAATACTAAACCCTAACCCTTTTAATATTAATCTTCGACTAAAGAAATTGAGAAATTCTGATATTTTATTGAAAATAATTTTTGGAGTTGCCACCCGACCGAAGTCGGGAAAAAGAAAAGAAAACCGTAACCAATTGGGTGGATTGATTACGATTTGACTACCGGTCTTTGATTTCAAATTTAATGAAGAATAAGAGGGTTCCAAGTTCGGGTGCTAACTTATTAAACCCTAAAGGGTACCACTATCTATTTATCGAAATTAAGATTATTTTTCTAATTATAATATTTAAAATAAATAAATAAATAAATAAAATCGAAAGAAAAAGTAACCTAAGTTTCTAAATATTTTATCGTCGCCTTGAAGGTGCTTACGTACCCGTTAGTTGGGATCAAACGATAGTAGTTCTTTCCGAAAACTTTAATGTGTTAGTTCTTTTTATAAAAAAAAATAATTGGTTGAAATTATGTTTTTATTAAGAAAAATCCTTAGAAGCCTAATTTTTATTCCTAATTATAAAAAAAAAAAACCTAAAAACCTAATTTTTGAAAAGTCCCAAATTAAGATTTTTATTTAAAAACAACTAAGTGATAATTTTTTTTATTTTCAAGAAAAACCCTAAAGATTTTATGAAATATGCAATTTTTATGAAATACGTAATGTTCTACATGATGAATCTTTTATATAGAAAAGATGCTTAAAATATAAAAAAGAAAAAAATTCCTAATCATAGAAAAGACATCTAAACCATAGAAAAGACATCTAAATCATAGAAAAAAATTATAGAAAAAATGTCTAAACCATAGAAAAGATGTCTAAATTATGAAAAAGATATAGAAAAAAAATCTAAATAATAGAAAAGATGTTTGAATCATAGAAAATAAACCTAAACAATGGAAAAGATACATAAACTATAGAAAAAAAAAAGTCTAAATTATGGAAAAGATGTCTAACCATAGAAAAGATGTTTAAACCATAGAAAAGATGTCTGAATCATAGAAAAGAAACCTAAACAATAGAGAAGATATATAAACTATAGGAAGAAAAAATCTAAATTATAGAAAAAATGTCTGAACCATAGAAAAGATGTCTAAACTATAAAAAAGATGTTCAAACCATAGAAAAGACATCTAAACTATAAAACACAAGCCTAAATTATAGAAAAGATGTCTCATTATAAAAAAAAAGTCAATTAAAGTTTTTTTTTTTATTTTATGAACATCAAAATGATTTTTTTTATCTAAAAATAAAATTTTTTTAAATTAATAAAATATACAAAGAACGAGATTTTATAAAATATAAGATTTTATAAAAACGTCATTTTGAAAATATGAAATCTAAAAAAAAAAATAAAATTTAACTTAACACTTGTTCACTAGACACTAATGCTATAACTAATTACTAGCAATTAAAAACATGATAAAAATAAAAAAATTAGTATAAGTCTTAAAAATAACTGCACATATAAAATAAATAAATAAGACAAGTTATAGACAATAATTAAAAACTACTATTATATACTTGCAAGGCAAAGCATGCAAAGTTGATGAAAGGAAACGGATTGGATCTCCAGTCCTATCGTGCGCACAACTATAGAATTGGTTTAAGGAGTGGGTTCGAGCGTGTTTTAAACAAATGTGTAATTGTTCTCTTTGACTCACACCATGCAACCCCTATTTATAAAACTCGAAAACAAATCTTTTGAATCAAATTGAATCGAATCTAAATTAATAAAGATCCAAAATAGATTCGAATCTTACAAATCTTGATTTTATTAGATTTAACGTCATTGTATCATATTTGTTTTTTTTTTCTTCAACTATTTAGTCAAGATTCCATCAAATTAATTTTTTTGAACTTTTTTCTTTTTTAGTTTTTTTCTAACAATTTTCTATTTTTTTTTTGTCTTTTTTATCATTTTTCAATTTTTTTATTATTTTCTAAATTACGACCCTAAAAACAAAAATTATAACTATTATGGGCAAAAATCGAGTGTCTACAATTACCCTTGAAAATAATAACTTAAATTATGAAGCAAACATAGTTGAATTAAAAAAATAATAAATAACTAAATTAATCAATATTAATCATGTTACATGAATAGATTTAGGTTTCACAAAATCTAAATACAAAGATTCTACTTACTACACATCCTAAAATAATAATCTAAAATCAAAGTATAGAAAATAATAGAAATAATTGTCATGAAATCTAAACAAAATCGAATATTGAAATTTTCGCTTCTCTTTACTTTCTTGGTTGTTCTTGACTTCAAAAACTCTTTAAAGTTGTGTAAAAAAGTTCTCTCTCATAAACCCTAATAAGGCTCTATATATAAAAAAAAAAAAAAAAAAGTTGACTGGAAAAGACACAATCAGGACATAACTATATCTTTTGGTTATGTCTTAGGCTGTGACAATTGAAAATTAGCTCCAAATTCACTTGAAAACGATACAATCGTATTATTCGATTGTGTTAATCTTCAAACCTTCATAACCTGCTTATTTTAGCTCTAATTTAAGTGAAATTTAATTCTATCTTCTCGTTTTTTTATGTAGATTATTTTAAAACCTAAAAAATAAAATTTTACTTAATTAAGTATTATTATCTAAAAATAAACTCAAATATCAAGAAAAATCATAAAAATCACTAAATAAAATATTTATAATTAGGAACTCATCAGTATTCTTAGTATCTTTTGTAATAAAATTATACGTACATGTATTTGATTGAATGTAAAATTTGTCTTCTTCATATTCATGTATTTATATATGTATATACTTAATTATGTATATATATATAGTTCTCTTATATATAAATATATAGTGCATGTAAATATATGCAGTATTAAGTATACTTACTTTAACATACATATGTGTAAAATATATTAGGAAGTAGTATAAATAGATATATAAATAAGTAGTAAAATATGGGAATATATCTGTACGTATATATATATTCTATTTTTCTAAGATTTAAATAGATATATATAATATAGTATAAGTATAAATATATGTATATACCGAAAGATATATATATGTATGTATAATAATACTCCAATTCTTTAAAATAAGTTAATAAGTAAATATATACATATATACATATATGTCTATGTTGGACTTGAATATCACAAGAAAGTTAGGAATTATTTTCTATTATTTAATAATTTTAGGGTATTATATATGTATATATTAATATTAAAAAATTGGTAAAATACAAAAAAAAAAATTGAATAAAAGAAGAAAATTGCATCTTGGACCAATAAGAAGCTACCATGTTAGCTTTTCCCAATTCTTCTCATTTAATTGCAAATTACAAAAATAATAAGATAATAATTATAATGAATTAATTAGAAAATTACAAGTATAACAAAAATTGATATAATTAATGATTTAGGCTTAAAATGGAATAAAGAAATAGTTGTAAAATGGGCCCAAAAATTAAAAAAAAATTTGAAAATGTAAAAGTTTAGAAATTATTCAAGCCATTATTAAAAATAAAGAAAAACCCAACAAATAAAATCATTAAAGAAAAGCTCAAAATGATAATTAAAAACATTTGGATAAAAAATAAATAAATTCATAAAATTCCCCACTCATAATAGAAAATGCATGTTTCAACGTCCAAAAAAGACCTTACTAAATGAAAGTACATAAAAAAACGATAAAAATCAACTATAAAGTCATAAAAATCGAAGTTAAAATGAAAAAAGTTATATGCAATTGAAGATTTATGATAAACTCTTAAAGTAAATAAATAAATACATACATAACATGCAATTATCTACAAATATATCCATATATTTATTATTTAGTTCAATAAATATGTTAAACCATGTTCATGCTATGTTTGGATTATAGTGGGAAATTAGACAAACTATAATAGATATCTAGATAATTGAGAAGCTTAGTTTTTCCAAATACTTATTATTTTTTAGGTACTCAATTGTTAAGTTTTGGAAATTCCAAAAACATGTAAAGTAAGCATTAATTCAAGTGAGGAAGTTCTAATGATCTATTATCTATTTGTGCACGTTACTTGATGTTTGGCAAGTTGTCATTATTTATGTGTTTGAATGACTGTATTACCTTCTGTGCTATCATTTATATGATCACCCTTTTAAATTAGTATAAATATCTTAACAAAATAACTAGTCATATTTGTCATATGTTTATAACTTAATTGGTACACTTATGGAGAGTATTAGCTTTGCAATTTTTGAGAAAAATATTTTTGGAAATATCTTCCCAGTCTTAAATAGATTCTTATATGACCTTTGTAAGGGCTTACAGTGCCTATTGATGATATTTTTATTATTGAGGTTGTGCCTATAGAGCCTTGGATAGGATTTACAGGCCTTGGATATGATTTGTTAATGGTGGATGATCTTAGTTAGGGTCCACTTATTTGGATTGATATTTCTTTCTTGTAGACAATTAATTTTTGCTCCTCGTAGTCCTAATTTTTTATTTTTTAAAAGGGTCTTAATTCAAAAAAAAATAAAAAATAAAAATAAATAAATAAATAAAATGAAAAAAATTGAAAATATGATGAAAATACAAAAAAATTAGAAAAGGAAAAATTATTATAAAATTTTTAGAAAGTAAATTGTTTTAAGGTCAATAGTTTTAGTTTTAGCTTAATTCAAATAAATATTTTAGGAAGTCGCATGGTTTAAGTACAATTTAATTATAATAAAGTTAGGCACATGCTAACGGCCTAATGAATAAGTATTGGGGCATTTAATATGAAATTAGTTTGAGGTCATAGGTTCAAATCTCGCTAGACACTTATGTATCTTTTACGATTTGATATGATTTGATTTGGGTTTTATAAATACACATACATACACACAATTGAAAAAAGAGTGGCAGTTAACTTTCACGATTTCCCTTATCCAACTTGCTCTCATCGTTCTCAAATCAAACACCACTAATGTCCCTCAATTGCACTATTTCTTCTTCAATCCATAGAGGTCTAATGCCATAAGATCACCAACGAACAGCGGTGTTGCAAACAGCACAACCATCTTTTGTAGAAACACACGCGTCCAGCAATCTACTCACACACAATCGCAGTTCACGCCAGCAGCAATTTCCATTACATGTCGCAGTCGCCATAACCTCTTCGTCGACGAACAACCCCCAAACTGCATCCTCGTCCAAACAACACTTCACTGAATCACGTCCGGAGTAGCATTCGATCAAATAATCAACACGTCGCAGCTCTCCATTGAATTGCTATCAACAACTAGCCACTGATCAGCACAGTTACCGTACTATCTACGATCATTCAGTCCATCTACGAAAAGCACGAACAATAAGCCATGCTTACGTTACTCCACTGAAGGACATTGCCAACTGAATGCAATCCCTTACGGTAATTGTACCAGTAGTGACTACAATAGCAAACTTGCAACCGATAGTTGCAATGCTTAACGACTCACATTTGCACCGAATAGCAAACACCACGATCACTACTGCACCACATACGCCCTTGTCACAAGTTCTTCGTTGACACTACCCATACACAGACTGCACAGCAAGCACGTGCAGTGATGGCCACAGTCGCTCCACTCATACGTTACTGCACCTCATTGCTGGTTACTGGCTACGCCGTAGTCCACTCTCCATACAATGTCACTATGATCTCTATTGGATACGTTACTGATCCAAAAATTGATCCCATATCCTAGACTCGACCACTACGTATTGTCCGTGCCATAACTCTGATCAATGCTCCATCCACGCTTGTAGTAGCTCCCACACGACCTAACAAGCAAGTTCAGCGACTACGATTCATGCCAAGAACACTTAGTTAGAGCACCAACGTCACGAGCATGCCACAGCTGAATCACAAGTCCAGGTTCAATTCCTCAATTATTATTTTTATTTTATTAGATCCTTATTTATTTATGTTAATAATATAATATATAAGTAGTTATGTTTATATTAGCCTAGTGGATTCCCTTAGTATTAGTTTTTTTTTTGTTTATTAAGTATGTCATATTTTATTTATTTAAATAGTTAGTTGTTAATAGTAGAAATACAAGTATGGATATATATATATATATATATATTAGCTTAGGATTTTTTTTAGGATTAGGTTCTTTTAGAAATCTTCACATAAAAAATTATTTTTAGAAATAAAAATTAACAAAAAGAAATTTTTTTACAAAAAAGGTTATAATGTTTTAGAGAGTCTTCTGATCATTTATGAGTTAGGATCCTCTTATATCTTATTTAAATGAATCGAATCAATTAAGGTGTAAACTCAATCGGTTTTCAAGAATTAAAATATACCAAACCATTAAAGTTTTCGGAAAGAACTACAATCATCTGATCTCGACTAGTGGATATATGGGTATCTTTGGGGCAATAATAAAATATGTAAAAACTTAGATTCTTTTTCTTTTGATTTTTATTTATTTATTTTTTAAAAATATTATAATTAGAAAAATAATCCTAATTTCAATAAATAGATAGTGGTACCCATTAGGATTTAATAGGTTAACCCTCGAATTTGGAACCCTCTGTTTTTTTTCATTTAAATTTAAATCGAAGACTGGTAGCTAAATCGTAATTAATCCACCCAATTGATTATGATTTCTCTTTTTCCCGACTTCGGTTGGGTGATGACTCCAAAAACTTTTATCAAATAAGAAACTGGAATTTCCCAATTTGTTTAGTTGAGGATTAATATTAAATAGGTTAGGGTTTAGTATTAATCGGAAATGGAAAATCAATTTTAAATAAAAATCGAAAAATTCAGGCTCGACATTTTTCGACCAGAATAATACTCGATTATTGTTTGGAGGGATGGCGCCCCCATGTAACCTCATGCAGGTAAGGTGATGGTGTGCTTAAGAACTTAGTTATCACTAGGACTTACCGTAGCAAACTTGAATAGAATGGGTCCTCTGAAATATCAAAGAAAAATAGAGGGAAATGGTTTACGGACGAATTGTAGTAGCTGACGTGAGGCTGCTCGAAAGATGTGATTCACCAACGAATACAACACGACTTAACACCTTACTTGATATAACACACAAGTTGATGTTAAGGTCCACCCATTACTAATCTCGAGCTACTTTGCAAGATTATATAAGAGTTTATGAAAGAAAATGAACTTGGAGAAGGTTGTCTCTCAAGAATAGAATATTCAATGTCTAAAATTGTTAAGTTATCCATGGCTTACAAAGGAAATGGACTATTTATAGTAAGTCCTTAGGGCAACATTACAAATAAAGAAATTACAACAAAGTATATACAAAAAGGGGATTCTTAATATATACGAAAAAAGGTAAAAAGAATGAAAGACAAAAATGGAAAAGTAGTATAATGTTAGATGAGGTGGACAGGTAGCGCTGCAACATTGGACCCATACAAAGATTCTTTGAACACAGCAAGTGAGGGGGACCAAGACGTTGCAGCAATAAAGAAGCTGAGACGAGAAGAGGTTGACCATAGAAATGGTAACAGGCCAAGAGAAAGGTATTCGGCCATTAAATAAGTCTTTCGTTACTCAGTAAGAACCTCTCGGCAACGGTTAGTCAAATTACTTAGGACAGGATCCTGAGTAAGGGAATGGTCAACATCATCACAACAGAGTATATAAATCAACATATGACAATGTAGGGAGCTTAGAGAGTTCAACCACCTTCTTTCGGTGTAAAGTTTCTTATCATTAACAGGTTACTGAGAGAGGATTTTTCAGGTAAAGGACTGGAGTCTTTGGAGCCGTGTACGAGTAATGGGACTAGTGGGTGGCAGTTCATTAATTCCTCGAAGTTGCTAAAGATTTTCCCTCAAATCTTGGTCTTCATCATCATTGAGCACATAAGGAGTCAGATCGACAACGTTAAATGTAGTAAACATACCAAAACCTTCGGGCAGTTTAATCTCATAGGTGTTCTCATTAATGTGCCTCAAGATCCTATAGGATCCATCCGTTCTAGGTGATAGTTTGTTTGTCTTCTTCCTAGGGAGGCGTTCCTTACTAAGTTGGACCTAGACAAGGTCCCTAGGCGTATAAACCACTTGTCTCTTTCACGGTTTCCCACTTCCTTCTATCGGGTTATAGTTTTGGTTAGTTATTCAGCGATCTTCTGATGTAACCTCTGGAATTCCTTGGCATGCTGTAGGCTGGATTGACTTTCCCTTTGTGTAGTCGGATTATTGATTAAGTCCAAAGGTAGGTTTGGGTTAAGTCCATAAACAACCTCAAACAGTGATGTTCTAGTTGAGTTATGAGTTGAGTGATTGTAAGTAAATTCAATGATGGGCAGGCATAAATCCAAGTCATGAGAGTTCTTTCCAACAGTGGCACGTAGGAGGCTACCAACGGTTTTATTAACTACTTTAGTTTGGCCGTCTATCTAAGGGTGGTAAGAGATACTGAATAGGAGCTTAGTGCCGAGCTTCCTTCATCAGGTCTTCCAAAAGAAGCTCATGAATTTTGAATCACAGTTGGACACAATACTTCTCGATACTCCATGTAGTTGCACAATTTTTTGCAAAAAGAGGTTAGCGATGAATAAAGCATCATTAGTTCTATAGTAGGGAATGAAGTGGCCTATCTTATTGAACCAATCAACTACTACCATGATTGAATCATGTCTTCTCGGTGTATAGGGAAGGCCGAGCATGAAATCCATGCTTCAATAAGTCCACGATCACTCGGGAATTGGTAGGAGTGTATATTCTCTATAAGAATCTCTCCTCCCTTTTGCATACTTACACACTTTGCACCTTTCAAGTATTCGATGCACATCCTTCATCATCCTATGCCAGTAAAAGTGCTCCTTCAATATCTCAGTCATCCTCTTTTCCCCAAAATGGCCAGCTAAACCCCCGGCATGAGCTTTTCGAATCGGTAGCTCCCTTGTAGAACCACTCGGCATGTAAATCTGCTTGCCCTTCATTAAGAACCCCTCACTCAAGCAGAACCCTTCCGCAACTCCTCTAGTACTGCACTTGGCTACCAGCGGTCCAAAATGTAGGTCATACTCATACTGATTAGGTAAAGTGCTGAATCCAAGCACCTTAGCTTGCAATGTTGTGATGAGGGTATAACGGCGAGAAAGTGCATAAGCTACTATGTTGATGCTCCCCTTCTTATATCTAATGACATAGCAAAATGTCTTAAAGAACTTAACCTACTTGGTGTGACGCCGAGAAAGCTTCTATCACCTGCGAAGATGCTTAAGAGATTCATGATCCAAATAGATGATGAATTCTCTCGGCAATAGATAATGCTGCTAGTTCTGGAGCGTTCGGATAAAGGCATAGAACTCCTTATCGTATGCTAAGTAATTCAAGGCAGTACCTTCGAGTTTTTCGTTGAAGTAGGCAATGGGCCAACATTCCTGCATAAGGACAATACTAATGCTGACAATAGAAGCATCGCATTTAATCTCAAAAACCTTCTCGAAATCTAATAAGGTGAGTACTGGAGTAAACGTCAGTTTAAACTTCACGTCTTCAAAGTTCCTCTAAGCCTTTTCTATTTATCTAAACTCAACGTTCTTCTTGGTCAATTCAATCAACGGCGCAATTATGGAATTAAAGTTCCAAATAAATCTTTGATAGAACAAGGCTAGTCTATGGAAGCTCCTGACCTTGGCAGCACTAGTTGGAGTAGGCCACTTATTAATAGCTCTGACTTTTTCCTCATTAACTTAAACTCCCTTCCTTGAAACGACATATCTGAGGAACATATCCTCACTTTGACAGGATGCGCATTTCTTCAGGTTACCAAATAATTTCTCTGTGCGGAGTATGTTAAACACTAATCTCAAATGTTTGACATAAATGAAGAGGTCAGCACTATAGACCAGAATATCATGAAAATAAATCGCACCGCCTTTGCCGATCAACGATCTTAATGCATGGTTTATCAGCCGCATAAACGTACTTGACGCATTAGTTAGTCCAAACGACATCACTATCCATTCGAACAAACCATCCCTTGTCTTAAAGACCATCTTCTATTCATCCCCAGATCTCATTTGTATCTAGTGGTAGCTACTTTTCAGGTCAATCATAGAAAAGATGCAGGCGTCGTATAATTCGTCAAGCATATCATTTAGTTACGGGATCGGGTATCGGTATTTGATAGTGATCTTATTGATAACTCGGCTGTCAATACACATTCATCGCATTCCATTGTTTTTTGGCACGAGTACAACGGGTATGACACTAGAACTCATGCTCTTACGGACATATCCGTAATCCATCAACTTATCCACCTGTTTCTTCAGTTCAACTACCTACTTTGGATTGAGCCTATAAGTGGGTCGATTTGGTAAGACAACCCCTGGTTAAAGGTTGATGTAATGCTCAATACCTCTCAAGGGAGATAAACCTTTCGACATCTTAGTAGAGAATAGGTCGAAAAAGTCCTGAAGTAGCTGCTGCACTTCGGTAGGTAAGTTCTTGGCTTCTCTAACCTCTAAGAATCTCTTGATTAAAAGGAGCACATAGTCCTTGGCCTTGACTTCTCGTGCAAACTGAGCTGAGGAAATCACCAAGGACTTATGCTGCAGAGATCTAGCAACATTTTCCTGGGCTTCTTGTACTTCCTTAGGACTCATAGGTGTTAATATAATTTTCTTCCTTTCCTTTTGGATCATATAGGTGTTTCTATACCCATTGTTTAACACTCTTAAATCAAATAATTATAGTCGGCTGAGTAATTTGTGAGAAGCATACATAGGAAGGACATCATACAGCACTTCGTCCCTATACCTATCACCAATGTTAATTGGAACTTTAACTTGCTCGGCAACGTGTAGTCCTCCTTTTTCATTTAACTAGTGAATCTTATATGGCTTGGGATATAGAAGGGTTGGTAGTTTCATGGCCTCAACTACCCCTTGCACGATGACATTGGTACAGCTCCCTCCGTCAATGATCACGGCGCATAGCTTGCCATTCATTCGACAATTCGTATGGAAGAGGTTCTCTCTTTGCTCATTCTCGTTAGCCACAAAGCACTGAGGGAATGTCAAACAACAAAGTAATACTCGACTCTACCCTCAAGAGGTATCTTGGCATCAGGGTCTTCCTAAAATTCTTCTAGGATCTGATTGGTTGCTACGTCTTCCTCTCCTTTACTCGTACTTTCTACTTTAAATTGAGGCTTGTCTCCCTTTATGATCATGACTCAGTTGTTCGAACATTGATTAGCCACGTATCCATTGCCAAGGTACTTAAAACATTTGATTTCTCAGGTTTTCCTTCCTAAACTCTGACTTAGGTCTCTTTAGATCTCAGGCTCTTCGATCTTGCTCTTTCCTTGGCCTTCTTTTGGTCGGCTTGGTATATGACCTCGGCATTCTACCTCAAAACTGTTTAATGCTCTTTCATTCCTTGGTCGACTTGGCAGGCCACTCCTATTTGGCATCAGTGTTCGACTACTTGGCATCTGACTAACCTAGTTCCCTTATTGCCTTTCAACTCTCTAGGCCACACGAATGGTTTCAGCTAGAGTTATGAGGTTCTAAAGTTCCACAATGTTACCAATCTCTACCCGTAGTCTAGAGATGAACTGTACTATAGTTCGAGTCTCAGGCTCGCCAGTATTGCATCAAATCATGAGCAACTGAAACTCTTGGACATAGTCATCTATGGATCTATTACCTTGCCTTAAGTCTTGGAGTTGTCAGAAAGTATCTTGTTCATAGTGTTTGGAAATGAACTTACTTCTCAGAACTCTCTTCATCTCATTCCATGTTTGGACCTTGCGTCGGGTCCTTAGGTGAACATTTTGTAGCTTCTTCCATTACATTGCTGCATATCCAAAAAATTTTAACACGGCCACTCTAATGCGGACAACATCTTTATAATTGTAGAAGTCGAATATCTTTTCTATCTTCTCTTCCCAGTCCAGGTAGTCATTAGCACTACTAGACTCGTTAAAGCTCGGAATCTATACCTTAAGATGTTCGGCACCTCTTGACACCTCACTTAATATGATGTACAAGTTGATGTCAAGGTCTACCTGCCACTAATCTCAAGCTACTCAGTAATATTAGATAAGAGTGAGAAAGAAAATGAACTTAGAGAAAGTTGTCTCTCAAGAATAAAATATTCAATGTCTAAAATTGTCAAGTTATTCGTAGCTTACAAGGGAAAGGGACTATTTATAGTAAGTCCCTAGAGTAACATTATAAATAAAAAAATTATAACAAAGTATATACAAAAAGGGAATTCCTAGTATATACAAAAAAGGATAAAAAGGACAAAAGACAAAAATGGAAAAGTAGTTTAATGTCAGATGAGGTAGACAGGTGGCGGTGCAACATTGGTCTAGTATGAAGATTCTCTAAACAGAGAAACTTACTTATCAGCCGAGTAGTTTTCTCGTCACTCGGTAAGAACCTGGTAGGAGCAGTTGGTTGGATTACTCAGTATAGGGTCCTAGGTAAGGGGATGGTCGACATCATTACAACCGAGTGTATAGATCAACTTATGACAATGTGGGGAGCTTAGGGAGTTCAACTGCCTTCCTTTGGTGTAAAGTTTCTCGTTATCAGCAAGTTGTCGATAGAGGATTCTTTGGGTGAGGAACTGGAGTCCTTGGAGCCGTACGCGAGTAATGGGACTAGTGGGTGGCAGTTCATTAGGTGAGGTGCTTCGTGTAGGTAAGTCTACGGAATAATTGATGTGTAAATAACATAAATCTACACTTTCTATAGTTCTGAACTCCTATTAATGTGTTACTTGCATTGACTATGTATGCATCTATTTTATATGTAGATAAAATTGCATGTATGCTAATAATGCTTAATAATTTGCTTGAACGATAGTGGTGAGGAACAAACTCACTAGAACTCACTAAGATGTGGTTTGCTCATTCCCCTATAGCTATTTTTGCAGGTTTGTTTAAGCTGGGATTAGGACAAGTTTTAAGTGTAGAGTGTAAATCCAAGATATATAGAACAATATTCGAGTTAATTGGGGAACGCATAGTTGGTATAAAAACATTCTATGTAGAAAGTATTTATATGTCAGAGTTCTATATAATTTAATTTTTCTTATAATTTGTAAAATTAACTTACCCTGTCTTATTATTTGTAGGGGATACCAATTGTCTACAGTTTTGAGGAACTATGAAATATTAGATATTCCTACTTATTTATATTTTATGACAAGTTAATAAATTAAAAATCGAAAACTTTGTGATTAACTAATTAGAGTCTTGTAATCTCTAACTTGTAATACAGTTTTCGTATCTAGAATGTATATGTGATATGAAAATTTTTGGTAATCATACGAGACTTCCTCTTAGGATCTTGACACACTAAACACATCAAGATTAGATCTTTAGCATGAAAAACAAATAGCTTTTGTTATGACCCAAGGGGTAGCCTAGTCGTGACAAGCGCTATATATTGTATAAAGGATTATAGATTAGTTATCTTTCCAATTGATAACCTTTCATATGACATAAAAGGCTACTATTACAACTAATTACTTAAGACTTATATAAGCATAGATAATATCATAATATAATTATGTTAACATGAGTCTTATAATATAACTCCCACATATATTAAGTCTTTAACGTATTATTATGTAAACTTACGGATATATTAGGTAACACATAATATAAGATAATAAGTTTAAATTATGAATTTTCTACAGTAATAATAATACTCTCTTAATTCTTAGCTCGAACTTACACTAACCTAAATTCTTTCTATTGACCTTAAGTATCCTGTGGCCCAACGTAACGAAAAGATCCTCCTACAAAAGTAACCTATAGAGGTGTAAATTAAAGAGCTTAGTGAGCTATCCTTCAATTATACAACAAATAAGTTATTCAACAGTTAATTTCAAATATATGAATGCATGAACACATAGAATGCCACACAAATATATACAAGTGACCAGGTACTACGTGCAACTTAAATTTAATGCCCTTCGAAGTCATGGTTGGAGTATATATAGTACCAATTAGATTTGAGTATTATACTTGAACTATTATAACTAGGAAACTTCACGTTTCATATTAAAAAATTAAATGGTATATCCGTTTTTAGTTTTAATTAAACTAAGTTTTAAGTATGATTATAAGTAGGTTCTTGTAGTCTACACTCATCCGTAAATGAAGGCCTTCAAACTCGACTCTTAACTAAGTAGTTGGCGCTTTTAACGCCTAATAATCCTGTAGGCAAGGTAAGGTCACATCGTATATGTACCCCATACTAAAACTCTATAATCATAATTTATTAATCTCCGTATGGCCTCTTGCTACCTTCATGTAATGTAATGGCCGGAATTACTAATCTAATGTATGTTTTTGCATATTCCAATTTAGTTTAATCGAGTCTGATATAATTAAGTCCAACAGTCGTATGATCAATCAAAATCATAGATAGATCAATTTTTATTAGAACTATTATGTAACAAACAATATATTATCATACTTTAAAGTAATTTCACAGCTTGTCAAACAGAAGCATACGCAAGCATAATCCAGTTTCACACATCATCCAATTATTAATAACAATTACTATTCATTAACTATAAACACAAATATTTATGGAATTATTAGGAGTACTCACTCGGCTATAGTAGATGCCAGAGATCACAATAGTCCGCTGGTAGGTCAATATTGATATCGTGATCACTTGACATTTAAAGAATACGAAAAGTAGTAAGTATTTAAGTAAAATAACTAAACTATTCATATATTTAGTACTAACTATCTAAATTTACTAACTATCTAAATTAACTATCTATTCGTATAAAATTTTTGATTTGAGCTTTTTCATCAATCGTGTAGAATTTTTTCGTTTTAGTTTCGATTTTTATGAACTTATAGTTGATTTTTATTGTTTTTGGACGTAGTTTTACATGATAGGATTTATTTTGGACGTTGTAATCTACATTTTTCATGATGATTTCATTTTAGATGTTGTAACTTGCATTTTTCATTATGGTTTAAAAATATTACGAATTTTATTATTTTCAGTTAAATAATTATAAATTATTTCTTTATATATTTATGATTTAATAAATATCTAAATTTTATATTTTTGTAATTTCCTTATTTTTAAGTTTATTTTATAACAATTTACTTATTTTGCTATTTTCAAGGTTAAATACTTATTTAATACACTTTTGTTATTTTAATAATTTTTCTAATTAATTAATTATTTTATTATTATTATTAATATTATTAATTATGAATTTAATTAAAAATATTAAGTGATGACGTGGCAACATAGGGATGTTCCACTTATCACCTTCATGAATTTTTCATATTTTATACTTTACTTAATATTTATATATTTATATATCTATTATTATGTCTTATTAAATTTTCTAAATTTACTCAATTTTTTCTTACTTAAGCCAACAACATGTATGTGTATGTATATATATATATATTACTTTATTTAATAATTAATATTTTAGTATGTTATACTTACACTATTTAGATACATACATGTACCTATACTATACTATACTACCAATATACATATTTTTATACGTATATATATACACTTATATACTTAGGTTTTCTTAATTTATTTATACATACATACATATGTAACTTAACAATATAAACCTAGACACAGTATATATACTATACTTATATATTTATACTCTATACATACATATATAACCAGATGCATATACATATATATATAATGAAAATAAATAATATTCATACTATATACGCATATATATATACACATATCTCTTTATACCCTATGCTTACATTTTCAATTATAACAAATATGTACATATAAGTATATACTTTAGTATTTATATACATATATGAACACATAAACATAAGAAATACTGACTTTTTATATAATTTCATTACATGTACAAATAACTTTAATACAAAGAAAAGAATTGCAAAATAAACTATATCACATTTTCCCTAAATATATGTATTTGTACAAAATATACATATATATCAAGAGTACATATAATTTAACAAAATAAATATATTAAAATACTACTTAATTACTTCTTTTGGTGTCTTCAAAAGTTGTTGATCCGAGTGTTTTTCTCCTTTCACTTATGATTTGTTGAGAAATAAGAAGGAAAGTTAAGAAATAAAGCGAATAGAAGAGGGAAAAGGAGAGAAGATTTTTCGGTGGATGTGTTTTCAAATATGTTAAGGGTGGGAAGTAAAGAAGAAGAAGAAAAAAAAAAAAACAATGTATACAAGCATGTGCAGCCGATCACAACAACAAATGCAAGAAAAGTAAAAGAAAAGGAAAAAGGAAGATAAGAGGGAATCAAATTGATGTGACGAAAGCTTATCTATTATCTTGGCTTTATCTTCTTAAGTAAACACGTGATAAATGAAACAAACAAAAGAGCAGTTGAACAAGATTTTGGAAGTGCAACATGGAAAGGAAAAGGAAAAGGGAGAAAAAGGGAAAAGAAAAGAAAAAGGAAGGAAGGAAAAAGGAAAATTAAAAATTGTTAAGTTGACTCTTCCAAATGTAAAATTATAGAGTTAATAGTAATTAGGAATTAATAATTATAATTTCATAAATTTTATTAATTAAATTGTTACTAGTCATATTTATAATATTTGGGTATTATCTTTATTCATTCATTAACGATTTTACGTGATTATGCGTATTAATCGATAATTATATTTATTTAGGGTTTTATTATTTTTAGGATACGTTTACACATTTTATAAATCTAAGTTTATAGTTTTAGGGTTTTTATTAAGTTTGAATTTAATCTCGATAGGATTTTTATACACTATTAAGATTTCGATTAAAATTCTAGAGTTATTTAAATATATTTTTAACTTACTTGGCCTTGTTGACCTGCAAAGTTATCTAGGGTACTCGGGTCCAACTTAGGGTTTAGATTAAAACTTTACAGGGTTTACAACTTTTCTTTAACAACATGGAGAGAAATTATATATATCACTTAAAATTTTCCATCGATTTAACCAAAAGCATCACATTAATTTCTACGACTGTCTTAAAAGAGGGAAGGAAAAATAAATAAATAAAGGGCCAAACAAACTTGACTTTTTGCATTATTTTCTAAGAACAGTCTTCCTCTTCCTCCAACTTCATTTAGTAAGACGAATATCAATATGTTGCAGTTAAAATACTCAGGAGAACTCAAGTTCATTGTAGTGATGCCCCAGCTTTCTCATTAATTTTACCATGCCTTAAAAAAGAATTTGATAAAATATATTGTTTATTCTTTCAAGAAAGCTCTTATTTTTCTTGTAAAATGGAGCATACAAACATACACAGTCATGCCTTATCTAGACCAGAAACCATTAAAGCTAGGGGTTTCCCTTCATCTCTTCAATAAAACAATCAAATTCTTTTTTTCACCCCGCATTGATTTGTGATACTGTACAACTTTATTTTTGGGATCTCAATAATAGCTATAGAAAGATTTAACATGTAAACATGTAATGTGTTGCAGTAAACATGAGAAGATATATAGGAAGGTAATATCAATGAGAGTTGAATATTTACCATTCTTTTAATAATAACAGAAGACATAAATTCGCTTTTTTAAAATTTTGTTTTTATCATTAAACTAACGAAGTAAAAGATAAGAATTGCATTTGTTTTTAAGGTAATCCAAATACAGTACACTTAAATCCACAGAGGTGTAGCATGGGGATCTTTCAATAGCTTTTTATTTTGTATATACTCGCTAGTTTGCATTAAAACGAAAATCATATCTATTCAAATAATCATAAAATAACATCCATCAAATTACAGTACAATTTCATAAATAACACCATTATATTTTCACAATACCTTAACCGTGCTATTATCCCTAGAAATGATCCTTGTATAACTATGCCGATGTTCTCACTTTAATCACGAAAAGGATGAAAAAAAAAATGAAAAATTAATAGTATAACGATACCCAAAAGTAATACGAATGATACTCGTAGTGTAACGCATTGAGGAAATGATGCTATCTGAACCACAATGGCCAATTCAATGATATAAAAAAAAACCTGCTTAAAAGGCTTATAAAAGTTAATGTAGCATTATTACCAAGAAAGTCACATGAAAATTACACATAATAAAATTGAATTTAAGATTTATCTTAGTTGGCAATTCAAAGGAAATGATGCTGTTGAAAGGTTAGGGAAAATTAATATATTATTAACACCTAATCAAAATTTGAGGTTTACCTTAGCTGAAAATTTAGAGGAAATGACACAATTGAAAGGTAAGGGAAAATTAATATATTATTAACACCTTCTTCAAAACTTCTTGTAAAAGATGAAAGTAAACTTAAAAAATGAACTAAAACAAATTCTACTATAGATTTATGAATCTTCACAACAACTAAATAGTTGTTAGATTAATAAATTTAAATAGTGAGTAGAATAATAAAGAGCAGTGTAGTTTTTATAATCAATGGGCAATTAAATAGTAAGCAAAAAGCAACTAAATGGTGAACAAAATAATAAACAACAACTTTGGGCAGTTTTCGCAATTGAAAATTTCGTGATTTTGATTGGTAGTTTAGTGAAAGGGAGAGAATGATGTGAGTGTCTTCAAAATGTGGGATTGTTTCCGTAATCTTCGAACGTGGACGCAGTTTTAAAAATTATGGGAGTTAATAAATGGAATCAGAAAGTAGGATAGAATATTTAACGGTTAATAAAAACTATGGTAAATGAAAATGTGGTACCTTTTCCATAATTTAAGGAAGGAGTATAATATATGACAATTAATAAAAGAGTAGAATAAGGTGTAGAGTCGAATGGTAGTTAATGGGTGTTTATTGACTTAAATATTATAAATATAGTTCTTGTCCATAGTATTTCTCTACCTTCAAATTCCTTTCTTTCATTCTTTTTTTTTTTTAAGTGTACTTGTAAACGTTGCATTTGTATAGCGTATGCAAATTTATACATCATATTAATCGTGAAGCACATATAGGGTTTTTTTTTTTTGGGCCACATTACAATCATATATATAATTTATTGGCTTCATTTTACCACGCTAAAACCCATTATTAAAGATGAACGTCGAAAAATAAAAAGACACCACAAAGAAGGAATTGTATGAAATTATTAAATAATACCATATCTAGAGAGAAATCACATGATACATTTAAAATAAATAGGGCTTAATTAAATTTTTGCATCGACATAAAAAATTTAAATAACTTGCTTATAACATAGAAAATTTAAATGAATCAAAACACACACACAAACATATATATATATATATATATCTATATTATTTAAGAGAAAAAAAAAAGACAATAATTAGTATGTAACTAACTATTTAAATTTATTATATTTCTTTCTTTCCTCTTGCTCTTTTTTCTATCATCATAATTACCCATTTTATCTCTCTTTCTCTCTCTTTTTCACTTATCAAACCTACGTTTTGTATCTCTCTCTCTCTCTCTCTCTCTTCCCTCTCATTATTCTAAATATAACTTTATTTGTAATTTTAATATTTTTGTTCCCATCATACGAATACTTTTCATGTTTCTCTCCTATTTATTCACTCACTTTTCATTTATATCACATTAGAAACCATTTAAAAATTTTGTTTAGTTAAAAATTTTCAAAAAATTCTAAAAATAGATTATACAAATTGAAAGATTTATAATTTAATTACTAAAATTCAAAAAGTTTTAAAATAATTCTAATGTATGTGTTTTTTTTCTTTTAACTTTTGGCACATGTATCGCGGGTGCACGGTTTGCTAGTATATATATAAAAGACTTAGTATGTATTTATCTCATTTTAAATTCTACATAATCAAATTGTAAGCATAGAAAAGGGTAATATTACTTGATAATATATTTGAAAAACCAAATAAATTGTGTATTGTTCGAATTGATTTAATAAAATAATATTATTAAGTTTATATAATATATAAAAATAGAAAAATAAAATATAAAAATAGGGATGGCAAAAAAGAAAAAAAATTCTTTAAGGCCTTACCGTTCTTATGGCAATTTTCCAAATATAATCTACTGTCTACTCACACACAAAATGAAAAATGAATATTAAAGGGAAAATTACACTTTTAATCTTCAAAACTTCTCTCCTTTTCTAATTGAGTTCTCAAATTTAAATTTTTTTCTATTCAGTCGACAAAGTATCTAAAAATTTGCAAAAGAATTTTTTCCATTAACAGATGACTCTTTTGCAAATTTTTGGATAATTTAAGTACTAAAATAACAAAAAATAAAAGTTTGAAGACTTAATTAAAAAAGTAGCAAAATTTGAGGACTATAGCGTAATTTTCCTTTTTTTTCTCTTTTATATCCTATGTTAATTTTTTTAGAAAATATAATTACAACTTAACGAATCGAAATAGTTAATTGTGTTGTTAGATGAAATGTTGATAAAATAATTATTCATCTTACTACAAATATAATCATTATTTATATTTTTTTAATTTACAAATGTATAATAATATACAAACTAACTTTCATAGTATCACTATATTATGTGATAATTAATTGTATTCACTATTATTTATTTAATTTAATAATTAGAATAAGTATCATATAAGTTATACAATTACTTCATCTCCTAAAGAAGATAAACTAGATTCGAATTTTTCCTCCCTAAATTATTGCGGTATGTAGTGTAGTTGGCGGAAAATAAAACTGTTATTAAATGTAAATTCAAAAAATAATAAAACTAAATGTGATTTGATTCTATTAAAAATGCCAAATTGAATCATTAGTTGCCTAAAGTATTTGTCATCTAAAATTAAAAAAAAAAAGTATATTAAAAGGACCTAAAGCTTTTTATTCCTACCCTTTCATTTTAGGATTTTATGTTTTCACTTTTTTTTTTCTTTATTTCAAGACCTAAGTTCTTAAAAATGAGCAAAGCTAAGATACTTGTTTTTCTTTGTTACAAATATTGTTACAAATCATGTCCTAAAAGAGCAAATATATACAAAAACATAGGTTTTGAATGAAAAACAAATAAAAATTTAAATCCTAAAAGGAACAAAAGGGAAAAACTATACTTTTAGTCCTCAAACTTTGCTTTTTTTTTTTTCTAAATAAATCCTCTAACTTTTATTTATTTATTTATTTTCATTCCTCAATGTTTCCAAAAAAGTCCTTCGTTAAATAGAAAAATGAACAACTCACTAATGGAGGACTCAATTCATTGCATTATTTATTACCAGAATCCTCTAAATTATTCTCTACATTCTATCAATGTCCTATAATTAGTTTATTTACTTTTTTCTAACTTACAGTTATGAAATTAGTTTTTAAATAATAAGTAACACTTGAACAAACCTTCCTTAGCTTCATTCCTTCCTAATTTCTCATATATCCCATCATAATTCATCAATTATTTCAAATTTACTAAATTAGCTAAATATCAACTTCACTATTTAAGGCCAACCTCTACTTCCCATAACTTCTCACTTTCTCAATTAATCCCAATCACTCCAGAACAATTATACATACTCCAAATATGATTCAAACTCAGTTTCTAAGTGGGATTATACAATGAAACTCTATATTCTTCACTAAATCACCATTTTAGGCATAAATTAAAGCTAAAAAATCAAATAAAAAATATGAAAAATAGTATCAAGACAAACTTTGACACAACAATTTAGTATTAACTTAGGATAGTTTGTATAAAAAATTTGAAATAGAAGCTACGTCATTTACCCATTTTATTTCAGTTTCTAATATTTCAGTTTCGAAAATCGTTCGATTTCTTCGATTTCTTATGGACTTATATATTAACTACTAAATTTGTATAAATTGATATTTTTCTTAGATTCTATACACAAAAATATGTAAGAATAATTTTTTAATAATTTTCTGGGCATTTTTAGTATTTTTGCAAATTTTTACAAAATTGTGTATAATTTGAACCTCAACAGAAAATCAAACTCAAACCACCTATAGCTGCTCCCTCCTTATTAACAACTCCAGACGATGGGTGTGCCTCCTAGTGGTGATGGTGGTTGAGTTTTAGGTCGAACGTACACTAATGAACCACCAAACTCTTAATCCATACATAGATTTTCCAAAAAAAATTTTTTATTTTATCCTTCTATTAACTTAACTTATTATTATTTTTCCTAACTCCTCACTTGACTATGGCATTTAGTAGGGAGAGTTTTCTAAATTTTTGGAAGCAGTTCATGCATGGAAACGATTTTCTTCTCTCTCAACCTTGAAATTTCCCTTAAATACATAAGTCTATTACATGTTAATTTTACTTCATAACTTCGTAGCTATTACTAGCCTTCCATATACCTTAAACCACTTCATTCCATTCTAGTAGCCATGAATATTTTTATAATTTTTAATGAATTTTTTTTATTAATTTTCTTATGTTATTTTAGCCTAAAAAACGAATATTAGGGCATTTTAACTAAATATGAATATACGTACATACTAAAAAATTATATATGATGCGTACCAATATATTATGTATGTTATTTTATGTCCTATATAAATTTTATTATATAAATAATTTATCTCTAAAAGTTTACAAACTAATAAAATCTATTTTACGCAATTACGACGAATAATATTTAATATAGTTAAATTTTACTATTTTAGCTGCATTATTATTATTTTATTATATTTTTAATATTCGGGTCTACTAGGTTTCTTCGACTAATGTCTTAAGCCTATATGTAAATTTTTAAGTTAATCAAGTTAGTTTCATCAATACCCTAAATTTACTTACTCTAACTCTATTTATTGAATAGCTTATAGATGCCTCTCTAAGTCACTAGGTACTTGAGGAACTTTCCCAAAGGTGTCTTGAAAATGCATTTTTTCCCTCATTCGGTTAAAGGCGTCTTGTAGGTCCCTAAGGTAGTTTTTAGGTTTCTTGCTCTTTATGATTATGTCGTTAACATATACTTCTATGCTTTGACTAAGCTGGGGTTTAAAGAGCTTAGTAACTATCCTTTGGTAACTTTGTACCAATATGTTTCAAAGTCCATAACAAAGGAGGTGTGGACTTCATTTTTTGGAGCCATCATGATCTGGTTATATCTTGAGAATGTGTCCATGGAACTTAGCAATGCATGTCCTAAGGTCGAGTTAACCAATTGGTCGATTCTTAGGAGAGAAGCAATCTTTTAGGTAAGTTTTATTTAGGTCGGTGTAGTCGACACAAATTTATCATTGCCCATTGGCTTTCTTTATTGGCATTACATTGGTTAGTCGGGTTTGGTATATCTCCTCTTAGATGAACTCGGTTTTTAGCAACTTTTCAACATCTTCTTCAATTTTAACTTGCCTCTTAAGGGCAAAATGCCTTTTTTTTTTTTGTTTGGTTGGTTTGATATTAAGATTATAGTTGTTAAAATCGCGATTTTACTCATACGATTCTACAAATTTACCATTTTAGAAGGCTCTTAACTTGTGTATATAATTATTATCTTGTAGAAACTTAAATTTTTAATCAATTTTATATGTCAAATTAGTAAAAACTTACATTTTCAATTGAGTTTACTGATTCTACATATATGAGTTGAATATGTCAAATATATATATATAAGCTTTTATTATCCCATTGACTATTAAGAAATTCAATAATCTTTCCCATCCTATTTCAATTTTTTTTTCCTCTTTCCTTCTCTCTTATTCCTTTCTTTTATATTCATAGCCTTTATTGGGGTTCTAACTCCACTATAAAGTTTATAAAAAGAACCATATATGAAAGACCCCAGTTAAGTAGTAATTTATTTAAGTCGTAAAATTCTTTAAGCTCGTATTATTAGAAATTGCTTCCTAGTAGTTAATTTCTCAATTTAGTAAACTTCAAGTAATCTCAAATTTATTCTAAAATGTACTTTATAGTAAAGAAGTCTAAATTAAGGTTCCGATTCTATTTTTCTAAAATTTTTATTTTACGTAAGCATTAAATAGATTAAATTTTCTTTTACGTATAAAGATTAAATATTTTATTAATACTATATATATTATGATATTTTTATATATGACTTATTTTCCACAATACTATATATTCTTATTTTAATTAACTCTTTAATTTTCTATTTCAAAAATAAACTCACCTTATATTCTAGAACATTTTAAAATAAACTAGACACCATTTTAAAACCTTACCGTAAAACCCTATTTCATTTTCTCCTTGCCGCAAGTCCTATTTCCATTTTTCTCTCGACATATCTTCTTTATTTTCTTCTCTATTAAGCTCTCTTTTCCTCCTAATTTCTTTCGTACCCTAACCCCATTAATCCCCTCTCCCTCATCTCTTTTATCTCTCCTCTTATAGCTCCATCGTCATCATTGTCAACCCACCTACCTCTACCCCCTCAATTTCAATTCCCTTTCCTAGACTAGTTGATAGGATTCGAGGTACTAACCTCACCAAATGCTGAAGCCGAACTTATCCACCTTTTTTGTGGATATCTCATTTGATCGCTTATTTTTATTTATGTTATTTATACGTCTTATTTCTTGTATTTTTCTTAAATTATCTTTATGTTTATTTTGTATTTATAAAAATGCCACTAGTGCATCTTTTTAGTCATTTTATTTACAAGTTTGTCATCGTGTATAAATAGAGCACATGTATAGGCTTTTAGGCAGACTTTGATATTTTTAACCTTTGAGACTTTTCTCTTGGAAAACTCTGTTCTACTCGCTCTTATCAATTCCTTTAGTAATGATTGTGGCCAGCAACCTTATTACTTGGGTCGGTGTGTTACATTTGGTGAGTTTTACGCCGTATTGGATCTTGTTGATGCATCATATCTAGCTCGATAGCTCATAGATTTGCGAAACCCTCATTTTATTTTCTTGTCTTTGTTTGTTGTGGTGTCTCTTCGTATGTACGACCCTGGAGACGCATCAGCTTCGCTGGTATTAGAGCGCGGTTCCAACAAGAGAGCTTGTTAGATTCCGTGAAGTTTTTGTTCCGTGAAGTTTTTGTTCCTATACTATTGATGGTTGCTGTGTTTTTTTTCGTGGTTGCCACAGTGAGTGTTTTGAGGTTATTGTTTTATGTTAGAGAAGGTACTATTTGTTAGTTTATATTATGAAATTAAAGGCTTACTAACTGGATTCATCGAGACTCCAATTGTAGTTTACTTTTCTCTTTATTGGCTATTGGGTTTTTGGGTCTTATGTTGACAGAGACCATAACAACTCCCAAAATTGAAGGAAATGTATTGCTACTGTAGGGAGGTGAGATAGGCAGCAAAATCTAATTTGAATGGTATTACTTTCGGTGAAATCGTAGATTATTATATATATGTATATATATAATAAAATAAAAAAAAAAAGAGAGAGAAGGTGGTTTTGCTTTTCATGTTACGGCATCTGATGCCTACGTGCTAGGATCTGAAATTGGAATCCTTTGCTTTCGAAGGATAGTTGGAGTCCGAGTGATTAGGGTTTGAGTTACTTGTGTGGTCGTGAGCTTGTAGTCAAGTTGTATCTCCAATGGTCGTGACTGAGTGTTAGAGTCGTATGGGTTTGTAAGTCTAGCTCTGGTGGTTGTCAGAGTTAAGTTGTGCGTTGGACTTTGTCATTTCAGCAGTACGTAAAGTGGTGGCTGCGAGTTGTTGCGCAAACTATTGCGTTTGTGCCGATTGTTGAGTGCACCGGAGTTTGTTGTGTGTGTGTTGCTATTCATCCTTGTGCTGCTGTATTTTGTGTCGTGCTCGTGTTGTGCTACTGTGTTTTTTTTTTTTTTTGAAAACTGCTGAATGTTTGTGGCTGATAAGATAAAGTGCATAACAGTCCTGAACCATGCTTCATTGAAGCTACCATCGTGCGTGCTGAGCTACTTCTTGGTTGACAGAGATCTACGCCGAACAGCGCAATAGCCGATTAGAAGTATTGTGATTTTATGCCATCGCCGAGTCGAACTAAGCTGTGAAGCTCTCTTCAAATTTCCAAGCTGATTTCGACACATAAAATCCGAGTTGTCTTGGTGCCGATCCACTGAGTGTAACGACCGAGCTGTTTTGTGCAAGAACTTCAAATTTACCGAGCCAAAAATTGTCTAACCGAGCTGTTGCTCAACTTGTCGTGGTGGAGTTTAGGTACTGAACAGTAAACTGTGTGTGCCGAAGGAACCGAACTGTACTACTGCATATAGCTAAACTGAACTGGCTTTCACTAAGATTGCCGATCAGCTGTGAATGGACAATTGAAGAAGTGGCGTGCTGCTTTATATAATTGTTGCCAAGGCCGAGCTCTGCTACATGATTGTCAAGCTAGTTTCTTTGAAGTAATGAAGTGAACTTAGTCAGTGAATTCCAGTCCAAGCTACTTTGTAATTCGAGCTAGTTGAAGAACTACCGAACTGAAGAACTATAGTGTCTGAACCAAGCTGACGCGTATATGCTGCTGTATCTGCCAAGTAGAAAATTCAACGAAGAGAATTGTCTGAGCTGATTAAATTGTCTGTGCTGCTCTGAATTGGACGAATAGTGTTGACTTCAAGTTGTCGTAATCCTTAGCTGAGCTGCTTTGTTCCTAGTCGTTGCCGAGCTCTCAAGTGGTCAACATTCGAATTGCCGAACTGAAATTGTTGCCGTGCCGAGCTCACACGATGCCAATCCGAGCTACTTGTGTGTGTCCGAGCTGAATTAGTTCCAGTTGTCCGAGCTGCTGTTAATTGAAGAGCCAATACTGAATAGTCGTGAAGGACAACTCAGATCCAAGCTGCTGATCTGTCGGAGCTGCTGCAAGCTCCATCTAGCGCCGAGTCGACCAAGTTTATGGTGTTGTGTATGGAAGCCGAACTGAGGTTGTGAACATTGTCCGAGCTGAAGTCAAGTTCTGAGCTGTTGCAGCAAGTCCCGAGCTGAACTATAAGTGAAGTGCTAAACGGAGCCGACGAAGTGTATCCAAGTTGTTTCGTGAACTGCCGAAGTGAACTCTACATCCGAGCTTAGTACACTTAGCCGAACCGAATCGAGTGAGGCCGAACTTACACATCCGAGCTCTCTATTGAAGTGCAGAGGTGAAGAGGAGTGCCGAGTTGATTGAAAATTGTTGAACAATGCCAAGCTGTCTAGTGCGCCTGTGCTGTCGTATCTGAATTAAAGATCGAACAGGTGCAACTCAAAGTGCAGAGCTATTTAGTGTACCGACCCCTATAGAATTACGATCAAAGCAACTGTAAATAATTAATGAACTGAGCTCTCTTGTTGTTGAAATGCCAAGCTGACCTTTTTTCCCCAACTAATTGCCCAAGTGGGCTGTACTGCATTGCTTATCCTTTGTTTATCCGAGTTGCGAACTTCAACTGAGGTTACATGCAAATTGTCTTCAAGTTGTCGAGCTGATTTAAGTGTCTAAGCTGAACCATCAGTTTTATGACCGAGTTGTCGTAATTTAGCCGAGTTGAATTTTCTTCAAGTTGCTGAGCCAATCCTAGCTTGTCCAAGCTCTTAGTTAAACTGTAGAAGTGAAGTAAGAATCCGTGCTGTTAAATAATTTGCTAAGCTGAATTAACTGTAGTCGTCCGAGACCGAGCTGCTGTGATCCAACGTCCCGAGCTGCGTGAGAAGGAGTAGGATTGTGCTGTGCTGTTGTTTCTTACTCTGCTATGAATGTTCCGAGGCCAAGCTATCTGAGCTGTCGCGAACATACATTACATTGTTGAGACCGAGCTGCTGCAAAGAAAGGCCATACAGAGCTACTGTTTTCCTTGTTTTGCCGAGCTAAATTGCAACCGATATCCAAGCTCTAATCTACAACGATCCAAAGTGCCGAACTGAACTACTCAATAGAAGTAATTGTGAAGAGTATGTGCTAAAGATTGAATTACCAAGCGAGTTAGTGTGCGGGCCGAACTGAAGATAATTCCTATTCGAGCTCCTCTGTGAGATTTGTCCGAGGTGCTCAATTCAAGAATTGTAGCGTGTGAAGTGTAGGATTCACCTTTGCCCGAGTGGCCTGTAGTCGAACTAATATTGCAAATCCGAGCCATTTGAATTACTGTCATGCTAAGCTACCTTAAAAACTTCAGTTTTGAGTCCGTGAACTGTACAGAGCTGATATCTAAGCTGCAAGTGTATCTTCATGCTCGAGATGATTCTACTGTCTGAGCTCCGAGCTGCTGTGACTAAGTGCTTCTTGTACTATTTTGATTGTTAACTATTGTTGAGCTATCCTATCGTATCCGAATTGAAGTTTGACGAATGAACGAAGTGCTGATAGTATAGCCGCAGTATGGACCAAAGTGTTAGTATGCGAGGTCAGTTTCTTTAAGTGTTTATAGCAGCCGTGTTCTGTTTAAATTGTGCTGCTAAGTTTGCCTTTCAAGTCGCCAAGCCAACAAGTGTTGTCCGAGCTATCATAAATCAAGTAGGAACACAATTACTGAGCTGACAGTTGTTGTTTTACTATCCGAACTGAGCTTAAGGATTCGAGCAGCTGTGCTCTTATAGAATTTGCTGAATTGGAGAAAAGCTTGATCCCCACAATATGGTAAGAGAGCTGAATTTTTGCGATGCAGCAGTAGAGAAGTTTTACATCAAGAGAAGACTTGAACGAGGTATTATATTAATCTAAATTAGTAACTATCCTGTGAATTTCATCTCCAAAATTGTTGTTGGAAGATTAGGTTATAAAACTATAGACCTTTCAAATCTGTATGACTTTATTTATAACGATGAAGTGATTCAAGTGATGAAGTAAGCAAAAATAGCCTTTTCCATTACCAAATTTTGAGATGAAGTTTTATTTGATGTTGCTGACATTGGTGATTGTTATATGTATTTGAGTTCTCAATGGAAGACGAGCTATAACTTGAGCTACACACCTTTGAAGAGTACTTATTCCTTCCATGACACAGAACGAGTTGTGCTCCATCTTATCTCCTCGGCTAATCTTAAAGACGATCTAAAGATTGTTAAAACTTTAGTAGAGAGATGGAGAGTTGATAAGAGAGTTCTCGAAGAGGCCATCAAGGAGGAAGAAGTCGACAAAGGGATTATTACACCATCCATGGTGATCGAAGAGGAAACAAGTTATGAGGAAGCGAATCAGGCAATGACTACTGAAAATGAGGTTAAGGAGTAGTTTGAGCTTTTACATATTCAGACCCCCAAAGCTCATGCCATGTTGAACTTAAAGTTGTGCTATTCCCTTTGATTGATAGCTATTGGAATTACTCAGGGATAATTGATAGGGTACATGATGAGTGGAAGGAAGGGTATCTAATGAAGAGCATGATTGATTGTGCTCATGATGATTGGAAGGAATGTTGGACTATGTTTGCTTTAATCAGTGAGCTGAGCTGTTGTAGTTTACTTTTATTTCGCTCTTGTAGATTTGTTTTTGATCTAGGTGGCAATTGGAGTAACCTCTTATTAAGTTTCAGGTTGAAACTTTTTCAAGGGGGGGATAATGATAGGATTCAGGGTACTGACCCTACTAAATGCTGAACTCAAACTCGTCCACCTCTCTTGTGGATATCCCTTTGATCGCTTATTTTTGTTTATGTTATTTATACATCTTGTATTTTTTTTAAATTACCCTCATGTTTATTTTGTATTTATAGGAATGCCACTAGGGTATTCTTTTAGTTATTTTATCTACAAGTTTGCCATCATATATAAATAGAGCACATGTATAGGGTTTTAGGCAGACTTTGACGTTTTAATGAAAAACTCTTGAGACTTTTCTCTTGGAAAACTCTTTTCTACCCATTCTTATAAATCTCTTTAGTAAGGATTGTGGCAAGCAACCCATCACTCGGATACCCTAGGTGATTGGTCCGATCGGTTGATTCCTATCAAGTTATTCATTTATCATATATACCTCTTTTATTTCTAATGTTTTTCGGTTATGAACAATGCTTTATTTCAATTTTACATTATAGCAATAAAATTTACAAAATTTTATTTATACATTTTTGTACGATAAAATTTCATTGCATTAGTTAAAAAGATAATTTAAATACCTTTTTTATAGTGAGTAACTTGTTGAATTAGGAAAAAAAACCACCGCAAAAAGGTATTTTGTGACAATATTTTGTTGCCATAATTTGAATTTCTTACTGTGAATGTAGTTGAATCTTGATCATGGAACATGGTGAAAGTACCATCAATAGACCGATGAATACATTATGTAGTTATAACAAAGGATAAGTAGGATTACACCATTGTGAAGTAATACTTATATTGTGAACTTCAGTTTACTAAGATTACTAGTACTACTAGGATCATTGCTTTTCTTGGTGGAGTCCCTAATCTAGATATTATACCTTGTGAAAACGTTCCATCCAGTATCAAAGTTGTTGCTACGTTAGCTATGTCAAGATCGTTGGATGCAAACACCAACTATCTAAGTACGAATGCAAACAATGATTTGAGTAGCATCTTTGATATTGGACGAAACCTTTTTCACAAGGAGTAATACCTGGATTAGAAACTCCACTAAGATGAGCAATAATCCTAGTAGTGCTAAGATTTTTGGTAATTTATGTTTACATTATAAACATTTCTTAGCAATGATATGACTTTACTTGTCCTTTGTTGCAACTATAAATAGTAAGGGTGGACACGGTTTGGTTTAGTAAGAGGAGGTAAACTGAATCTAATATAATGGTTCGTTTTTTATTTTTTATTTTTTGAAATTAAACCTAATAATAGGGTTCAGTTTGTAAATTTTTTAAACTTAATTAAAACAGATTCCATCTGGTTCAAACCATTTGTATTAAAATTTCTCTAAATATTTTTATTTTCAATAAGATATTTTTCTTTTTATTAAACTTTCATTTGTTTTGAATTAATTTCTCATACATTTATCATATGTAATAATACTTAGTAAAAAGTCACATAAAATCTTAACAAATCCAACTTGATTAGGTGAGGATAAAAGACTATTCCAACGAATAACAATGATGAGAGAGAAGTAGAGCCCCAAAAATCATACTAAAAAAACAAACACGTGAAAAGCACCATGGTTAGATCCTTAAAAATATATAAGGAAATAATAATTTAGAAGCGAAATTTTAGATGGAACTCACTCAATTTAATCTTAATAATTAACCCACAAAATATGATAAATAAGAATAAGATATGAAATTTTTGATGAAATCCATAAAGATTGATGGAAAAAAATAAAAAAAGTATAAAATAATTGTACAATTTTTTTTTTTTTTTGTTTAACCAAATGGTTCAGTTCAATTTAAAATGGTTCGATTTAGTTCATTTCCCTCAAACTAAGTTGCAAACTGTTTATACATAATCGAATCAAATCGTGAACTAAACGATTTGTAAAGAAATTAAATTTTAGGTTTGGTTTAGTTTGATTTGATTCATGATTTAACCCGTGCACCGTGATTCTTTTTTCCATACCCAATAAATGCATTAAAAAATGTATTCCTTGGTGTATTGAAGATTCAACTGCAGTTATACAAGAAGACATCTCTATTAGTTACATAATGGAATCTTACTTCCAAAAAGGATGGTGGTACAACTTTATAGCGTTGTCGTTCCATAATGAGATAATGGTTGACTTTTTCCTTTTTGATAAATATGAGATAATAATAGTAGTTAATGCCCAATTTGTTTTTTTCACCCTAACTCCTCACAACCGCCGTTATAAAATATTAAAAAATTAATAGAATAACGATAATAACGTTATTATAAATAAGCAGGAGGCTAAGGTGAATAATTTTAGACATTGAAAGTAATATTGAAATTTTCAAAGGTCCATTTAGGTGAGAAACCTAAAAATAATATATACGTGTAAGTTTTTTGCATTCAACTATCTTGACTATCATACACTCAAAATTAGACCCCAAACCCATCCATTTCACAGGGAAACATATCCTTGTTTATTCCAAGTAAGGTTGTTGAAATACCCTAATTAATTTAGTATTTTATTTAAATCGTAATTTCTTAAGTTAGTATTGATAGAAATCGAAATTAAGGTCCCGATTTAATTATTTTTAAAATCCTTATTTTATGTATCTATTTAGCATAGTAAATTATATATTTTTCGTATAGGATACAATAATTTTTTTATTAGTATTATCCTTACGACATTTATATAAAAATTTATTTTCTTACGCGATATTTATATATTCTTATTAAAATTAATTTCTTACGTCTTTTTCTAAATATAAATTTTACCTTATATTTTAGAACCTACTCTAAAACCCTACACTAAACCCTATTTTTGTTCCCTGCCGCAATCCCCCATCCCAATTTTCTTTTCCTCTCGTTCCATTCTCTTTCTCTTCCTCACCTCTTCTCTCCCCTCATTAATTTCCTTGGCCTCCTCTCTATCACTTGTCCCCTCCCATCTTCACAAACTCTCTCTTTTGCTGTCTGCCTGAATTTACACCAGACCTCACCCCTTCTTACCTCTCTCGCATCCCCTTCAATTCTCTTTTCTCTTGACTGACACAAGCCAGACCTCACTCCATTTCTCTTTCCCTATTTCAATTCGCTCTCCCTCGCCTGACATTGGACCCTATCCAAACCCCAGATTTCCATTTGCCTTTCTCGTCATCCCCCAAAAATCAATTCTAATGTGTAAGACTTCATTCTTTTTCCTCGAAAGCTCGTTGAGGATTTCTTTCATTTCGGTTGGTCTTCCATAATTCAATTTCGAATTTTGATAAATTCTCACTTGGTAATTATCTAGGTATTTATTTAAATAAAAAGTAATTCCAATACTCTTTTTATTTTTGATAGGTTCTCATTCGTCATGTTCGGTATTCCTATCTCAGTTGCATTCGCGAGCCAATTTCGATTTCTTCATAGGTACCATATATATACATATAGTGTAAATCTTATTACTATTATTTTATTTATTATCTCCGTTGTTGGTTTTGATTAAATATTATTGGTATTCAATTATCGCTTTTAAATTATCTATTTATTATGTTATATAGTGTTATTTTATATAAGAATTATGGTTAAAGTACATGTTATCGTAATTTGCGCTTTTAGTTATAGATATATCTTGGGGCTAATTTTCTGATTTCTATCTCATTCAAATGGGTTACTAATTTCTATTTATTTATAGGTTATGTTAATGATCGTATTTTATAAAAAGTCCTAAATGTCAATATATTTATGCTATGAATCTATTTTATTCTTAATAGGATTTATCATTGTCATTAATGTTTTCGTGATCTAAATTATTGAGTCGCGTTAGTATTATGTATCTATTTTGGCATATCATATTACTCATAGTATGTTTATTTCACGTGTCAACTATTTTATGTCATTTATTATGAGCTTTTATAAATCATACTATTTTTCAAGTAAGTACGTATTATTTATTTACTATATCGATTCGATAATCTATATTATTCGATATTTTAGTTATCTGTCTATCTTATACTTTCTTGTATATATACAGATATGTTATGTTTTATGTGTGTGTGTGTATATATATATATTACGTACCTTACGAACTTCTATAAAAAGTGATCTAATATATAGTTATATCACTTTTTTAGCATAATCATATTATGTTATTATTAGTTTGACTTAATAATTTCTTTTGGGACCTTAATTGTATAGATCATAAGCTTTTAGATAAACTCCTAGATATGGCTTAGTCTTAAATTGTAACATATTCATAGGTACCGTATTCAAGACCTTAATTGTATAGATCATAAGGTCTTTTGGGACCTCATTTTACCCTTGAGTGACACATATCCTGTTCCCTAGAGAAAGAAGATCTTGGTCTTATAACAAGTTTAGGAGGCATACTACAAGGATTAGACAAGAAACAAGAGATAACATGAAGAAGTTAGTAGAATGAGGGTAAGCTACTTAAAATCTTAGTAAAGGACAATTAGAAAGACATTTGCTAACAGTACAAGAGTCTTTAATAACCATAAACCAACTTTAACACAAAATGTAGTAGCTTTAACTTGATAAATCAAACCTTAGTCTACTATGATTCATACTTAACAAGAATTCAAGTCCATTCTTAACTTTTCTAAAATTCCTTGAACCTTATGCTTTGATATCACCTAAAGCTGTAATGCCTCGAAACCCTAAATAGGCGTTACAACTTGTTACATATCCCGGCTACTTCGGAATATATAAGACTTTTTAAGTCTACAATCGAAACATAAAGAATCACATCACATAATATACATAGATATCCACAAGAGAGTGGGAGACTGCATTTACTCATAACCTCATATAAACTTGCAACATCCAAAAGTTTGAAAGTGTCTCGAGTTATTACCAAAACATAAGATAAGTTAAATAACTAAAGTTCTCAGATATCAAAAGTAGTCCATCTCCTCAAAATACAAGATCCCTAATAAAACATAAACTATCAATAGTATAGATATTACTCTATATAGTCATTATAGAAATATAAATATTTAACTCCATCCTCTTCCTAGATGTCATTGACAAACATCTCTTTATAAATAAAAAAGTCTTCAGATTCAGTACCTAAAAGAGAAAAGAACGAGCTGAGGCCTAATACGGGTGTACAAACTCATATGTATGCGGAACAGATCATTCACATACAGATATGTAATTAATAGTAGATAATATAATCAGCAGTTTAATTATCTCAATTTAGGCCCATAGAACAACAAAGAAGTATTTATAACGCTACTACACTTGGTCTTTACTCACATACATAAGTGGATATAATAATACTTTTTTTTTTAAGTTCTTCACGCCTAGAAATTAGAGTTTAGCTAATATTCTAGTTGCATCGTCTCATGTGAAAGTCCACTAGGGAAACCTCACACATAATCAGTAATTGCCCTTCTAGGGATTTACCACTGCGGGCACCTAAAATGAGCAGGTCGAACACAATCAGCATCCAAGATCAATTAAGTCGAAAATATGTTAGTTTGGTTAGATCATTTCTAACCTAGCAATCACAAGCACACAACCAACACAACGTACTTGGCATCGCCCCAAGGTCGAAAACAATACTTTAGTCTCAAACTCGAACAAAAGTTAGACCTTAACAAAAGAAACCGAACACTACAAATCTAAAAATGAAACAAGTAGCATGTTACCCTTACAATTTAAGACTAAGCCTCACCTAGGAGTTTATCTAAGAGCTTATGATTTATACAATTAAAATACCGAAAAAAATCGTTAAGTTAAACTAATAATAATATAATATGATTAAGCTAAAAAAGTGATATAACTATATATAAGATCACTTTTTATAGAAGTTTGTAAGGTATGTAATATATATATACATATATATATATATAATATAACATATCTATATATATACAAGAAAGTATAAGATGGACATATAATTAGAGTATCGAATAATATAGATTATCGAACCGATATGGTAAATAAATAATGATATAAAATAGTTAACATCGTGAAATAAACATACTATGAGCAATATGATATGCCAAAATAGATACATAATACTAACGTGACTAAGTAATTTAAATCACGAAAACATTGATGATAATGATAAATCCTACTAATAATAAAATAGATTCGTAACATAAATATATTGACATTTAGGACTTTGTATAAAATACGGTCATCAACATAACCTATAAATAAATAGAAATTAGTAACCCACTTAACCTATAAATAAATAGAAATTAGTAACCCACTTGAATGCGATAGAAATAAAAAAATTGGCCCCAAGATATATCTATAATTAAAAGCACGAATTACGATAACATGTACTTTAACTATAATTTTTATATAAAATAACACTTTATAATATAATAAACCGTTAATTTAAAAGTGGTAATTGAATATTAACAATATCTAATCAAAACCAACAATGGAGATAATAAATAAAATAATAGTAATAAGATTTACACTATATGTATATATATGGTACTTAAGAAGAAATCGGAATTAGCTCGTGAATGCAATTGAGATAAAAACATTGAACACGACGAATAAGAACTTATCAAAAATAAAAAGAGTACTAGAATTACTTTTTATTTAAATAAATATATAGATAATTATCAAGTGAGAATTTATCGAAATTCGGAATTGAATTACAGAAGACCAACTGAAACGAAAGAAATCCTCAAAGAGCTTTCGGGGAAAAGGCATGAAGTCTTGCACATTGGAATTGATTTTGGGGGGATGACAAGAAAGGCAAATGGAAATCTGGGCTTTGGATAGGGTCCAACGTCAGGTGAGGGAGAGTGAATTGAAATGGGGAAAGAGAAATGGAGTGGGGTCTGGTTCATGTTAGCTAAGAGAAAGGAGAATTGAAGGGGATGCGAGAGAGGTAAGAAGGGGTAGGGTTTGGTGTAAATTCAGGCAGATGGCAAAAGAGAGAGTTTGTGAAGATGGGAAGTGACAGGTGACAGAGAGGGGTTAAGGAAATTAACGAGGGGAGAGAAGAGGTGAGGGAGAG
>JAMXBB010000002.1:124847335-124890462 GCA_024138015.1 Lumnitzera littorea
AAGCTGAACATCAATTATCATGACTAACAAAGCATCATCACTCTCAGATCTTCTCTCCAAAGTCCAATATTCTGTGCCAAATATTAACCAACCCGTACTCCAGATTTAGAGTATGATTGCTTAGCAACTCCAACTCAAAACTTTGTGCTTTGAAAACATAGTTATATCATGCTTCGACCATACAAAGCACCTGACTCGAGCATATGTCTCCAGATGAAACTTTCGCATTATCTCCAATGATCTCCATGGATGTGCAACTGGAGTGAACATTATACTTAAATCATGCATGGACCTAAGCATGCATCGAATTATGCTCATAACTAAATCAGAATGATACACAGGTAGCCATAACAACAACCTGAATTTCCTATGTAAAATTTTCTATAAGTTTCATATTTGGTATTTATAATGTAAAAGCAAAGCAAACAGGTAGGCCAAGGAAAAGGCTTGAGCTGCATTCCAAGGAGGTGTAATGGACTTTGGGAAATTGATACAGGAAGTACTTAAATACAGGAAGTTCTTAGGCGGTGTTGAGTTCTCTCTTAACAAATCTTGATGATAACAAAAAGGTCTAACAAATATAATAAATGTGCAGGACAATTTAGAGTGAAATCAAATTGAGAAAGAAAATGAGGTTTATAATTTGCTTGGTCAGAAAATGAGGCTTGTAATAAAATGAGGTTTAGGAAGATCTCTATTGTGAGACTTAAACCCATAACAAATAACAATAATTATATTATGGATTTAAATTTGACATGGTAGACCACAAGGTTTTGAATTTAAATCCTAGCCTTGTCATTTAAAACCAAATAATCAATTTTGAAAAAGTCCATGCAATGAGCCATGATTAAAGTTTTAATTAACACGAGGCTTTTAAAGTTTGGATGTAAGATTATACCCTCTGTCTAGACCTTACAATTGAAGTGACTGTAAATCAGTTCCACAACTGCTCATCACCCAACTCATTTTTTTATAGGCATGGTATAGATCTGCATCTATTGAAGGTAGACTTATATATACTAAAGAAGTCAACAGGTAACATGTATTTTGACTAATATTGTACTAGGGGGTCGAAGATACATAGTCATGCCCATGATTGTTGACAGTTGCAACAAAATCCACAGAGTGTGATTATTCAGTGTGTCCAACTCATTTGACAATAGTTCTTGTGTAGAATGTTACCATTGCATTCATGTTTGTTAATAGACACAAAGGATTCATTTGGTTGTATTCATATCAAGGGAAACAAATGCCAAGGAATCTAAGTCTCAATTTGTTGTCTGAGAGTTTGACAGAATCTACAACCAGATGATACTGGGTAAATTACACTTCCCAAGCATGTGCTTTCACCTATTTTCACTTTCCACATCGGTGTTTCTATTTTGACACTTTGAATACCTATGTTTTACTCTGTTATGTAACTACTCATTAGTTAGTTTGACATGTTTGCAATGAGTGTGAGCATACAATCTGACCTTTCTCCCCTTTCTACTCCATTTCGACAAATCAAAATCAGAAATCCTAAATCTAAACCCTAAGATTAAAATTGAAGAACCCTACCTAAACCCTCAGTTGAATTCCTGGATGACCAACCATCAAGTTAACCATCTTTATGAGCATCTTTTATTTGATGCTCAACAGCAGCAGGCTTAAAGCTGAAAAAGTTGTCCCAAGCAACTCTATCATCTACTTTTTTAAAAAGTTAGCCCATTAGATCCTGCACAAATCTTCCCAGAGACAGAGAGGAAGTAGTAACCAGGGTATTGAGAATGCTTCATCTAGAGAACTCTTATTTTCTATACTGCAGCCTCCATGGAGAGAGAGGGCCATGCCACCACAGTTTAGTATCATTATCATCAGATTGGCAACTTTGATCACATTTGGATAAGATTTTTCTAGAGATAAACCCATATAGAGACCAACACCAGTAGATGTAAACTTGCTTGAAAGTTGCTCAAACATTAATTTTGCCCCCCAACTATAAGGATTCATTATACCAAGTTGAATGAGTCTTTTCATCTATCAATTTGCCAAGAAACTTTCCACATGATAACAATAGTAAAGACCTAGAGTTTTCCATCCGTCATTCTAGTAAAGTGTTTCTTGCCTGCTTGGGGCATTTGGGGTTAGGATGCTAGAATTGGGGGTTCTAGGGTTCTTTAATTAGAGTTTTAGGGTTTGCAAAAATCAAAACACATTATGTAAAAACAAAAAGCAAACAAACATAGGCACGTAAAATGTCTTTCATCCTAAATAAATATTACTCATACATCCAAATTCATTGGACCTGCATCCCTCTCACCCTCTAGCTAATTGAGAGATATAAACATCTTGTTTACTTCATTGAATAGAATATAGGATGAATAGAATTTTAATTCATTATGAATGGAGTAAGGAATGATTGGTCATTACGTTGTTCGCTAGCGTAAAAAGGCAAGTGAGGAATAGACCTATAATAGAAAGTGAAAGATTAAATTACCCTCATCTCTTTCTTGTTACACCACCTATAACCTACCACACACGGCCACAATGACACGAGCAGCCACGATCACCATCTAAGAAACCTCAAATAGAACAAATAGCCACAACTCTCTATTGGTTGGGAATATAATATAAAAAAGGAATTTCAATCATCCATGACCCACATAGCACAACAAACATGGGATACATTTCAAATTTTTGTTCCAAATCTGATGACCTATGAAATCCAAAGACATGCAAATTCTGATGACCACAAACACATATCTAACTTGCATTCACGATTCAACTGCCCATATGGTTGCCTCCATTCCCAGATCTGCAAACTCTCTTATCTCTTACTCTCTCTCTCTCTCTCTATCCCCTCTTAAGTTGGTTTATGGGTCTCGATTCAGATCAGTGAGTGGTCATGGCAAGGTGTGAGTTGTTGTGATAGCAATAGTAGTGGCACGCTGTGGTGCAGCAGTTCATGGTGGTGGTGCGTAGTGGTGTGGTGGTCTATGTGCCATGGTGGCTGTATCAACAAATAAGAAGAAAGGATTAATGTTGGGGGGCAATGTTGGAATGGAAAAAGACAAAGAATCTGTATTCAGTGAATTCACGTAATAAGTTTTCCACAGAATCCCCATTCAGTTAACTGAACTTGGTAATAAAGACTTCATAAGGAATGAGGAGGGAATAAGGAGGGAATGAAATAGCTATTCCCCCAAAATGAACATGCTGTGAGTAATTTCTTTTCAGTCGTTCTAACCTTATACAACTTTTACCCAAAAAAAAAAAAAGAGAGAGAGAGAGAGGGAGAGAGAAATTATGATTATTTGGAACCCTATTTCATGGAAAATAAAAAAAGATGTATATCAGCACTAGGAATCATCAAATTTTTACAATAAAGATATCTCTTTTGATGACTTTTAGCACCTAAGGCTTCACAAATACAACCAAAGTAGCCACATACCTGACCAATCGACATCAAAGGATCTCTTCAGCCGTTTCAACACTAAATATATAGCAGACACATAGAACATTCAAACGAGCTTATCACAGTGATGAAGCTTTTATATCACTAAGTTCATATCATAGCAGGTGAGTGAAATCCTAAACCCACAAATACAACATTAAGAATTCAGCAATTACAACGTCTATTTACCAACTGAAGCACTTAACTATGTATCAATATACATCCATAAAGCACATTCCTGAGATCACCAATAGCCTAAACTCAAAACAGTAAGTATCTACAATAGGTGAAAACCATAAAGAGCATAAAAAATACGATCACAAAACTACTCAACTGTTCAAAATACCAATCAGTTATAATCTAGTTATGGCATTGAATTTGATATCAACACATATTAATATATAAACAGCTAATGAAGAGAATAGAAATCCGCTTAGTCGATTCCATGCAAAAAGCTGTTCTTGATCCCAAAATCCAACATAAAACAGCCACCAAAACTTAGCCTCGGTAAGAGAACCTCAAAAGTTAAAAGAAATCAAAATGTTAAACTTATTAAACCCAGAAACTCATTAAACTACCGTGAATATCAAAAAGACCAAGATTCAGTACCATGTGGAAAGTCTCCCCAGACCACCTTAAGACCTTGATTTTCTTCTCAGGCGCTTCCTAAGCTTCTTATACTTATGCTTATTCATCTTCTTCTTCCTCTTCTTCTTCACACTATCAGCCCTAATGATACCAGTATCAGCATCGCCCTCTTCCTCATCCATCTGCCCTAAGCGATCAAACCCAGTCGAGGGAACCGGGTTTAGGAAAAACCCAATAGAGTAATTCGGGTAACTATGCTTGGTTTGCTTCACACTGTTCACATGGAGGATAGGGTTTAAGAGAGTGTGAGGTAATGGGTTTTTAGGGTAATCATGAAGATCGAATGTGGTGAGAGAAGATTGGTGAGAGATTAACGAAGGAGAGTGTCTTAAGAGAAGCCGGGCAGAAATGGGTGGTGCTTTTTTGGCGAGTTTGTGAATCAAATTCGCCATGGAAGAACACTAGTTTGTGTGTGATAGATAGAGACTACTGGGGAAATATGGGACTCCCCAAGTCACAGGCTGTAGCGGTCCGCAGTACGAGAACTTCGACGGAGGCAAACTTTTTCTTTTTCTTTTTACCTTTCCTTTTCTAGGCCATGGGCTTGATGCATTGTACGTGGGAAGCCCAGGCCAAAAAGCGCATATTCGATTTGGATATTTTAATTGGGAACATGTAAAATAAAATTTGGTTTCGAATAGCTGTCCGGATGAATATCATTGGAAACATAAAAATTGCACCCATGCAGGATCGAACCACAGACCTTCAGTTTACAAGACTGACGCTCTACCACTGAGCTATAGGGGCGACGCTCGACGCAATTACCGCAAAAATTATACTCAATTTTTTATTGTCTGTTCCCCGCAATTTTCATACGATACCAACCGCACTGCTGAGAGAATTGAGCTTCTCCGGGACGCAAATGGAGGACGAACCCACCTTCGAACCTGTACGTAACATCAAACTCCCCTCATGTTCTTAATTCTTTATCTTCCTCGTATTCTATTCTAACAACAAACCCTACTTGATTCCTTGATCTTTCAGGACTTGATTCACGCTATTTTCAAGAACGTTTGGACCAAAAGAGCTCTTGGTTTGTACAATCTTTTTCCTTTTTAATCTAGCCACATTCATCTTCTACTGAAGCAATCGCTTTTACTTTTTTTTTTTTTTTTCTCCCTCACATTTTCCAAACCCTAATTCGCAGAGCGCCAAAAGAATGAACCTGCTGATGCTGCTATCGACTCCGAGGTACAATCTCCAAATTCTCTCTTTCTATGCTTCTTCGCGGTTTTCATGAATTTGTGAGTTTACGAGAATCTCGGATGCATTACGAGATATTGTTGATCCATACAATGGCTGCTGTATAGTACATTCATCAAATTTTGGATTTATATGAATTTTGGGCTTTTATGGAGTCATTGAGGCAGCATTATTCTTTTGCCACTTGCAACAGGTGCAGGCAGGACCTATAACGTCGAAGAGGAATCGCTCAACCTCGGGTGTGAATGCTATATCTTAATTTTATACCAATTCGCCTTTTTGAGGGGGGGAAAAGTTATGATTTTGTCCTTTCAATGTGCCGTGATGTTGATGCAGCTAATTCCAATGCATTAAAGCTGAGCTGTGAGCTTCTACGTCTTTTTGTCGCTGGTATGTATTGCTTAGGATGTGCTTCTGGATCATTTCTCTGAATATGAGGCAAGTGTGATTTGTATAAAAATGAGTTTTTATGCAATGCAGAGGCTGTGCAGCGTTCTGCCGCTATTGCTGAGGCGGAGGGTGTTACTAAGATTGAAGCAACTCATTTGGAGAGGATCCTTCCGCAGTTACTACTCGATTTTTGAGGTGATCGAGCCTGAGAGAATTTTTGTTCATTCTTCTTTCTGGTTTCTATTAGTTCTTTTGCTTTTCCCGATCTGATCAAATACTTAAATTGATAGTGGCTTAAATAACAAAGGAAATATATTGTTGTTTTTGATAATTTCGTGATGGATGTCAAGTGTTAACACTTGATTTTACACTAAGTGCCATGAAGAGGATTTTTTTTCTTCTCTCTGATATTGGTCGTTTGTTCTGAGTATTAGTTCATTCTTATCTTTTTGAATATTTTGCTGTGATTAATGTACAAAGGATGAGCACATGTTGATTTTTACAACCTTTTGTAGACAATCTAGCATTTCAGTTTTTTATTATTCATACCTTGCATATGCAATTGAACATGGATTTGCTAATTACCTTTTAATGTCCTGTTTTTGGTAAATGAACTTATCAAAAAGAACTTGCCGATAAATATAAGAGGAAGGGCATCACATCGCATCAATGACTTCCACCCGAACCAAAGCCGAAAAAGGGCAGAGGGAGAAAAGATGCTGATGTGATTCAGCGGTTGAATTACACAGGTAGCAAGCATTATTTGTTGTGATTCCCCATTGGTTGAGTCTGTCAAGGGTGTTGAGCTTTTCATTAACATCATGCCATAAGGTAAAACTATGCTGGGCATAGCTTTCTTGCACCAAACCAGATTTGACCAGTTAATCACATATGGTTGGCTCTCAAAGCACTGTAAGCACTTCTGATGGAGAAAATACCATAGAGAGAAGGGCACTACTCTACTTATCGCCAATAGAAGGGTTGGGGCACAATTGAGGGGGAATCCTTGTGTTCTCCTAGAAATTTAGAGGTGGGAACTGCCCAAGGGTCAGAGTCCATAATGGAACACACTCTATTCTCCAACAGCAGGCCTAAAGATGCAGTCTCTCTTGGATTGAACAGCTAATCTATAGGGCCTTGTGGAAGCCAAAAATTCAGACCATGATGAAATGTATAAGCTATCACCCTCTTTCCACCTAAAAAGGCAGTGAACAGTCAGTTTTAACTTCAGAAGTTTAAGCCACATCCAAGAACACATAATGAGGTGTCTAGCTAAGTTCTACCTTTGAGGAAAATGGCATGGACCTAGTCAACCCAAATGCCATTTGTACTCCCATGGCAAAGATTCCATACATGTTTCAGTTCGGCCGCTTTATTCCAAACTTCTAATTTAGGGATACCAAGATCTCCCTTTACCATGAGTGAACACACCACTTCCCATCTTTCAATATTGCTATGGATAACCTCCAAGCAATAGCTTTTATTATAGTTGCTCGGCTTTCACTTTCTTCTTCTTCTTTTTTTTCTTTATTTTTTATTTTTTACTTATCAAGTTATGAAGGAAAGATTATGCAGCGACTGATTTTGTCATGCTTAATTCTGGTCAGCATGTAAGTGGTCTCGTTTTCCTTTATTGCAGTACTGCTGCTCAGGGATTTTATGAAAGGGAACAGATGCCCATAGCAATTGGTAGAATTATTAGCAACCTGTTTCATGATGTATATTTAGAGCGTTCAGACATAATTCATGTAAACTTGCATTGTAATATAGAGCTCCTGTCCTATGAAGAGAATCGAATTGAATTATTGACTGATGCTATAGATAGCGCTGAAATAAGAGTTTGAATCACTTGATCCTACTTGAGATAATGGAGGGGCGAGTCAACTGTCAAGTGATATCCAATAGTGATCTATTTTTCTTCCTTGTCTCCCCCTTTCTTCTCTTTCAAAGGTTTCTTTCAGTTTTCATATAGATTTTACATGTCAGATGTTAGATGATATTAATTCAATATATTGTCCCGTATTACTATTTCCTTAAATTTGATTAGCTCTTGCCCTTGGTCAAATAAAAATGAGTGCGATTAAACAAGAGACATAATGATGACCTTTCTTTTGATGAAACCATACACCTAAGTGAGTTTGTTCATGAAGAAACGATGGTAGGTACACTTTTACATGGCTAAACTTGAAGTACATTCTTGGACTTACATGCCATTATTCTAACACACCCTGGAACGTATCTGACCATGCTCTTTCATTGCCTTATTTGAGAAAGCATACATCGCACATCCTTGCTATTGGGCCTTTGCTTGGCATTGTCCAAAGTGCAGAAGTATGCAATCTTCAATACTAGCAAGATTTGCTCCTCAAACTCAGTGCCAATCAATTTTGGATCAATTGCTTGACGAGGATTTTCTGAAGTCATTACATTTCTCAACCACTTAACCAAGCTCATTTCTTGAGTGTGCTGAAAAAAATCATCAGACGGGAGTTTTCCCATCACCAAGACTGCCAACAATACCCCAAAACTATATATGTCACTCTTATCGGTGAACTTCAGAGTTTGATGATACTCTGGGGCAATGTATCCTAGAGTGCCAACCACATTCGAGGAAGTCACATGTGTATTTGCATCAGGAACTGCCTTTGCAAGGCCAAAATCTGCAATTCGAGCCTCCATGTCATCATCTAGAAGGACATTAGCGGGCTTCAGATCTCTGTGGATTATACGCTGGTTGTGGTGCATGTGAAGATACTCAAGCCCCTCTGCCACTCCCATTGCAATCTTGTGTCTCGTAGGCCAATCCAATTCCTGTGTTCCGTCTGAAACCCTCTGCAGAAGGTCTTGCAAACTCCCATTCTTCATGAATTCATAGACTAAATAATGGCACTCGGGGCGAGGAACATGTGCCAGTAATGGAAGTAAGTTTCTGTGCCGAATCTGACCAACCGTCTGTATCTCACTCCGAATTTGGCGCATTTTCTTATTCAGAAGTTTACTGTCTTCATCTGTTAATTCAGCTGCATCCTTAGGCGGCTGAATAATTTTCTTAATAGCAACCGTCTTGATTTTGCTTCCCTGTAGCTCAGCCTTGTAGACTTCACCACAGCCACCTCTTCCAATGATTTCCAGTGATGCTACTTGTTCATCTTTATTCAGAAAAGCCAAATGCTCCTTCTTGATCTCTCGACTAAATACCATTACACCGGAGTCCTTTCCTACCCCTCTTATGGCTGCCACGATCACTTTGAACGTCAGAGAAAAGAGGAATCCAGAAAGGATTCCAGCTATTGCCCCAGTTGTGAAGCCCAGTATCCAACCAATTATCTTCTTAGTTTTGTTCGTCTTGTGAGTTATGGGGGCTGCTGGTCCTGGGGCTGCTGGTCCTGGGGCTGTTGCTTGGCTAGAGGGACTTCTAGCTGTTATTGGTGCAGAGGAAGTATTTGTTCTTTTGCTTGGGGCCTCTGCAAAAACATACCTTTTTGGTAGGGCAACATCCGTCTCTTCTCTATTCGGCATTGGCACCGGACCTTCAAGTAACCTATTCCCAGCAATGTCAAAGAATTGAAGATTGCGAAATGACTTTATGGCAGCAGGGATTTTCCCTGTGAAATGATTATCGGCAAGGGAGAGTCTCTCCATGTTAGGAAAGTACTTCAAGAAACTCAAATCCCCCGAAAATCTGTTGGAGGTGAGGTCAAGTACACGTAGCCTCACAAGGGATGACAACTCAGAAGGGATTTTCCCTGAAAAACGATTGTTTTTAAGGTTGAGGACCTCTAGCTTCTTGCAGTTGGTGATTTGGGATGGTAGTTGATTAGCAAGCTGGTTGTTGGATAGAGAGAGCTCCTTTAGCTCTGAGAGCAAGCCAATAGCAGGTGAGATGGACCCCCTGAGGCTTTGTGATTTGAAGATAAGTCTCGTGACTCTCAGCACATAAGTATCGTTGCCAGAGATTCTTCTTTCACAAATGACACCAGGGGTATTGCAATTGAGTTGACCAATTCCTATGCCCAGGTCCTTCTCTATGATCTTGAGTGCTTCAAGATCAGACTTGTCAAGATTCACATCTGCTCGCACCTTGAGGAAGAAGAGAAGGGAGAAGATGGATAGGAGAGCGAGAAAGTGGTTGATGTGTGAGGCAGCAAGCGCCATTTACCAGCTGACGGCAGCCTAGAGGAGATATGAGGAAGGGGGGAGGAGGGGGTATTGCTATGAGAGAAGCCGGGATCTAAATTTCCATGGTTTGTTTGGCTATGCCTATGGGATTTGCTCGTTTCCTATTAAATAACCAAATGCCGTGTGGAAAGTTTGGGCATGTTGGACCCATCTAGGTTGACTTGACTTTCCTGTTTGTTTACTGAGTTGGAAAAATGAACCATGAACCATAAACTACGTTAATATAGCTACTATTTTTCCACTGCTATAGTAAATACTAACCGAAGCTTCTTTCATTTTTTTCCCCCTTTTCTGGTGGTCCTTTTCATTATATATCTTTTAGTTAATATCTTATTCGTATTTTATTTATACCCATTTTATATATGATTTATACCAATTTAAAATCTGATATTCGAAAAACTATTTGATTAGTATTTTGGATAAATTGTTTTTTTTTTTTTTTTTTTATATCTCATCATATTTTTATTTGACTTGGTAATATTTTATCTTATTTTTCTTGGATTTGTGGTCAATTTACACTTACATTTGTGGCTATCAAAATTGATGATATAATTTCGACCCCCCAAAAAAAAAATAAAAAAAAAAATTGATGATATAATGAAAACATGAAAATGGGACGTGTAGCTGGGGCTGCTCATCGTTTGGAAGGATTATTTTATTTTTCTCCACAAGGCCCACCACACAGCACAGGTTGTCTGTTTCAGATTTTAACGATATGGGAATCTTGGACCAGATTAAACTTGAATCACCTATTGTTCTTCTTTAATTTATCTCTGATATACTAGAAAGTATTGAAAGGTGCATCCACCGTTATTTATTTTAATATTCTATATATGATGAGCAAGTGTCCATGAACACCTATGTGAGATGCTTGGAAACATCTTCTATAATATCAATCGTAAGATGTTTAGAAATGATTATTTGGTTGTTGAGTGAACTCGACATAATACAATCCTCTCTAACGGCCCAAACGTTAAAATCTTTTATATGATATTTAACTTAACATCATGTGCGATGGTGAAAACAGAGGCTTGCTGACATGCCGCCGCCATCTATCTTAAGATAAATCTGAAAATTATTTTTAGAAAATCTAGAGACTTCCTTACAAAATCGTTGTCTTGTAGTTTTGCTTTATCTATGGAACTTTTGGATCAATTGTTTCACCCTTTTATATCATTTTGTTATTGTTTTAAAATTGTGTTTGATACAATAGGATTCTATATAAAAAGATCATGGCATAAGCACATATACCATATATTGCTCTTTCAAAATTAAATGCATAAGAAACATTTATAAAGTTGAATTTATTTACTCTTTATTTCTTTTTTAGTTTTTTAAAACATAAATAAGTTTTTATTTTTTTCAATAAATAAAGTATATTCCATCAATCTTTTCCTTTGAAATACATAAACATTTACTTTTCATCTCTCCTTCATCCATGACTATCTTCAATATAATTGTGAGAAGATAAAAGAAAACATAATTTATCTAAATATGAAGAAGGTTTGAAGCCGAAGTAGAAACAGATTATATGCAAATTGTAACCGAATGCTAAATTTGAGCAAATATAAATCTATCACAAAATAAATACAAATAAAATACAGATGTACGTGGATGCATGTATGAATTCTTATATCAATATAAATTTCTATTTTTCTCATTAGCTTTACATGAAATTGTGTGTGTTAAGAAAAGAATTTCTACGAATTTGTTCTTGAAAGCATGAATTCTTAAGTTATGACTAAGAGGACCTCCAATAAGATAATCAAATTATTTCTACACAAAGTTATACTTGGGAATATCAAGTCGTACCATATAGCATGGTAAATATTTGCTCTATTTTTATTTTTTTCTTTTAAGTTATTGAGAGGATTCAAATATCAAAACTATTATATCGCACAAAATCTTCGTAAAGATTTAACTGTTGCCTAAATTTGTGATTTTTCAAAACATGCTCCTTTTCTTTTCCTGTTTTTACGGAAATTTACTTCACTTTTAGGCATGAAAAAAAAAAAAAAAAAACAACTGTTACAGCTTGTCATTTATTCTAATATCTATATTCATTATATAATTTTGAACATTTTATGATAAATAGTTGATTGTTTCTCTTTCTAATTGTTATTTTCTTTTTGTGGGAGATGAACCACAATCTATATAATAAGTGCTTTCTGCAATCATAAGATTGAACTAATAAATAGGGCAGCAAACGAGCCGAGTCAAGCATAGTTTCTGAAAGCTCAAACTTAACTCATTTAAAAATTATTAAGCTTAAACTTGAGTCAAATTTTTATCAAGCGTGTAAATTGAGATTAAGACTCAAACTTCACTCGTTTAGATAAACGCATTTTGTTTTGAGCTCGAGTTTAACTTATTTACTTATCAAACTCAAGTAAAGCTAAGCCTAAAGCGTGCTAAGTTCAAATATATTTACAAGTCTAAGTATTCAAAATGAAAAAAATATATAAATAAATTAACAAATAGTAATCAAGGCCCCATAACATTAGGTTGGATTCCTTTGAATCAGATCGGTCCTACTTGAGTAACCCATGTATCCCTTCTCTTTGCCTTCGCCTTAGCAATGAGACTGTGGGGGGACAAATGTTGACAAGACACTTCAGACATAGGCTCCTCAAGCGTGACTAGATCCGACACGTCTCATGGCCTAAGGCTTATCCCTATGGCCCTAAGCCTTAAGCCTGAATAGACTAAGCCTAGTAAACCTTGCAACGACTACAACGCATAAGATAAGGTTAAAACAGCCATGCTCTGAATAAGTGGAATACATCAGGCATAACAACTCTGCTCTCTTATACTTACGAGAGAAGATCTCTTCCGCCAACTAGCCTCTAGCTACTAGCTCCACTCCACTATAAATACCAGGTCACTTCTTAACGATAAAACTCTCTACACTCTGCATACTAAGTCTGCGTATTACCTTCAGTACTCTATATTCTTTAAAGCTCACTACTAATTTAAGTATCAAAGTGATCACGCCGAACAAACCCCCTGGTCTCCCTTCACTGCATACAATTTTACAGGCCCATTATGTACAACATCTAAACGACTACTAATAAAAACTTTAAGACAACATCTGGCGCCGTCTATGGAAATTTTGAATTCCTATACCTAAAACCTCAAACACATTAAACACATATCCCACGAGCAATCTTTTTTACATCATGTCTTAATGCGATGGATGAGAAAACCAACAGTTAGTAAACAACCAACTTTGAGGCAATCAGCCCCTCCCAAGGGTTATGTTAAAGGAGCGCATGGAACGCTTGGCTAAGGAGTATGCCGCATAGAACAGGATGCTCTACGTTTGCCTAGACAAAGCGAAGTGGGTCAGCATGCAAACTCACCATCCCAAAGCTTCAGAAGCCTACATTAGGCAGAATACCTAACAACAGTAGCAGAATGGCAAGGATTAGCAACTTGATCCACCATTGCATCAGCAACCAGAAAGGTCTGCGACTACCCGCAACCGAACTCTGGCTAGCAATGAGTAAGAAGCCAACTCGTAGGGATTACGAGCTCATTTAGTCGTATGACGAGCTCACCCGGCAAACAATACCGACCTGAACAAGCTCCATGCTATGGTAAGGCAACTCTCTGAATAGTAGGAAAGCAAGCTTGTTAGCGACGTCTGACTGGTCACCAACAATAAGACCCCCTTCACCAGGGGTGTCCAAGACAAAGTGCTACCTCATAACGGTAAACTTCCATCCCTAAACCAATATGATGGCACGGGCGATCCGGACAACCATCTTCTTCACTTCTGCACCTTCATGAACCTTTACAGTCATTGGGATGCTATCATGTGCAAAGCTTTCCTAAACACTTTGCAAAATGCAACTCGAACGTGGTTTAACCACCTTCCTAACAACTCCATCAGCTCCTTTGATGAGCTAGCACGGAGGTTTAGCCTCCACTTCAAGGTTCGTAAGCCTCCGTTTAAGGAAACATTGTCCTTGTACTTATTAAGGCAAGGTGAAGGCGTGTCCCTATACGATTATGTAGCCTAATTCAACAACGCCATGGTCGAAATCCCTCGACTGGATGAGGGAATTGCTGTCTATGCTGCCTAACTCAACATCCAACTTTTGAGAGATTTCTTCCGATCGCTTGTGAAAAGTAAACTGAAGACCTTGGCCAACTTATAAAACAAGGCTCAGAAGTACATCGACCAGGAAGACAACATTCATACTAGGCGCAATGCCGATCGAGAAAGGTCGAGCGGAAAGCAGGACAAGGAAAAATTATTCGTAAAAGATCACATCAGTGATAGAATGCCAAGCAAGCCAGAAGGGGAGAGCTTTAGGAAGAAGAAGCACCAAGCCGAGCACGACCCTCTCCCCCTTCCCATTTACACCTAATATATACCTTTAAATAAACCCATTACCCAAGTCTATTTCGAAGTGAAGAATTAGAACTTGCTCTAGAGGTTGCAGAAATGCAGGGGAACCCTAGTCATCAAAACTCTAACAAATTCTGTTAGTTCCATGATGACTACGGCCATACCATCGAAGAGTGCTTCCAGTTAAATAATGTCTTTGAACATTCCATTCAACGCGGCTTCTTCAATGAATATGTGGCTCATCGAAGGAACAACGACCATTTGGACGATGACGAAGATAAGGCACTTCAGAGGTAATGGACAAAGAATGCCCATGCGGAGTAGAATGACAACCGCCACAACAATCGTACCCCCAATGGCATCATAAACGTAATCATAAGGGGGTTGTACCCTGGGAGCAGGCCAAGCATAAGCAACTTAGTCAACACCCCATCAAAAGTGCTAACAGTAAGGGAGAAGAGACAAAAGTTAGACACTTCCATCTTCTTCTTAGATGACGACCTTGAAAGGTTTGACACGCCCCATTAAAATACCCTGATGATTAGAGCAAAAATCTCAAAATTTAAGGTCCTTAAAATTATGATGGATACTGGTAGCTCCACCGATATACTCTTCCTCCATACATACGAGAGGATGAGGAAGAGGAAGAAGTTACCAATAAAGCTAAAGTCGTATCACCACAATCTGATCGACTTCAACGGAAGCATGGTCTTAGTCGAGGGCATAATCACGCTAGACATGGAACTTGGCGATGATGACCACGTAGCATAATAACCCGTAAAGTTTATTGTGATCAATTGCCCCTTCCTTCACAATGCGCTCTTGGGAAGACCAAGCTTAAACGCATTTGGGGTGATCACATCTTCCCTGAATTTAAAGGCCAAATTTTCGACACCAATTGCGATGTGAGTATGCAAATGTGACTAGAAGCTCTCACGAGAGCTATACGTTAGAGCTACCAAAGGAGATGGCATCTTTGCCCTGGAAACAGGCCCATACAAGAGGTCGACTAAGAGGGGCGAGCCTAGAGAAATAACAAAAGACATCTAGATCGAAACTTCACCCGACCAAACCGCAAAAGTCAGGATTGAGACCTCAACCAAAGTGAAGGACGAAATCATTACCCTCTTATGGGCAAATTCGGATAGGTTCACCTGATCGATATTGGACATGCCCGGAATTTCCCCTAACTTGGAGACCCACAGCCTTAACATCGACACCCAGCACAGCCTGTCAAACAAAAAAAGAGGCATTTTGCCCCAGAATGATGGGCCACAATCGAAGAGGAAGTGCAAAAGCTACTTAAAGCCGGCTTCATAAGGGAAGAAAAGTGCCTGACGTGGCTGGCAAACGTGGTACCGGTTAAGAAGAAAAATGGGAAGTTGCACATGTGTGTCGACTATACCAACCTCAATAAAGGCTGCCTTAAAGATTGTTTCCCTCTCCATAGGATTGACTAGCTTATCGATTTTACATTAGGACACACTCTACTGAGCTTTATGGACGCATTCTCAAGGTACAACAAGATTAAAATGTTCCCAAAGGACGAAGTTCATACCTCCTTTATCACCAATTATGGCAAATATTGCTTCAACGTAATGCCATTCGGACTAAAAAACTCTAGGACTATGTACTAGCGAATGATGATAAAGTTATTTAAGCCCTAAATTAGGCGTAATATGGAGGTGTATGTTGACAACATGATCATCAAGACCCAGAAGCTAGTCAATTCTTTCAGAGATCTCCAGGAAACCTTTGACCAAATGCATACGCATGACATGAAGTCAAACCCTTATAAGTGCGTCTTTGGCATTGACTTTAGCAAGTTCCTCAATTTTCTAGTCATATAGAGAGGTATTGAGGCTAACCCCGAGAAGATCACAATCATCAAGGGAATGAAGCCCCCAACCTCATTCTAAGACCTATAGAAGCTCACTAGCATAATGGTTACCTTAAGCAAATTCATCTCAAAGAGCGTTAATAGAAACGCTAAGTTCTTCAAAATTCTCAAAAATCCCAAGGGTTTTAAATAGATTCCCCAGTACACCACTGCCTTTTAGCAACTCTAAGACTTTCTCACTCACCCATCTATCCTATCTAAGCTTGTTTAAAGGGAGGACCTATTCCTGTACCTAGCCGTAAGCGACTGGACACTCTCCCTTGTACTGGTCAAAGTAGAGGGAAGAGAACACAGGCTAGTATATTACGTCAGCCCTATATTGCATGGGCTTGAGGTCAGGTACACCTGGATAGAAAAATTCAATTTAGCTATCATCATCACAGCTCGACAGTTGAGGCCCTATTTCCAAGTACACCAGGTCATTGTACTCATGGATTAACCACTGCACACCATGCTACAGAAACCAAACGTGTCTGGACGGATGATAAAGGATACAATGGAATTAAGTGCTTATGGAATCTAGTATCAGCTATAAATGACCTACAAGGCACAAATGTTGGCCGACTTCGTGGTAGAATATACAAGAGAGGAGGAAACATTATTGGACGATGACAAGCCGGTGTGGACTTTCTACATCAATAGGTCATCCACCTCGAGGGGTAGAGGTGCAGGTCTTGTTCTAACCACCCCATATAGGTCACAATCTGCTACGCCTTCAAGTTTGGATTCAATTCTAGTAACAAGAAGTCCGACTATAAGGCGCTTATTGCCGGTCTCAAGCTAACCAAGGAGATCGGTGTCAAACGATTACACTTCTTAGACTCCATGCTAGTCGTCCTGCAGGTCCAAGGTGAATGTGAAGTCAGAGAAGACATTATAGCGAAGTACCTCGAGAAAGTAAAGAGCCTCCCTATAAAGTTCCCTTCATGGGACATCAAGAAGATCTTTCGATTGAAAAATTCTGCAGTAGATTGGTTATCCAAGTTGACCTCTACTAGCATACAGAAGCATGCAATGAAAGATAGCAAGATCTTTATAGAGTACCTGTTGGAAAAAGCATAACTTTGAGCTCGGCTGAAGTTTTAAAACTAACTCCAGTAACACCAAAGCTGAGCTAGATAGATCCTATCTGGAGTTACTTAGAGTAGGGTACATTACCCAAGGACAGGAGAGAGTCGAAGAAGCTTCAATACCACGCTACCAATTATGCTGATCAATGGTGTCCTATATCGTACAGAAGCAATCTCCAGCTCTATTTTGACTAGAATTTGATCATGTACAATTTTTCATTCCATTATGACAAAATAAAAGTTCTCAATTGATTATATACTTCTCTCTCCCACTCCCTTTCTTTCTCTTACCTTATGAGCCTTTGAAAAGGCACATAGATAGTCAACATAGATAAGTTAGAACGCCACCGACTTGACCCAACTTAAGGTAATCTCGATAAGGGAAAACACCCCTTGCACTAAGAAACTAGCCCATACTGGGTAGGTCGGAAAGCCACCAACCTAACTCCTCTTAGGTTAACCTTGGCAAAGGGAAACACCTCTTGTATAGAAGAACTCTCTTAGCTAACCTCAGCAAGTTAATTTCCCTTAAATAGGGGAATTCTTGTATAGATATGTTCAAAGACAAATAGATAACAGGAGAGGATGTTTCAAGACTTTGATCTATTCATTCATTCATTGTTAAAGTATATAACAAAGGCCAGCATCTTGATCCTAATTACATTAATTTCAAAAAAAAAAAAAAAAAAGGGAAGAGAACTCTGCTATCTCCCAGGATTAGCTAGCTTTGGTAATTCAAAAAAATCCAAAGCATTTATCTAGAGCGAAGCCTGAGGAATGTAAACTAGGAGCAACAGGAGGATCACCTACAAATGGATTATCCCTAGGCACAGCTTCGAGGGCAACCTCCTGCTAGGCTGCTGGGGCAAAAGCAGATGTAGAAGCGCCATGCCCAATCCTAATAGTAAAGGGAGCGACTGCAATCTAAATAGCCGCTCGGGCGGCCTCCTCCTCGCACGCCAAGGCTTCCTTCTTCTTGGTGAAAGTCAGAGAATCTAGGAAGTCGAGGAAGCTAAGATCAAGGTCCGGATAATGGGAGAGAACCTCCTTCCTCGTGTAGTACGTAGAGTCCATGGTCAGGTCTTCCAACTCGTCCAACCACTCATTGATCTTTCAATAGTCCACAACGGCCTTTTTAGTAGCGGCATCACTGAGGACCTTACCGCTCTCCATCTTGGAGATGATCTCCTCCATCTTGGAGATGATCCCCTCCATCTCCAAAACCTTTCCTTGCAACTCTTAGACTTACTGCTCCAACTCGACCTTCAAACTAGCCAACTTCAACGAAGTGGACTTAATACCCTTGCATTTGGATACCTTCATTGCCAGCTCGGTTTGAAGCCTAACTATTGACACCCTTAGTTTGACATTTTCCTGTTCAAGTTGAGCCTTGGCTTTACCCTCCTCATCTAACCTCCGAGAGAGGCTAGCCTTCAGGTCTTCTACCTTCTTGACTGCCTTCTTAACCTTGTCCCTCTCTCACTCCGAGTCCTTAAGCTTACCCTTAAGCCTTGCCACCTATACAATAAAGTAGCACAGGCACCTATTAGCCTTAGCGAATTTTTCAAGTACCTCTTACTAGAAGTCACAACCTCCAACGGGTACTTCTTGTGCTGATGTAACACCTCCCGAAGGCCTTTTACCTCTTTCTAAGCAGCATCAGACTTGTTCAGTTGAAGCAGCACCTGACCATGCTACTGCAAATTGAGAACAAAGCCTACTATTAATAAAATCATGCATAAAAGCACCACACAAGAGCAACGATGACTTACCTACTACATTAGCGTGCTCAAGTGGCCCGCTATCTGTATGGGGTTGTCCCCATCTTCCTGGAAGAGCTCCTTAAGAACAACCAAGTCGTCGGAAGTGTAAGACCTCATCAAAGGTTGATAACTAAGTGTCTAATACCGCAGCATTAGATCGTTGGCACGAACCTCCCACTTCAATTTGATAATCTTCCCCTAGGCCCTCTTCATTTCCATCTCAGGGGCTCCCTTAAAAGCTTGTCGTCCCAAGAAGTATATAACACTTTGTGGAATGAGTTTGGCCTTATGCCTATCAGCTTAAAGTCGTTAAGGACTTCAAAAAATGCATCCCCCATGTCGTCGACGCTCTAATAAGGATGGGCCATCGGCCACTTATTCCACTTCCCCTTACTCAATAGCACCCTTGCAAGCGGCCTTTGCCTCTTCACTCTAGGACCTTGCTCCCCGACCACCTTAAGAGCCTTACGCTTCTAGCTTACAGCCCGAGGAAGGGCAGCCCCTTCCGCAATCTCCTCCTCCTTCGCCTATGAAGGGAAAAGCACCTATACATCAGGCCCTTTTGTCTCAATGCCTTCATCGCCCATGATGATGGGCTCGGTTAGAGTCACAAGAACAGGTGCAGGTAGAGCCACACCTAAAGGCTCTACATCTACAGACTCGTCCTAGATGCTAATGGGAACTCTGTAGGGAACAGACTTCAGCTATACTCTACTGGTCTCCCTAGGCCTTGGCCTTGGCTTTGCGATCTTGTCCTTTAACGGATCTACCCTTGTTCTGGTCTGACTGTAGCTCATCAGGTCGTCCATAAAGAGACGAAGCAATCTTAGAGCTAAGTTTTTGCCTGCAAGAAACCTAATTGCAATTTAGAAAAGAAAAACAAAAACAAACCAAAAGAAACTACCACTATCATTCGCAAAACACCGCCATGACCAGTACGACTAAGGAGGTCCTCCTATCCTATAAGCGTTGGACAAAGCACCTTGACACTAACACAATAGACGTAAGTGTGTAAAGACAAACCTTTATCTTTAGCCTACTTCTCCACTACAGCTTTCTTTATGCTAGGGAAGAGATCAGAGATCGGGCGCTAAAAATGCCTCTCCACTATCTCCATAGCATTTATCTCCTGGCCATCTCTTAAGGCCATGAAGGCCAAGATCTCTTGTGTGGCCTCGATGTCATTGGGACCAAGCTTCTTCTCACCCTCGATATGGACCATCCCAATCCATCAGGTCTAGAAATCTACCTCTTCGGGTAATTTAACCACCACATATTCGTCTTACCTACATTTGACCGAATCTACAAGGCTGCAGAACAGTTTCTTCTTCAAGTGCGGTTGAAGGTAAGACCACCCCACAACTATCTTCTACATATAGAAGTGACAGAAGAGCCCGAAAGTAGTCCTTATCACTAAGTATTCACACAACACCTGAAAAGCCTTCAATACCCTCCACCCATTGGAAAGGACTTGCAACGAACTACAGTAGTGGTAGTTAAAGAACTCCTTCTCGAAGCAACTTGGAGAGAAGCGCTACCCAAACTCTAAGCACCTTTTAAAGACTGCGAAGTGCCTCCCTGCCAATAAGGCTACTCATTCGTCCCTACCTGGCAACCTAATCTACTATTTAGGGGTCACCTCCACAAAGAAGTTGCTTATGATCCAACTGGGAGTAGATTGCTTGCTCCTACTTACACGACTACTAGGCCCCTTGTCCATCTCAAGAGCATTGAATAAGTTTCGCAGTAGGTAGGGGAGCTTTTGCATATACGTCCTTGAGGATAGCATTGATAATTCTGGCCCTTATCCAATGCCTCCACATCCATCCTTGTGGATTAGTTAAGTTGTGTTAGCGACTAGACCTCACCCTCCCGTGCCGAAGGAGGATCACTCCTTGTAAACTCTGAGCTAGAGAGATTCGGCAACGAAGAAAAACCAATCTCACCTTTGTTAATTGACATAACTGTAATACTCAAAAAAGGAAGCAAAGCTTTAAGAAAGTTTAAACGGTTTCGAAGAAAATCTTTTGAGTCTAATAACGGCAAAACAAAGAGATTGAAGAAAAGTAGTCTCTCTTTGACTTCCTCCTATTTATAGGGAAACCACTTGGGAAGCCATACAGGCGGCTGGAAGGATCTGTATAAGTATCGATCCCTTGGAATGCCATATAGTAAACACGTGAAAAGCATTTTGATCAAACAATCACCTGTAAAAGGCAAAAGGCATGTATCTACACGCTAGTTTGCTACAGTACAATACCTATCACATCGCATTTAATGCATGGAATACAAGCAGGCAAAAATCATATTTTCAAAAAGTTCCTTCAAGAAAAAGCTTCTTCAAGGCCCATCCAACTTCTACCTGGTCGGCATGATAAAGATATGACATAGTTGTTTCTGCTCGGCCCTCGTTGAGCACTGCTCGAACAGACTGGTTCGTAACCTTAAAGTGCTTACTTAGTAAGTTGCAAGAGTATCCCACTCTGATGCCTCAACCTAAGCCTTACTTGAGGCTCTAGCACTCCGCCTCAAAACTCTTGACCACTCCTGTTCATCTCGCCTTGGATATTCTCAGCCCGGGTATCTACTACCTCAAATACCTCCACCCCAGCCACCTTCTAATTCAAACCTCCATGCCCATCACAATGGCTCCATAACACTAGGTTGGATTCCTATAAATCATATCGATCCCGCCTGAGCAGCCCATATATTCCTTCTTCTTGCCTTCGCCTCGATAATGAGACTATGGGGAAGGAGGGCAAGTGTTGACAGGGCACTTTGAACATTAGCCCCTCAAGCCCAACCAGATCCAACGTGTCTCATAGCGTAGGACTCACCTCTATGGGCCTAAGCCCTAAGCCTGAATGGATTAAACCTAGTAAGCCCCGCAACAACTATAACTTACAAGATAAGAATGAAACAGCTACGTCCTGAGTAAGTAGGACATGTCGGACACAATAACCCCACTCTCCCACACTTGCGGGAGAAGATCTCTCCTACCAACTAATCTCCAACTGCCGGTTCCACTTCACTATAAATATCATGTCACTCTCCAACGGTAAAGCTCTCTACATTCTACATACCAAGCTTGCATATTACCTTCAGTACTTTATATTCTCTAGAGCCCTCTATTAACTTAAGTATTAAAATAATCATGCCGAACAACACTCCGATGTCTCCTCACTGTATGTTATTTTGCAGGCCCATTATGTACAGCATTTAAACGACTACCGACAAGAACTTTGAATTGACATTATATATTATCTTATATCTTATAACATATTATATATCAATATATATTACATAAATATATGCTTTTGAATTTCAATAATATGTAATATGTATGATATTTATAATGTATATAAAGCTTGTGTGCCTTTACAGAAGACCTAGACGAACTAGTTTACAACTCTAAATTGAAGTCGAAGCTTGACTTGTTTAGATTAAAAAGTTTTATTTTAAGCTCGAGTTCAATTCATCTACTAATTAAGCTCGAGGAATTAAACTCATTTGTAGCCTTACTAAGAAAGGTGGTTGTGGAGACAATTTTGAAATAATTTTCACATGTTTCTTTTTTATGTTGTTGATTATTTTTTAAAAAGACATTGGCGTTGATTGATTATAGTTATAGATTTAATTATGATCGTAAATACAATATATAAGTTGATCTCACATGTTTCTTTTTCATGCTATTAATTATTTTTTCGAAATATATTGATAATGGTTATAGATTTAGCTATAATTATAAATATTAATGTAATATATAAGTTGCCCTTTGAAGCGCTATTTTGATTTTGATATCAATCTTAGTGTTAGCCGTTAAAATTTAGGTTTATGTGGTAAAGGAAAAATATCTTTATAAAATGGTATGAATTATCCAACGGTTATGTAAGAAAAAGGAAAAACAACAATTATATTATCGTTTACTTTGTCCTTATTTGATTCATTTTTCTTATCTTATTAAATGATTTTTTTTTGGCTTGTGGCAGTTTATGCCGATGAAGAGAGGGAATTCTTATTTCCATAGATTTTTCTACATGTCCTTTTCCTATGTTTTGCCAAGGTTTTTCTGAATGATAGTAAAAGTCGTTTATGACTCATTTTCTTCATACAAATTATCCACAAGTGTTGCTAAAACTCATGTATTTTACTTATCCTAATGAAGTCTACAAAGTAAACATAGTGTCTTTTGGAATTTTGGCACTAAGTTAATCATTGTGGTACTTATTTTCTCCTTTCGTTTACCGAGGGAAACTCTTTTCATCTAGCATGAGAAGAGTTTTAGAATTTAATTTCACTCTATTTATTCTTTTTCAATGTTTTTGTTAAAATATAAAATCTCGATACCATTAATTTTTATAACGTTGAAGAGGAGTCCAATAAAAAAGGAATTGAAATGTTAATTTATGTGTCACTGATTTGTACAGGATGTCATTTTCAAAAGTACCTTTGCAAGTCAAGATTCATTTCCTATCAATAAACGTAAAAACAACGCTTTTATCGATTTTTTTTTTTTCTATTTTTGATTTTGTGTATGGCTATTTATTGGTCTACGAAAAAATAATTCACTAAAGAAAAGCTGGAAAAAAAATTGTGAAGTGTTCGATGATGCATAAGACATTTTTTTCGTACATTAATCTCGTTAGTGTTTAAAATTTATTTGCCTTGCTTTAGTAATTCAGTTATTCGCAAATAAACCCAAATGTAATTGATATACTAATACAAACTGCTCTAAAGCAATTTCAAAATGTGCTAACCATAGGTTTAGAACTATATTATTATATAGGGAAATTGCTAATTGTTTAAACTTTGCATCTATTTTATTTTTTCCTTAACTAAGTAAGATTAAGCTAATCTTATTTTGTTCTAATAAAGAGAGTAACGTTTAGAATGGGGAATTATAACTAATTTCCAATAATGATTTTCTATAACAATGATATATGTTATTTGATTAATAATATCGATGTAATTGAATGATAGTTTATGTATTAAATTCCCTAATTAATAATATCTTATAATCAAATGAAACTTGCATATAAAATTCCCCAATTAATGCTTTGTTCATTGCTTTTCTAAGTGCTTTTTGATGAAGCAAATTTGATTATCACATTTTAAACGTATATTAGCAAATTTATTGATTGTGTACCATTACAAGTTATATTGTTTTTTTTTTCCTCCACGCGTATTTCATATTGTTAAATAGTTTGATCTAGTGATTGTGCTGCCATTTCTATTTTATTATATTATTGTGTTTATTTTGTGCACATGCATAGCGGGTACGTATTTATTAGTGTGTGTATATATATATATAAGTAGATAATGTAAAAAAACCCTACATATTTTTAACTTAAAATTTATAACTTGTCATTGTTATAGTAAAATCTTGAATGCGATTCATACGAGTCCTAATGAATTCTTTTTAACTGTTGTTAATGTGTATGATTGGAGGGAGTGAGTGCAAGAGAAAGATGGCTATATTACATATTGCTGGTCCACTAAATAATAAATTGTAGCTGTAGGGATAGACATCCGTCCATCCATTTTCCGGTGTCTATTTTATGCTCCAGTGGTCCATCTTTCGGATTTGGGCAAAGGAACTTTTCGTTACTGAATTATGAAAGGACTGCACCTTGTCTCTACTACTCTGCTTGCGAACCGTCTGTTCATAGAAATTTAACCAAGCACATTGGATCCAAATGAAAAATATCCTAATTTCTGTAAACCTCAAAAATTCTCATTATCCTCTTAGGCGGCTATTAAATGATGGATGAGGATGTAGGCCAAAGTGTTTTACTAAACTCTGTCATCACCTTATAATCATAGAGAAAGGCTTCCATGACATTAATATATTACATTAATCGATAAATAGTATATAAATATTAATAAAAAATTTTATACATAAAAATTAATATTTTTTCAAAAAAGTATATTACTTCACTAATATATATCAAAATTTTATTAATAATTACATATTCGTTATCGATTCACATAACATATTATTACGATTGAATCTTTTCTCAAAAGATAATTTTCAATATATACGATAGGTTACTGTTTTGAATTAACCTTCTTTTCATAATAAAATCACCTGTAAAACTTGTATAATAATGCCTACCATTGGTTTTATTCTAAAAGGCACTATATTTTTCTTTATGTATATACTAAATAATACTATCTAAATTGACATCATGACAAAACGGTCTTAGACAAAACAATCAAAAAATTTCCCAAAACAAAAAAGTGTAGGCATAAGGTCAAGGCAAACAATCCCAAAGAAGGCACCTTCCATACTTTATATTGGAAATACTTCATTAAATTTCCTCGGCATTGTTAGGCTTTGACGTGTGAATTACTCCTTCTTAATGACATCTCACGATGAAGACAATTAGCTTACTTTTGTGAAACCATTTCATGGAAGTTTAACGAGGTGTTTTCTACGTCATCTCTACCTAAACCTGGAAAAGGATCAAGTTCGACCCATGAATAGGCCTAAACCGAACCCGACTCATGATTGGACCTGCTGATCTTGATAGGTCCATATAGGTCAAAGGTAGTGACCTACCTGAACCAATCGGTCAATAACTCGAGAGATGAACTAGCAATTCAACTTGCCGGCTCGACTTGGGTAGATGAGAAAATAAAAAAAAAAAAAAAGAGATAAATTTTCAAAAAATTTTCCATCAATTAGTATTTCAATTTTTCTCCTTTGCATTTTATGTTTTCAATGCTTAAACTACATAAATTATTTTTTTAAAAAAAAATCCCTAATTAGCTTTTTTTTTGTTTTTTAAATCTAGGAGTTAGCAATCATATTGCTATTATTTTCGAAATTGAAAGTGCTAGAGTAAAATTAGTTTATATTGTAAGACTTTTTTAAAAATAATCAAAATGACTAATTACGTAAATATGATGGTTTTTCTCAAATATAAAAATTAAGCAACATATTAAAGGCTTTTTAAAAAAAAATTAAAAATTATTCTAAAACTACCATAGTCTAATTCTATATACAGAATATATAGGTAACTGTTAATGCAGTACAACTAAAAATTTTTAATTTTGAAATTGTTTGAAACATAATAAGCTCATCCCATTAGATTTCATGTACAATATAATTTTTCAATATATAATGCAATATCATTATGTAACGGAAATGTTGTATAAATATTTACTATGTAAATTTAAGCTTCTTCCAAATTTCAAATTCACATGTGTTAGTAGGCAAAATTGTTGTACAGAGAAGGAGAAAAATAAAACTATCCAAAAAAAAGGAGAGGGAAGAGGATAGATCATTGGCCGCTGAACTGACCCACGAACCAATGAGCCTATTGAACCTACTCAAAACAGGCCTTGACAAGGCTAGTCATAGTTCATTAGTCCTTAGGCTCATGACTCATTGAGTCTGGACCAAGTTCAACTTTGCCTTAAGTTTATCTTTACTCTTATAATCCGATATTATAACTCAAATATCTTTGAATATTTTACATTTCACCATAAAATATCAGAAAAAAAAAAAAACTAATCCTAAAATAAACATATTCAATTGGACTAGCGACCGGTTCTTGCCATGTGTTATGGTGACATCTTGTCACATGTTTGTGGCAAGATGCAGGACATAGCAAGACGTTCAACAGTGTGGCGCTTACGGCAAGAAGTTCCCCCGGACGGTGTATGTGCAAAATTGGCACCGTCCATACATTAAATTGCAGCAAGGCCTTGCTATAAAGATTTAAAAAATAAATAAAAAGAAAAAAGAAAAGTTTATAGCAAGGTTCTCATTGCAAAAGCAAAGTTAATTTAAAAAAAGAAAGAAAGAAAAAAAGATATCCTGTCTACAAAAGGCTCACTCGACATGCGATTGCCAAAACATTTTGTAGTATAGTATATGTTTTCTTAAGTATGCTTTTGTGTATATATTTTTCGTGTGTTTATCTGCATGTGTAAATTTTGTCAATAAATGCACTTGTTAGAACACATGGAGAGGAATCTTCACATACATTCCCCGTATTCCCTTCACGAAATGTCTAATATCTAACATTAAAGCTCGTATTTGTTATCATTTGATAATTTTTGGTTGGTTTTATGTACATATCTTAATGGAGGAAGAACATCAAAATGAAGGATTGCAAATAAAAGTGACGTGTGTGAAGTGCAGAGGTAAGAAGTGGAAGGAAAGATTTATTCTTAAAATTAAGGTTAACTGTGTGAAAAACCGACCAAATTGAATCGATGTATAAACTAAATTGAATTAAACCATATTACAAAACTCACACACGCACACAATATACGTACATGCAACATATATTGTAATTTGGTTTGGAATTAGTTTACGGCATAATAATCAGTGAAAATACACACCTAAGTTCGACGAAAACAAGAATTCAATCAAAGAAATCTCCTCTCTCTCTCTCTCTCTCACATTTCTCTGCCAGCATGTTTTATCGTGGTGAATGGGGCTTACCGTCTACGTGAACGTGCCTTTTGAAATTTACACATACAACGTTTGATCTGATTGGTCGAATATTAAAAGACTGAGCGATGAAAGTAATGTTTGTAGTGTACGTAGAAATTTCCTTGAAGACTTGGAAGTCAACAAGCCTTCGGATTTTTATTCATAGCTACTGTTCCTAGCCGGCCATTAGTCAAAGTCAAGAAAGGAGTGTTCAACAATTTATAAGCCATTGGATCAAACCCTAGAATTGCCTAATTTCGCTCTACAATAAACGAAACCGGTGTGGACATGGGTTAATACTTAATATCATCGTTACCGAGGAAAAAAAATAGCACTATATTAGTTAGGAAAAGAGAAACATCCACACGCCATTTTATGATAGACTCCATTCATGTAGATTATATAAATATAAAATATATCTTAAGCCCTTAACTAAAATGGCCTATAAAAATTCGGTTTTTGAAAATAAAATATTTCCAATCCATATGCCCATTGTTAAATGTAAGGTGTGGATGCAAATGGCTATATAGCATCCGGTTGATGACGACCAAAACTTTGTTTGCAATGTGAAGACAGAAACTACAATCAATTTTGAACCACTAAACTGCTGAAAGGGTTGCTTTATTTCTATCTTTTATTTATTTATTTATTTTTTGAACTCATTCAATGATAAAAATTTCAAATGATATGCTTAATATTCATATATGACAAAATATTCATGACAATTCATTTTAGGGAATTAATAACTTGAAGCATAAATACTTATATCACATTTGGTAATGAAGGCCCCAATGGAATCATGATTTCAGGTGCTACTTCTTTCTCTCTTTGTTTTTGGAAGTATAATTTGAATCCTTTAAGGAGAATTCAATTCCTCCTTGAAAAGGTAAAATCATAATTTGACTCCATCCTTATTAATTGTATTGACTTATAATTATTTATCAAGTTTTCAAATAAATTATGACATATAATAATTAAGGGAATTTTTAACTATAAATATTATTTGTATATTTATTTTCATTCCATTAATTCCATGGGTAGGAAAAAAGTTTATCATTTTTACTCTCATTATATTCTATTTTATTCTAGACTATTTATGTATACAGAAGGTGTTATTAGGAGATCAAACAAAAAAAAAAAAAAGGATTAGCATTAATTAGTTTTAAGATTTTTCTTTTCCAAGTTTCAGTGTCATGTTTGTTTTTCAATAAACAAGTGGAATATTTTCAATTAGTGCAAGATAACAGAAGTTGATGTAATGAAGTATTTATTTCACCGTCCGAATCCTTTGTGTATTCCCACTTGCACTCCATTGTTAAATCAGTAATTGGTAAACAAATACATTAGTTTATTCGAATTTGAAAATATTTATTCTAGTATTTATGCAACAAGACAAAAGAATCTTCCTATCATCTAGTTTTTGTGGTTCTAATCAGCTGGCGACTGATATGGTTTAAAGGGTCCCTGTATCTTAGGATATACACAGCTTTCCTGATAGTCGACTGTTATTAGAGGCGGGAGAGAAGAATCGTTACCCCATTCCTTGGAAGAGGTAACTCTTGAGATAGCTAAGGAAGATGGTTAGTTGTTCACTATTAATATATGTGAAAAGATTTACTAGACATCACATATTATATATATATATATATAAATATATAATAAATATTAATATAATTTTCAATATTCGTAATATGTAAAGCTTTGTCGACTATAACTGGAAGGGAGGAGAGAAGAATAGTTACCCCTTTTTCTTGGAAGAGATAACTCTTTTCAAATGAACCAGCTGAGGGAGGAAAAAAAGGCCTCTTGGTGAGTTCAATATTAATATAGCTAAGGTTGCACAAAACAATTTGGAAAGTCAAATAATGATGAAACATAAGAGAAAATATTCACTTTGTATTACACATCATGTGTATAAATAAGTAATGGGTAAAAACTAATAAAATTTTTATACATATTCTATGTATAAAACATGATTTTTTTTAAAAACTACCAATTACCGCTATCTTATATCTAAATTCTATTAATATTTATCCACCATATATATATATATAACATATAATATCTAAAGAATTTTCTTCTCCCGAAACATAGTAATCTTGTTGAATCTAGATCATATATGATAAGTGTATTTGACTTTATATTTTGCAAAACCAAAAGGTTTGATTTGGTTTCAAAAGTTGTTAAAACCAAACCGAACTCGGTTCGTCTTTGACTCATCAATTTCTCCGTGATCAATCACTTCCTTTTATTTCTTTTTTGTCTTCACTTATCAAATTATTTGTGGACGTGTGTTTTATGCTAGAAGTATTTAGCCGTATCATCATTATACGTTGCCACTAGGAACTTTAAAGGGAAAAATAAAAAAATAAAAAAAGAAGAAGAAGAAGAAGAAGAAGAAGAAAAAACGAAAAGAAAAATCCTTAAGACTTTTCTAGCATAACACAAGAAATTTCCATCTTCAGTTCCCAGTCTTGGAAGCGTTTAGTCAATATTACTCAAAGCTCAAACGCGTTCCTTTTGTCTCCGTTTGTTTCGGCGACTGAAAAATATTAGCTGGAAATTCCATTAATCTTTTAATAAATACCTACATTCGTCCGTAGAAAATTGAACTATATGTCAGTTTTTCATTTTTTTTTAAATGTGTATTAAACTATAAAAGTGGCAATTTACTTTTTATACATAAATATACCTACTACTTTTTTTCTTTTTTTCCCTTTCTTTTTGCCGGGAGAATGATAGGGTCGAATTTTCGTCTTAATACATTACATTCGATGCTATTTTTTTTAGGTTAACTATACTTAGCTATAGGTATGTACATATGTATCCCTGATGTGCGTTATAAAGTTTATATCACCTATAAAAAACGAAGAAAACAGGAAAAAAAAAAAGTAATTCCAGTATTATATAAATTTGCTCCACTCTTATTTTGAAATCCCACCCCACTCATGGAAAAGTTAACACCACAAATGTTGCTACCATACTTAAATTCCTTCTTAAAAATTTGAAGCTAAGCAATGCCTTTATTTTATATCTATATTATTATGACGGATTATCGTCACACTTTAAATTATCTATTCACTTTTTATTTAATTTTGTTTAACAAAAAAAACCCAATATTAATATAGTTTATTAAATCATAAACAATTGATAAATTTGTCAACCCACTATTTTCCATTAATCTTTTCAAATTTTAAAACCCACTTATTCTACTTTTTTTCTTATCTCTCCACACAATATGGTGCTTATCCTCGTGATCTCTCTAATAGATTCTCTCTTTTTCCATTTTCTCTTCCACATCCTTTAGGAGCACGTATTGCATAGCTAAACTTCATACTATAATCAAATATAATTATGATGATGATGATTGATGTTCACGCATATAGATAATTTATGCCTATAAACTTAATTTGCTAATAAGTAAGAAATTAAATGATTTAAAGTGAGTGTAAATAAGGAAAAAAATCTATATTTATATTATTTAACAAAAATTATGATTTTTTATTAAATAGATAATAATAAATTATAAATATATAAATTTAATGTTATTTAATTTGTACACACATTATAAGTACATTGTCCACTAATATATATATATTTGTCAAAAGCAGTTCAGCTACACTCGTTTTGATTCTATTCACCAAGGCATACAACTAGTGTATCCCGGGTTGGGATTACTCAATTGAGAAGGTACCCTCCTTGATAAAAAGAATTGAAAGATAGTGGATTTATGTAATTTATAAGGGAATGCACATTTTCAATTAACCGATCCCAAACAGGGATCCAGTCTTTGTATGCTTTGGTAAATAGAACCAGAACCAGTGCAGCTAAGCTGCTTTTCAAAAAAAAAATAATGATAATAATAAATTAATAATAATAAAAGATAAGGACATTGCTTAATTTCAAATCTTTAAGGAGGAACTTAACTATGGTAGCAGCATTGCTTAGAGTTACCTTCCTTCTCCCTGGTTGGGCTGGGATTTCAAAATAAGAGTGGAGCAAATAATACTAAATTACTCCTTTTCTTTTTTCATAGATTAAAACTTTATAACACACGTTAAGGAAACAAATGTATACGTTGTCCACTAAAGAGTTAGTTTCTCTAAATATGGTTTCATCATCGAGTTATAATCTCTACTAGACTATTCCCATCGAAATAAATTATAGTTCAAATCTACTATCTCTTCATAATTAATAATAAAAAAAAATTCTCTACTAAACTATAAACTGACATTATGCTTTCTTTTTTTTTTTTTCTTTTTTCTCTTCTATAGAGGATATAATATTTATAACACACATTTAGAAATACAAATATTTACATCGCCAGGCTATAACCTCCACTTGAGAATTTTTTTCATCTCTAACTAAACATGGTTTAATCATCAAACATAAACAACAAAATGCAAACCAAAAAATACAAAATCTTCTATTCACAAAAAGAAAAAAGTACATTGATCATGTTTCTAATAATTGTGTAAAATTATTATCCCAATAAAAAATTAATTGCATAAAATTTATTCCAACTTGAAAGATACAAGAAGAGGAATTTATAATATATCTTGCTTATATCAAGGGGATTATGAAGTCTACTATGTCCATGTAATTCATGCACATGTCAGCAGAATATGAAGTCTACTATGTCCACGTAATTCATGTACATCCCAGGAGAATTCTACGCATGGAGGCTAATTTTATTACGACAAATCCAAGCCCTTAAGACCCACTGCTTCTATTTAAGGTATTTATTTTATTCCTTTGCCATTCTTTTTATTTTAAAAAAGTAGTTTTTATTAACTATTGTTTGGTTAGCAAATAATAATGATGTTATCTCTCCGTAGATTCATTTTATCGCCAATACCCATACGCCACGCGCGAACTCATATTCAATACGAATTAACTGCTTGGAGCAAAGTAGGATCAAGAAGAAGTACAATAAAACTGATTATCTACTGCAAATTTAAGTTTGCGATTTTGTTTACTTTTTATCCAAAATCACACTTGTTAAACTAAAACCACTTCCTTCCTATTTCTCGGCAAAAGAAACTTCTACGTAATCTTCCAACCTGAGATACCTATTGATAGTCGATCCACAATCAGCCCATCCCATGTGGGCCTTGGTATCAGTTCACCTAAACTTACCGGCCCACTAAAATGGCAACCATGGCCCAGTTTGAAATCCACAAATCCTATCCGTGGCATGTTAGGACTAAGCACTTAGTATGGTATCCTAATCGACCTCTCAGCCGAGTAAATATGCATCAGTAATATCCGAAATATTAATTAGTCTATGACATTTACTCATAATCATATAAAAACATAGCTAAATACAACAACAACTAACAAGAAATTTGGAGGGTCTCATGTACTCAATTGAAGCGATTTGATTAAACATTAGTTTCACCTGAATTCACCTAAATTTAAATTCGCACTTACTAATTAATCATAAAAACAAAAAATCAATTGACACACTATTCGCATATATAAACTTCTTAGCACAATCAATTGAAGGTCCGATTCGATCGATCAAACCGACCAACTTAGGGAGTAAAGTTAGGGTCTAACCAAGTTCAATTGATTATTTGTGTATTTTGGTTGACCAAACCTTATTTCAATTAACTAAAATCAAAGTTTTGTAGATTTTAAGCTCTATTTTATGCTTAAATTTTTTTCATTTGATCCCCTTACCTATCATTTGGCTTGTTTGTTAATTACTTAATTATCTTAATCCTTCTTTGCTATAGGCTTAACTTAAACTTTTCATCCACACATGATTCAATTAAGCCATCAAAGGTTGTATTTTTTTTTTTTTCATTTATCAAGAACATGTTCAAGTTAAACCTATAAACTTAGGTTAAGCTTTACAATTGAAACACCATAATTAGTTTAATATTTTATTTAAATCGTAACTACTTAAACTAGTATCAATAGAAATTGAAATTAAGGTTTCGATTTAATTATTTTTAAGATCCTTATTTTACTTATATATTGAGCATAATAAATTATATATTTTCGTATAGAATACAATAATTTTTTTTATTAGTATTATAACTTACGACGTTTATATAAAAATTTATTTTCCTATATGATATTTATATATTCTTATTAAAATTAATTTCTTATATCTTTTTCTAAATATAAATTTTACCCTACATTCTAAAACCTTACACTAAACCCTATTTTTATTCACATCCTCCCCATCTCCATTTTCTTTTCCTGTCGTCCCATTCTCTTTCTCTCCCTCACCTCTTCTCTCCCATCATTAATTTCCCTAGCCCCTTCTCTATTGCCTGTACCTTCCCATCTTCACAGTCTCTCTCTTTTGCCGTCTGCCTGAATTTACACCGGACCCCACCCCTTCTTACCTCTCTCGCATCCCCTTCAATTCTCTTTTCTCTTAGTTAACATGAACCAGACCCCACTCCATTTCTCTGTCCCCATTTCAATTCCCTTTCCCTCGCCTGACGTTGGACCCAATCTAAACCCTAGATTCCCATTTGCCTTTCTGGTCGTCCCCTAAAAATCAATTCCAATGTGCAAGACTTCATTCTTTTTCCCCGAAAGCACGTTTAGGACTTCTTTTATTTCGATTGGTCTTCGTAATTCAATTCCGAATTTCGGTAAATTCTCACTTAGGTAATTATTTATGTATTTATTTAAATAAAAAGTAATTCCAGTACTCTTTTTATTTTTGATAAGTTCTTATTCGTCGTGTTCAATGTTCCTATCTCAGTTACATTCACGAGCTAATTCCGATTTCTTCATAAGTACCATATATATACATATAGTGTAAATCTTATTACTATTATTTTATTTATTATCTCCATTGTTGGTTTTAATTAGATATTGTTAGTATTCAATTACCGCTTTTAAATTAACTGTTTATTATATTATAAAGTGTTATTTTATATAAAAATTATAGTTAAAGTACATGTTATCGTAATTCGTGCTTTTAATTATAAATATATCTTAGGGGCCAATTTTTTTATTTCTATCGCATTCAAGTGGGTTACTAATTTCTATTTATTTATAGGTTATGTTGATGACCGTATTTTATACAAAGTCCTAAATGTCAATATATTTATGTTACGAATCTATTTTATTATTAGTAGGATTTATCATTATCATCAATGTTTTCGTGATTTAAATTACTTAGTCACGTTAGTATTATGTATCTATTTTGGCATATCATATTGCTCATAGTATGTTTATTTCACGATGTTAACTATTTTATATCATTATTTATTTACCATATCGGTTCGATAATCTATATTATTCGATACTCTAATTATATGTCCATCTTATACTTTCTTGTATATATATAGATATGTTATAAAATATATTAATAAATAAAAATATATATTACATACCTTACAAACTTCTATAAAAAGTGATCTTATATATAGTTATATCACTTTTTTAGCTTAATCATATTATATTATTATTAGTTTAACTTAACGATTTTTTTCGATATTTTAATTATATAAATCATAAGCTCTTAGATAAACTCCTAGGTGAGGCTTAGTCTTAAATTGTAAGGGTAACATGCTACTTGTTTCATTTTTAGATTCGTAGTGTTTGGTTTCTTTTGTTAAGGTTTGACTTTTGTTCGAGTTTGAGACTAAAGTATTGTTTTCGACCTTAGACGATTCCAAGTACGTTATGTTGGTTGTGTGCTTATGATTGCTAGGTTAGAAATCATCTAACAATCTAATTGATCTTAGATGCTGAGTATGCTCGACCCGCTCACTTTAGGGGCCTGCAGGGGCAATTGCTGATTATATAAGACGACGCAACTAGAATATTAGCTGGACTCTAGTTTCTAGGCGTAAAGAACTTAAAGAAAAACGTATTATTATATCTGCTTATGTATGTGGGTAAAGACTAAGTGTAGCGGGGTTATAAATACTTCTTTGTTGTTCTATGAGTCTAAATTGAGATAATTAAACTGCTGATTGTATTATCTACTATTAATTGCATATCTATATATGAATGATCTATCTGGCATACATATGTGTTTGTATACCCATACTTAACCTCAGCTCGTTCTTTTCTCTTTTAAGTACTAGATCTGAGGACTTTCTTATTTATGAGGAGATGTTTGTCGACAACATCTAGGAAGAGGATGGAGTCAAGTATTTATATTTCTATGATGACTAGATAGGGTGATATCTATGCTACTGATAGTTTATGTTTTGTTAGAGATTTTGTATTTTGAGGAGATAGAGTCCTTTTGATATTTGAGAACTTTAGTTATTTAACTTATCTTATGTTTTGATAATAAGTTGAGACGCTTTCAAACTTTTGGATGTTGCAGGTTTATATGAGGTTATAAGTGAATGCAGTCTCCCACTCTATTGTGGATATCTATATATATTATGTTATATAATTCTTTATGTTTCGATTGTAGACTTAAAAAGTCTTACATATTCTGGACTAGCTGGGATATGTAGCAGGTTATAGCGCCCATTTAGGGTCTCGGGGCATTACAGCTTTATGTGGTATCAGAGCATAAGGTTCAAGGAATTTTAGAAAAGTTAAGAATGAACTTAAATTCTTATTAAGTATAAATCATAGTAGACTAAGGTTTGATTTATCAAGTTAAAGCTGCTGCATTTTGTGTTAAAGTTGGTTTATGGTTATTAAAGACCCTTGTATTGTTAGCAAATGTCTTTCTAGTTGTCCTTTACTAAGATTTTAAGTAGCTTACCCTCATTCTACTTACTTCCTCATATTATCTCTTGTTTCTTGTCTAATCCTTATAGTATGCCTCCTAGACATGTTATAGGACCAGGATCTTCTTCCTCTAGCGAACAGGATATGCGTCACTCAAAGGTAGACTGAGGTCCCGAAAAAGCTTATGATTTATACAATTAAGATCTTGAATACGATACCTATGAATATGTTACAATTTAAGACTAAACCCTACCTAGGAGTTTATCTAAGAGCTCATGATCTATACAATTAAGGTCCTAAAAGAAATCACTAAGTCAAACTAATAATAACATAATATGGTTAAGCTAAAAAAGTGATATAACTATATATAAGATCGCTTTTTATAGAAGTTCGTAAGGTACGTAATATATATATACACATAAAACATAACATATCTATATATATATATATAAGAAAGTATAAGATGGACAGATAACTAGAGTATCGAATAATATAGATTATTAAATTGATATAGTAAATAAATAATACGTACTTACTTGGAAAATAGTATGATTTGTAAAAACTCATAAGGAATTATATAAAATGGTTGACATGTGAAATAAACATACTATGAGTAATATGATATGCCAAAATAGATACATAATACTAACATAACTAAGTAATTTAGATTACGAAAACATTGATGATAATGATAAATCCTATTAATAATAAAATAGATTCATAGCATAAATATATCGACATTTAGGACTTTATATAAAATACGATCATCAACATAACCTATAAATAAATAGAAATTAGTGACCCACTTAAATGTGATAGAAATCAGAAAATTAGCCCCAAGATATATCTATAACTAAAAGCGCAAATTACGATAACATGTACTTTAACCATAATTCTTATATAAAATAATATTATATAACATAATAAACAGATAATTTAAAAGCAGTAATTGAATACTAACAATATTTAATCAAAATCGAAATTGGCTCGCTAATGCAAGTGAGATAGGAACACCAAACACGACGAATGAGAACTTATCAAAAATAAAAAGAATACTGGAATTACTTTTTATTTAAATAAATACTCAGATAATTATAAGTGAGAATTTATCGAAATTCGAAATTGAATTACGAAAGACCAACCAGAATGAAAGAAACTTAACGAGCTTTCGGGGAAAAAGAATGAAGTCTTGCACATTAGAATTGATTTTTAGGGACGACGAGAAAGGCAAATGGAAATCTGTGGTTTGGATAGGGTCCAACGATAGGGAGGGAGAGCGAATTGAAATAGGGAAAGAAAAATGGAGTAGGGCCTAGTTTGTGTCAACTGAGAGAAAAGAGAATTGAAGGGGATGCAAGAGAGGTAAGAAGGGGTAGGGTCCAATGTAAATTCAGGCAGACGGCAAAAGAGAGAGTTTGTGAAGATGGGAGGGGATAGGCAACAGAGAGGAGGCTATGGAAATTAATGAGGGGAGAGAAGAGGTGAGGAAGAGAAAGAGAATGGGACGAGAGGAAAAGAAAATTGGGATGGGGGATTGTGGCTGGGAACAAAAATAGGGTTTAGTGTAAGGTTTTAGATTAGGTTCTAGAATTTAGGATAAAATTTATATTTAGAAAAAGATGTAAGAAATTAATTTTAATAAGAATATATAAATATCGCGTAGAAAAATAAATTTTTATATAAACATCGTAAGGTATAATACTAATAAAAAAAATTATTGTATCCTATACGAAAAATATATAATTTACTATGCTCAATATATACATAAAATAAGAATCTTAAAAATAATTAAATCAGAACCTTAATTTCGACTTCCATCGATACTAGCTTAAGAAGTTATGATTTAAATAAAATACTAAACTAATTAAGTATTCCAACAACCTTGCTCAGAACAAACAAGGATATGTTTCCATGTGAAATGGATGGGTTTGGGGTCTAATTTTGAGTGTATGATAGTCAAGATAGTTGAATGCAAAAAACTTACACATATATAATTTTTTTAGGTTTCTCACCTAAATGGACCTTTGAAAATTTCAATATTACTTTCAATGTCTAAAATTATTCACCTTAGCCTCCTGCTTATTTATAATAACGTTATTATCGTTATTCTATTAATTTTTTAATATTTTATAACAGCGGTTGTGAGGAGTTAGGGTGAAAAAAACAAATTAGGCATTAACTACTATTATTATCTCATATTTATCAAAAAGGAAAAAGTCAACCATTATCTCATTATGGAACGACAACGCTATAAAGTTGTACCACCATCCTTTTTGGAAGTAAGATTCCATTATGTAACTAATAGAGATGTCTTCTTGTATAACTGCAGTTGAATCTTCAATACACCAAGGAATACATTTGTTAATGCATTTATTGGGTATGGAACAAAGAACTGTGGATCACGGGTTAAATGATGAACCAAATCAAACTGAATCAAACCTAAAATTTAATTTCTTTATAAATCGTTTAGTTTACGATTTAGTTCGATTATATATAAACAGTTTGCAACTTAGTTTGAGGGAAATAAACTAAATCGAACCATTTTAAACTGAATTGAACCACATGGTTAAACAAAAAAAAATTATAAAATTATTTTATATATTTTTTTATTTTTTTCCATCAATCTTTATGGATTTCATCAAAAATTTCATATCATATAAAAACATAGCTAAATACAACAATAACTAACAAGAAATTTAGAGGGTCTCATGTACTCAATTGAAGCGATTTGATTAAACATTAGTTTCACCTGGATTCACCTAAATTTAAATTCGCACTTATGTAATTAATCATAAAAAAAAAAAAAAAATCAATTGACACACTATTAGCATATATAAGCTTCTTAGCACAATCAATTGAAGGTCCGATTTAATCGATCAAATCGACCAATTTAGGGGTAATGTTAGGGTCTAACCAAGTTCAATTGATTATTTGTGTATTTTGGTTGACCAAGCCTTATTTCAATTAACTGAAATCAAAGTTTTGTAGATTTTAAGCTCTATTTTATGCTTAAATTTTTTTTATTTGATCCCTTTACCTATCGTTTGGCTTGTTTGTTAATTACTTAATTATCTTAATCCTTCTTTGCCATAGGCTTAACTTAGACTTTTCATCCACACATGATTCAATTAAGCCATCAAAGGTTGTTTTTTTTTTTTCATTTATCAAGAACTTGTTCAAGTTAAACTTATAAACTTACGTTAAGCTTTACAACTGAAACACTTTAATTAGTTTAGTATTTTATTTAAATCGTAACTCCTTAAGCTAGTATCGATAGAAATCAAAATTAAGGTTCCAATTTAATTATTTTTAAAATCCTTATTTTACGTATATATTGAGTATAGTAAATTATATATTTTTCATATAGGATACAATAATTTTTTTTATTAATATTATACCTTACAATGTTTATATAAAAATTTATTTTCCTATGTGATATTTATATATTCTTATTAAAATTAATATCTTATATCTTTTTCTAAATATAAATTTTACCTTATAGAACCTACTCTAAAACCCTACACTAAACCTTACTGTTATTCCCAACCGCAATCCCCCATCCCCATTTTCTTTTCCTCTAGTCACATTCTCTTTCTCTCCCTCACCTCTTCTCTCCCCTCGTTAATTTCCTTAACCCCTCTCTGTCACCTGTCACTTCCCATCTTCACAAACTCTCTCTTTTGCCATCTGCCTGAATTTACACCAAACCCTACCCCTTCTTACCTCTCTCGCATCCCCTTCAATTCTCCTTTCTCTTAGCTAACATGAACCAGACCCCACTCCATTTCTCTTTCCCCATTTCAATTCACTCTCCCTCACCTGACGTTGGACCCTATCCAAAGCCCAGATTTCCATTTGCCTTTCTTGTCATCCCCCCAAAATCAATTCCAATGTGCAAGACTTCATGCCTTTTCCCCGAAAGCTCTTTGAGGATTTCTTTCGTTTCAGTTGGTCTTCTGTAATTCAATTCCGAATTTCGATAAATTCTCACTTGATAATTATCTATATATTTATTTAAATAAAAAGTAATTCTAGTACTCTTTTTATTTTTGATAAGTTCTTATTCGTCGTGTTCAATGTTTTTATCTCAATTGCATTCACGAGCTAATTCCGATTTCTTCTTAAGTACCATATATATACATATAGTGTAAATCTTATTACTATTATTTTATTTATTATCTCCATTGTTGGTTTTGATTAGATATTGTTAATATTCAATTACCACTTTTAAATTAACGGTTTATTATATTATAAAGTGTTATTTTATATAAAAATTATAGTTAAAGTACATGTTATCGTAATTCGTGCTTTTAATTATAGATATATCTTGGGGCCAATTTTTTTATTTCTATCGCATTCAAGTGGGTTACTAATTTCTATTTATTTATAGGTTAAGTGGGTTACTAATTTCTATTTATTTATAGGTTATGTTGATGACCGTATTTTATACAAAGTCCTAAATGTCAATATATTTATGTTACGAATCTATTTTATTATTAGTAGGATTTATCATTATCATCAATGTTTTCGTGATTTAAATTACTTAGTCACGTTAGTATTATGTATCTATTTTGGCATATCATATTGCTCATAGTATGTTTATTTCACGATGTTAACTATTTTATATCATTATTTATTTACCATATCGGTTCGATAATCTATATTATTCGATACTCTAATTATATGTCCATCTTATACTTTCTTGTATATATATAGATATGTTATAAAATATATTAATAAATAAAAATATATATTACATACCTTACAAACTTCTATAAAAAGTGATCTTATATATAGTTATATCACTTTTTTAGCTTAATCATATTATATTATTATTAGTTTAACTTAACGATTTTTTTCGGTATTTTAATTGTATAAATCATAAGCTCTTAGATAAACTCCTAGGTGAGGCTTAGTCTTAAATTGTAAGGGTAACATGCTACTTGTTTCATTTTTAGATTTGTAGTGTTCGGTTTCTTTTGTTAAGGTCTAACTTTTGTTCGAGTTTGAGACTAAAGTATTGTTTTCGACCTTGGAGCGATGCCAAGTACGTTGTGTTGGTTGTGTGCTTGTGATTGCTAGGTTAGAAATGATCTAACCAAACTAACATATTTTCGACTTAATTGATCTTGGATGCTGATTGTGTTCGACCTGCTCATTTTAGGTGCCCGCAGTGGTAAATCCCTAGAAGGGCAATTACTGATTATGTGTGAGGTTTCCCTAGTGGACTTTCACATGAGACGATGCAACTAGAATATTAGCTAAACTCTAATTTCTAGGCGTGAAGAACTTAAAAAAAAAAGTATTATTATATCCACTTATGTATGTGAGTAAAGACCAAGTGTAGTAGCGTTATAAATACTTCTTTGTTGTTCTATGGGCCTAAATTGAGATAATTAAACTGCTGATTATATTATCTACTATTAATTACATATCTGTATGTGAATGATCTGTTCCGCATACATATGAGTTTGTACACCCGTATTAGGCCTCAGCTCGTTCTTTTCTCTTTTAGGTACTGAATCTGAAGACTTTTTTATTTATAAAGAGATGTTTGTCAATGACATCTAGGAAGAGGATGGAGTTAAATATTTATATTTCTATAATGACTATATAGAGTAATATCTATACTATTGATAGTTTATGTTTTATTAGGGATCTTGTATTTTGAGGAGATGGACTACTTTTGATATCTGAGAACTTTAGTTATTTAACTTATCTTATGTTTTGGTAATAACTCGAGACACTTTCAAACTTTTGGATGTTGCAAGTTTATATGAGGTTATGAGTAAATGCAGTCTCCCACTCTCTTGTGGATATCTATGTATATTATGTGATGTGATTCTTTATGTTTCGATTGTAGACTTAAAAAGTCTTATATATTCCGAAGTAGCCGGGATATGTAACAAGTTGTAACGCCTATTTAGGGTTTCGAGGCATTACAGCTTTAGGTGATATCAAAGCATAAGGTTCAAGGAATTTTAGAAAAGTTAAGAATGGACTTGAATTCTTGTTAAGTATGAATCATAGTAGACTAAGGTTTGATTTATCAAGTTAAAGCTACTACATTTTGTGTTAAAGTTGGTTTATGGTTATTAAAGACTCTTGTACTGTTAGCAAATGTCTTTCTAATTGTCCTTTACTAAGATTTTAAGTAGCTTACCCTCATTCTACTAACTTCTTCATGTTATCTCTTGTTTCTTGTCTAATCCTTGTAGTATGCCTCCTAAACTTGTTATAAGACCAAGATCTTCTTTCTCTAGGGAACAGGATATGTGTCACTCAAGGGTAAAATGAGGTCCCAAAAGACCTTATGATCTATACAATTAAGGTCTTGAATACGGTACCTATGAATATGTTACAATTTAAGACTAAGCCATATCTAGGAGTTTATCTAAAAGCTTATGATCTATACAATTAAGGTCCCAAAAGAAATTATTAAGTCAAACTAATAATAACATAATATGATTATGCTAAAAAAGTGATATAACTATATATTAGATCACTTTTTATAGAAGTTCGTAAGGTACGTAATATATATATATACACACACACACATAAAACATAACATATCTGTATATATACAAGAAAGTATAAGATAGACAGATAACTAAAATATCGAATAATATAGATTATCGAATCGATATAGTAAATAAATAATACGTACTTACTTGAAAAATAGTATGATTTATAAAAGCTCATAATAAATGACATAAAATAGTTGACACGTGAAATAAACATACTATGAGTAATATGATATGCCAAAATAGATACATAATACTAACGCGACTCAATAATTTAGATCACGAAAACATTAATGACAATGATAAATCCTATTAAGAATAAAATAGATTCATAGCATAAATATATTGACATTTAGGACTTTTTATAAAATACGATCATTAACATAACCTATAAATAAATAGAAATTAGTAACCCATTTGAATGAGATAGAAATCAGAAAATTAGCCCCAAGATATATCTATAACTAAAAGCGCAAATTACGATAACATGTACTTTAACCATAATTCTTATATAAAATAACACTATATAACATAA
>JAMXBB010000002.1:124923201-125139219 GCA_024138015.1 Lumnitzera littorea
GTGCTTTTTTATGTATCACTATAATGGAGGAATGTTGTTTAGTAAATTTTATTTTTATATTATAGTATAGATGAGACAAAATTTAAGTATTTTATCTAATTTATTAGTCTAATTTTTGTTCAGTTACGAAGTAAGTTTACAAACCCAACATGAGATAAAATTTTTTGTCCAATCTAGTATTATAAAAATTGTACAATCAAACGCTACCTTATATTTTCCTTGTCACAACTATATGTACCTTCAAATTCCTTATTTGTAGCTTTCTTAACCTGATGTTGAAAGGTGAGAAATCATCTTTTTTGGTTCAAACAAGTTTGTTTTATGTGAGACGTGCTTTTTTATGTATCTCTTTAATGGAGGAATGTGTGAAAAACTATCCCATTATAAAAAAACTTAACTGTTTTGTTAGAAATTATTTGACAAATACCATTATAAAAATGCATTAAGAAGATGCTTGAGTAAAAGACAATGCCTTAGTTTTTCTAGTTTAGTTATATATATATATATATATGGTATTCTCATCTTATTAACAATGGGAGCATGCATTTTCATGAAAGCGTTGAGTTAAGTTGTGTTGTGTTCTCATGTTCTGTCCAAACTTGAATTAGGCTCTTTTTTTTTTATTTGCAAAGACATTGAAGTTGTTGCTTCTTTTTGTATTTCATCCACTATTGTTAGTGAGGTTAGGGAAATGTTTTTGGAATTATTGTTTCAACTTTACTAAAAGGGGAAGGTTTTGTGGCCAAGGTCAAGAACTGATGAAGTTTCATAATGACCCAGTTTTAAATAGTAGCAAAACCACTTCTTGGTGTTTCTAGTGCAAAATCACTTCTTGGTGCTTCTAGTGCAAGCTGAATTCTGTAGGTTAGTTTACATGGTTTAAGATAGTTGATTCTATGATCTATAGATGCCATTAAGGGGTGAGGAATGTGATTGACGGGTTATGAGAGAGAGTAAAGGCAAGAGAAAAGAATCACAAAAATTGTGAGAGAGATAAAAAGATAAGGTTAAGGTTTTTTAAAAGATAAAGTATGAAAGAAACAAGATATTTTTATTAATTATTATATTTTATTATTTATAGGTGATACTAAATTACTAATATCATATATGTATATATTATTATTTTTAATTAAGTTTGTGTTTTTTATCGATTTTCTTTTTTTTTTAAATCTTAAAATCCAATTCGGAACCCTATAGGGTTTGAGAACCATTTTTAGAACTTGACTCAAAAGTTAGTCAGATATGTCGAAAACCCTATAATAATCTATTCATTGGTATTCTTACTATGACCAACCATACTTGCCTTGTACATAGAGGTTAAAGTGGGGGAAAGAAGAAACCGGAAAAAATTGCATTAATAGTAAATGTTAATGATTATTATGGATATAAGAGTATCTTTATCAACGAGTCCTTAGGATTAAAGATGCCATTAGTAACTAGATTTTCGAGTTCCAACTTCCCATCCTCTTATTAATACTTGTAACAAGATACGAGATGAAGTTTTCGAGTTGTATAAAATGGAGAGTGGAAAGTTGTAAGTCCAGCCTTAAAATGGTTTTTAGAATTATTTAGCACCACGTGCTTAGACCATGTAAGTTAGAGGCTAGAAGATTGGGCATTCTTAGGTTATGCTAATTCATCATGCAAGTGTGCTTTTTAAACTAGGTTACATAAAGAATGATCTTGCTGACATAAGATATAAGAAATGTAAATGAATCAAGTCAGTTTATAAATTATTTGAATGTGGTTGAGTTTTCCTCGAATTCGATTTGGCATTAGTCTAATTAAGCTTGATTGACTTGAGCTCAAGTTAGGTAACAAATTGAGTCAAACTCAAGCTTTAAGATATTAAGCTCGTTAAGTTTATGAGCTTAATCAAATTTAATATAATTTTTAAGTTATTTTTATTTTTTTAAATATAAATGAGTATAAGATTATTTAGAAAAAAATTATAAATAATTTGAACTTAATTAAGTTAATTGAGTCGAATTAGAGTTTACCATACATATGTCTTTGATTCAAACTTAAATTCAAAATTTGAAGCTCAGTAGAACTTATACTAACCTTGAACTCAATATTATACTGATTTAACTCGATTTGATTATATTTCTAAATAAGAATGTATAAATTGCCTAACAGGCTCTGTATCTAACCTGTTTAATCTATAGCTCCCTATGGGATGATCTCATAAGAAATGGGTCTACTTGACCCATTGAAATTAGATAGTGTGACTCAAATTATGGGTTAATCACTTCACGTACTGGATAAGTTAACCTCAGCGTCCTATGGGTCTACAAAATTAATTAACTCCACCAATCATCATTTCTTCAAATCGTCCTAAAATTGCGAGAAGATATTTATCTAGCTGTTAATTTTCCAAAAAAAAAAACACTAAATAATGTACCATTTTAAATTATTCGAAAATAAAAATATCTTTATCTATTAGTGAGTCAATAGTTTTAACATCTCTACCATCAAACTCTTAATGGGTTAAGTGGAAGGGTTGGCTCGTTTAACGAGCAATACATGATGGTTAGATTATGCCGGAAGGTTTTGACTCATTTATTAAACAAATTGAAGCGAAATAGTTCATTCAATCCTAACTCATAATTGGCTAGGTCATGTTAGGTTGTTTAACATGTTTATACTTCTCTAAACCTTTTCATATTTCCTTTTAGATTTTTAAAGATAGTTTCTTAGCATTTTTAGTAATATTTGTTCATCTTAATGTTGTAAATATCATTTTTTATATTTTGATTCTTTTAATGGTTTTACATGATTATTTTAGTGATAATAATAAGAAATAAAATATAAAATGAAATAAGGAAACTTTAATATTGTTTGTAAATTTGCCTATTTTGTGAGACTCTGTAAGGAGGCAAACTGTGAGAGTTATGAGGATTCATTTACTTGCTACAATTTAGAATTTAGGATTTTTTCTAAAAAAAATTTTTCCAAAGAAATATGTTTCATTTTATGAAACACTAGTGAATAGTTGCACTGGTGATACGTATACAAATGTATATACACAACATATAAATATGAAATTCCTTTAAAGGTCTTACATGATTAAACTAGAATCATGCGTTTTAATATATTTTAGGAGAAAATTCTTTTGCTTATTAAAATAGATTAACTTAATTTGAATACATTTAGATATAGTTTATGTAGAATAATTTTTATTTAGCCTTTGATCTATATTGTAATTACATGACTTTGTAAATATTGTTGACTGGTATATGATAAGATTCATTTACTTCATGGACTATAAAGTAATAATACTTGAAAGTTGGGTGTAATATATATTTACCGATTTTAAAAAAAATTATATAATTACAAATTATATAAAAAAATTACTAAAACATCGTTATTATGTTGCATCTTTAAGCCATAGTATACAAATATTAATATCGCATCTTAAAAATACGAAACTAACTATTTCTACTGATGTTACATTATGTATTATATTAGTATCGCATTTTGAAAATATAATATTAGTAAAAATAGATATGTTGTATTTTCAAAATGCGATATAATAATAATATTTTGGTAATATATTTTTTTATTTAATTTGTATTTATGTAATATTTATTAATTTTGATAATAAACATATGAATTTCTTCTTGGAAGTTTTAAACCTGCATAACAATTGCAAAGTAATTATCTCCTTCTCTTCCGCTCCTTTTTATGTATACCTATTTTAATAGTTTCAAGTTATTTGGTAAAGAGACCAAATTGGTAGTCAAAAGAAGACTTTACCTTAAATATTATTGATATGTGATAAAGGAAAATGTTGCGACCATGGAAGCAACAAAAGTTACTTTGGTCTTAATCGTCTGACAACTTTTGTTAGAAAAGCAAATAAATAACAAATCTTGGATCTTGATGGAAGATCGGTCTTTGGTTAGGGACCTCACTTTATCTTTCAAGGACCTCTAAAGCAAGGTTTCGCCTAAGTTTTCAATCCAACAACTAAGATAAAATTGCTCTGGTTGACGTGTTGTGTTGTTTTGAGATCTACATGTGTACTTATTCTTTATGATGTTACTGCACATGTTGCTCTCCCCTTTGCTTCTTAACTCATACGATAATTTCAGTCTTTCACAGTGGATTTCATGGTTCCCAGAACCGCCTCAATGTCGTCGCGAATGCCTCCGTCTCGTCCATGTAAAGGCAGTTTTGCCATCCATCGTGGTAGATCATTATTTTGTAGCTGTGGTTTCGAAGAAGTATACTAGTGGTTTGAACCATCAATATATATAGTGGAATAAATTTAAAAATAATCAATCTATTGGCGGTTTAAACTGCCATAAGATTTTAGCGCGAAATTTTGATGTTTATGTAGTGTCAAATAAATGAGCAGTTGGAACTGCCACAACTATTTGATTTCAAAATTTATCAATAAATATAATATAAATGTAGAGGTGCATTTAACTACTTGAATACTTCTGGCACCAAATTTTTACATCTAATAAAATGTAATTATAGACATAGATTTGCATATCTATTTGTCTCTTGTCATGATTTGCCATGACTCAATATATTAAAAAGTATGGATTCATCTATTTAAAAGACTTGAATTCGGTTATCATATAAAAGGCACTCCACATGATAGTAATAAGAACACTCTATCAATAAATTTTGCATGATAGAATGCAAATGTACTCAAAAGTACTAGAAGTTCAATATTTTCAATATAAAAAGACTAAGTACTCAAAAGACATAAAGCATAAGTCATAAAAGTTCAAACTATATAAATAGGGTCATTAGTTTTAAGCTAATAAATTGAATGAGATAAATGATTGGTAAGAGGAGATGTAGGTTGGCCACTTCCACCAATCCTAACCTATTATGTAGTAAATCCATTAATTTATAAAGCAAATTAAAAAAATATGTATATATAAAAATAGGATAATTTATACCTAGTTGTTATTATTTAAAATGCTATCCCAAGGATATTCAGAAAGCCTCTCAATTAAAAAGCCAAGCAAAATATCATATTTTTCTCCTAATATCGATAATTTCTCTTTTAATTAAGCTATTTCATTTTCATTACTACCTCTTGAGGAACCTTTTCCATTGGCATTATATTTAAGCGAGCCAAAAAATCTTGTAGATGTGGGTCCCAAACCTAATCGTCTTCTTGTACCATTATATTAAGGACCAAATACCTCTCTAAAGATCTCTTTATTGATTTCATTTGAGGTATGATGGGAACCTTCACTATGCTATAATTGAAGAATTCGAGCTCTCTCCTCAATTAAAAATATAAATACAATGAAAATTGAAGCTATCTTTCTTGCTTAAAACTATATGAAAAGAAAATAAATCTACTCAACTTATTAACTAAACAACCAGAATATGAAAAAAAGAGATAGATGACATATAGTTGTGAGTTTTACCATCTTTTACTTTGCATTTTCATGAACACAGTACCATCCTTTCTCTTATGTGTTATTTCATATATAGTAAGTTTATCAGGCACTTTCCCAGTTTCCTTTTCCCATAATCTAACGAAAATTTTATTATGTTATTACTCATTATTAAAGAAGTAGATAACATATATAAATAAGCATATAAACAAAATGTATCACCATTTCTTTTTTTCGTCTTGCATGACATTTTCTTCTAGAAATGTGGGTATTGTTTTGTTTCTTAGCATTGGCATTATTTTTCTCACTTATTACCTATATGAAAAATAAAACATAATGACAAAGTAACAACTAATAGTTATTAAACAATCATCTATCAAAAGTATATGTAAATAACTTGCGAATTCGATTTCAACCATTCATTTAGAAGAGCATACCATTGGTCTAATTTGACATCATCAGGTATTTTCTCCATCATTTCCTCTAATATTTTATTGGGATCAAAATAAGTTCCTTTCAAAGAATTTTTATAATCTCTTATTCAATGTTTCTAAAACTCAATATCTTGTTTCAAGAGGATACATAGACCTTAACTACTCATAATATAAAAAAATAAAATATCAATAAAAAAAATAACTTATCATAAATACATAAGGTGAAATAGATGTGGTACCTTAATTGTGTTCAACATTTTAGTTTTGAACGGTTTAAATTCCAGTTTGTCCTATCTGGTAATGCTTAAAAGTGCATATATTTCATTTATTGCCAATATCCTTAAAAAAGAACTAAGTGTAGTGCCTTCTTGAGTACAAGGGATTCCTTGATTATCAACTTCAACATAAATTCTTTCTTCACCATCCGTATTCCAAACAAATGCCATTGTGGTTCTCTCTCTCTTTTTATATTGTCGTCCATTTTTGTCTTTATGATGAAAAAGTGAAAATAAATATATTTATGTGCCATTGCATATGTATATTTTTCATATTATATCAACATTAATAAATGGAAGAGATAAGATAAAAGACATACCAATGTACTTAATAGTGTCTTTATGCTTGTCCTTGATTTTCATATTGCAAAGGATGAATTAATTGTTGATCTTTATCTCCTTATTGAGTTTGATCATGTAATTGAGAATTAATTATACATCTCTTGGATCAGCGTAACTTCTCGTCAATTTGCTAATCAGACTATTGCTCCAATCAAAATGGAACTCTAACTCTCTTCAAAGTATGCTTGCTTTTAACTATATTTCAATCTAGAAACAAATGAGAAGGTAAGGATATTATCTAATGCATAAAATCAAACTTAAAATGCAATTTCAATAGTCTCTAAAAGAGAAAGGAATTCACATGAATATCAAATTTGAATATGTACCACTTATAGTTATCAACACCATTGATTTTATCATAACAAATAAGTACAAAATTATCATGCAAATTTCAAATATATTGCAATTGCAACCAACAATGATTAAGAACTAAAAGAAAACAATAAATTGATTTGACATTTTTATACAATCTCATCTTTATCTACATCAATTCAAACCCAATTTAAATTATCATGATTGTAGCTTTGATAATTTAAAGTTGTTGAATGCTCAAATTCATCTACATTGTCATCATCTTCTACCATATCAAATATATCTCTAGGCCTAAATCTCACCATTACTAATAAATTTTAACTGTTAGGATTCTATATATAAAAAACTTACTCAACTTGTGAGGAAAAAACAATAGATCATCTTCCAACTTTTCCCTTGTATATATTTGGCGAGAAAAGTTCACAAGAGTATATCCAAATTCATCTTGTTTAATACCCATGTTATGATCGACATGAACCTAATCACACTAAAATAAGACAATCTTTAGGCAATTTGAGTAATTCAACTTAATGATATCCGTTATTTCGCCATAATAATTGATACCGCCATCTCTAAAATATTAACAACACCACTATTCGAGGTTACCATGTTGTCGTCATAAGCTTTGATGTGTTATCTAGTTCCATTTTTAATAAACCCGAAAAATCTCTTTGACTACTTTGTTAGGACCATTAGCAAGAATCGTAATTTCTTCTAGAATATTGTCATTATCCATTTTCATAACCTTAAACAGTATGCCTTCTATTACAATAAAATAATAAGAATAAAAACTAAGCAACTCGATATCGTTACCAAGAAATGAGCTCACCCTTTCTTGAAACCAATCATGAAACTTTTCACTTAATAACTTGGTTTTCTCATTCTCATTTAGGTGACCATGTCAATGACATTTCTGCTTTTCTATATTAAGAAATTGCCTAAATGAAGTAATAAAACCAAAATGAAGAAAAAAAAAATTATACAACTATTTTGTAATATATATGTATATATGCATAAATATATTCATACTTACTTTCAATTTGGTCACAATGTTGAAACATATAATGATGTGTTTGAATTAATGTTTTCCCATCTAATACAATGTTTTCAACCTTCCCTATTGGTCTACTCGTACTTGAGAACATGTATCGTGAATGATCCATATTTAGTGATGGGTCGGGGTTCCTTAATGGTCAAGTACACCTTGTTTCAATATCCTCCAATTATCTTGAACAAAATGATAAACATTCTTTCATAATATAACCTTAAGTGATTGACTCTTCCAATTTAGCCTTATTATAAACATAAGATTTTAGACAAATAAAGTACCTAAAACACAATATTTAGAATTCAATAGTATCCATTTGTACCAAAGATTTAAATAACTTAACAAATAATTGGATTTGATGTCATACCTCTCAAATGAATTCATCCATCCATAATATATTGGCCTATGCAACTTTGCCTCCTTTACTAGATGGACTGTCAAATGTGTCATAATGGTAAAGAATGAGAGAAGAAATATCCTTTCCATTTGACAAAGATTTGGGGAAATTTGGTCTTGTAACTTATTAAGCTCATTAGGATCTAACACCTTAGCACATAATGCCTTGAAGAATGTAGCCAATTCTATCACCACCATAGTGACTTGCTTAGGTGGACTACATGCTCTTAATGCAACAATGCAATTGGGAGAAGCTTTTGTATTATTATATAAGAATCGTGACCTTTAAGCCCTACAATTTCGTGATCTTTAACATTGACACATCTCGATATGTTTGATGCATATCTATCTAGCATTTTCACATCTTTGAGAATTTGACAAAATGTTTCCTTCTCCTTTGTAGTCATTGCAAACCATGCAGGTGATAATCGTCTTCCACCATTTTCAAGTATTTAAGGGTGTATATCAAGTCTAATGCCAAGGTCTACTAAGTCAAGGTGGGCTTTCAAATTGTCTTTTGACTTTGTGTCGAGATTCAACAAAGTTTCAATCAAATTATCACACGTTTTTTTTCTATATGCATCACATTAAGGTTGTAGTGCAGTAAATTATGCTCCCAATAAGGCAACTTAAAGAAAATATTTTTTTCTTCCACTAATTCTTAGGATCACTAGATTTCTCACCTACATTACTTGACATATTAGGGTGTAGATCTATACTCTCATTATTAGACCTCTTTCTTTTATCCTTGGTCACTTTAGGTTTTATAGGCTTATTTAAAGTGAATTGAATACCGTTAAGTTGCCTTAACACTTCACTTTGACTTGCTCTTTTAGGTGTTGTTCTCATCTCCTCTTTCTCATAAAAAAATATATATATATTTTTAGTGTTGGAATTGATGATCTTCTAGTAACCAACAATGATGGTTCATGTAGCAATGCTTTCCTCCTTTATATAACCATTTTCTGTTTGTAGATTAAGCACGTACAAGATAAGCAAATTTCCACTTAGTACTCTAACTAGATAAAATTCCATGAGAAGGAAATTCATTTATTGCACACATCAATACGATATGCATGTGAAAAGTTTGTTGAGTGGAAGCATCATAAGTGTCAATACTTTCGCATAAGTGCAATAACTCCTCTATTAAGGGCTCTAGATTAATATTTATGTTATTGCTAAGACTTTTCTCACCTTGAATTATCATTGACAAAATAAGGGAGGTTTGTTTCATGCAAATCCAAGGTGGAAAATTATAAATAGACAACACAACCGGCAATGTACTATATGTCATATTCATTATCCTAAATGAATTGAATCCCTTGCTATAAAGTTCAAGTCTTAAATTGCAAAGATCTAATGAAAAATCTGGATAGTAAACATTAAATACTTTCCATGCTTCTCCATTGGTGGCATGTTTTAATAATCCATCTTTTTTGCATCCTTCCTCATGCCATTGCATATCCCTTGAAGTTTTTGTTGATATATAATGTTTTTGCAACCTTGGTGTCAAGGGAAAGTATTGCTACACCTTTACTATCCTTTTCTTTTTATTAGTAGAACTAGCACTTGAACCATTTTCACTATTCATATATTTTCCATTCTATAAAACCCAATGTGATGTACAACAAGTATGTATTTTCTCATAATCCAAACTTAAATCATTAATATATTTTTTTTTATTTCATAATGGGATATTGGTAATATAGCTCCTTGTGAAACATATTACCTAAACACTTGAGCAACATGCTAAATGATTTTGTTGACCATCTATTCAAACATTTTAAATATACCTAGGCATCGGCTTGGAATAAGTCCTGAACTGTCAATTCACGGGTTGATAATACAGTGAACCATGACTAATCTATAAGCTAACGGTTCCAAGCCGATTCATTAAGCTTAGTGGTTTAAGGGTTGATTTGAGGTCCTTGAATCATTTTTTTTTTCTTTTTAATATTTAATTTTTTTAATATATTAATAATTTCTAATAATGTGATCCCTTTTCTCTCTCTTTTTTTTAAGTATACTAATTCATTAATAATTTCTAATTTTTTTTTATTAATTTCCAACTTAATGCAATTCTAACTTTTTTACTTTTTCCCTCAAATTTATTATATTTTTTTCTCATATTCAAGTCCTTAATATTTGATAAGTTTTATAAAAAGGACTTACATTAACTGAAATTAAATTTTCTATTTATTTTTAACACATAATTAACTTATGATTAGTTATCTATAATTAATTTGATGATATCATTTTTAAAAAAATTGTTCTTCACCATTACAAATAAAATACTTTTGACATATAAAACTTACGGAATATTATCAAATTATTTTTTCTGACTTAATGGCCTCTCTTTTCTCTTTCTCTTTCTCTTTCTTTTTTTTTTTTTTAAAGGGGGTGAATTGACCAAGCCGATCCGTCGATTCCATGGTAGGTTGGCTTAACGGTTTGCAACCTATCGATTTAGACAGTTTTACCCTGTTGAACTTCTTGAGTCCTTAAAACTCGACAGTTCGGCCCACCCACTTTCGAGCTGGATCGGTTTAAAGCCCCCTCCGGGCCAATTCACAGTTTGGAACTGGCCTTTACTCAAGTCTAATTTTAGATTGTACAAACATAAAATGCAAGAAAATTTTGAAGATGTAGGGCATCTAAGGTATAATTCATCAGTAAAGTCCTTTAGAAGCTTATGAAACTTATTTATTCCATGAGTTGATCCTTTTGTATCACGCTTCATTTTAAATCCTAGGAGTGAATCATTACTCTTATTAAATGGTTCATTCCCATCAAATCTTTTACTCTTTACTTATTGACCAACCGCCTCATCATTTCCTTGATTATTTATACCAAATGCATGATTCAGTAATCCTACAATGTCATCTGTCCCTTGTGGATTCATATATGTAGAACTACATTGCTCATTAAGTGTAGTTCTTTCTGCATAAGAGCTAGGAAGAGAAGAAGTCAACACGATAACATTAGACAATGGCTCTTCTCCATGACAAACCTAATAAGTATATCCTTTTAAAATACTATCACAGATTAAATGAACCTTAGCATCATCATATATTTGCAAGGGTACAAAATCTTTTCATCATAAGATGAATTATGAAATGCAAACTCAAGAAATTCTTTAACACCTTCTCGATATTCAGACTGTTTCTAGTCTTGTTCATCTAACTCCTATCAATTCTAAAAGATAGAACATGGCTTAAATTTAAGAGTATCAATATATAATTGATTAAACCTTAGGTCTATTGTGACATGTAAGATTATGGATGTAAATGATTAAACAGCAAACATATAAATAACTTAAAAAACAAAACACACTTAGTCACTTATAGAATTATATAAGGAAAAGTATAAAAAAGTCATTAACATTTCACGTTTTTACAAATAAGTCTTTAACTTTTTATTTAGTCAATTTTAGTCCTTAACTTTTTCAAGTCATATCACATAAGTACTTTTGTTAACTCTGTTAAATTTTTTATTACTATGCATACTTGTCCACATATATTTGGTCCGTGTAGATACAAAAAAGTTCCTAATATTTACTTGCATATATAAATCAGTTCTGCATATATAAATCAGTTCTTAATATTTACCTGTATATATAAATCAGTCCTTAACCTTTTTCATTTACTCTATTATAGTCCTCAACATATCAAACATAATAGAAAAACTGACAAAAAGACTCTTTTGTAAATTTATTAAAACGTTAAAGACTAAAATATACTAAATAAAATGTTAATAATTAATTTGTATATATAGGTAAATATTAGGAACTTTTTTTTCCTCCACAATCCATGGTTATGTTGGCAACCATGCTTTTTCTCCTATCATTATAACTATTCAAAGTACACCTTAATAATTTAAAGTCAAATATGTTTGAAGACAAGTGAGAATTATCTTAGTTTATAGTCTCGACAATCTATATATATAAGTTTTAAATAGTGTGTAGGTTTTATCCTCTAATCACATGATTCACTTGAGGAAAATAATACACATAGTTAATTAAAGAACTAATACATGTAAATGAAATTATAGAAAGGGGAGACTTGAATAAATTTTTATAATAAAGGGAATATCAGCCTCTTCACATAGTAAAGGAACATGAGTGATAATATCGATGGGGGATATATTGCCAACAATAACACATAATTGTGAATGCGAACCAACATATAAAATAAAAAATAAAATATAAAAATTGTATGCAAAATATTCAATAAGTTTGAAATACTTCATAAGACTGGTTTTTATCAATGGATAATATTCGTGGTTCATACATCATTTCTACTAAATGCTGATAAATCCTATTAGCATGAGGACTCCTAATGTCTTTTCCAACCTTACTATCAAGTTACACATTGGTTCCTTTTTTTTATCGAAAAGATCATACTTGAAACGAGCATCCTTAAGATCATCATTATACATAAAGTTTAGAATAGCTAATACCAAAAATAAGTTCCAGCCCTTTTATTTCCTTTTGGTCAGTAAGATTCTACTTCTAGTTTTGAGACTAGTAAGTGCTGCTAACATTACCCAGGCAAGGAAAGTTAAGCCAGCAAGATAATATTCGTTATTATTGCAATCTAGAAATTTACAATACTAGTTCATATGAAACGAATATAGCAACCCTTAATAGCCTGATCATAATGCAACCAAATGAGTAAATTTTGTTCCATACCTCTCTAAAAATTACTCACGAAAAAGACCCAACAACAATTGGCTCAACTCTTAATACATGCCCTGTGATCAACAGGGCAAAAACAAAGATATGCAAATGTCGTTTATATCACATATTCTATGCTTAGACCATAGAGTTCCACGCTAAAGTCGAAAACTCCTTTTTGCTGCTGGATGCGGACAAATTGTAAGATTTTAAGGATATACACGTGTTCAAATTGATAATCAGAACTAAACAAACAAAACTAATGAATTTTGTGGAAATCCTAAACATATGAATAATTGAAAAATGAGATTATTTAAGAATGTATATGTAATGCCATGATTATATAATGTATTGAAAAAGTGTTTATGATTTAATTTGAAATTGATAGTTTCGCACTATTGTCAATTTTTTAGTGGCATTACAATATGAGAAGGGAGTAAATTGTAAATAAAGTCTCTTATATTTTAATCCATATACTTTTAAACCCCTTATCAAGACTACTTAGACCTCAAGATCTCTCAAAAGATAAATTTCTAGATGTTGCTATGTCTTGCAGCTATAATAATCTAATAATAAAACCACTGGAAAGAATCACAAGGTGCCAACCGCTGCATGCATAAGTAGACCAGAAATTCAAATTGCACTTAAATTGTATTAATGTTAGTAAAAAAGAAAAAGCAAAATGGTTAAACGTATAAGTAGGATGGTTTAAAATAGAAAATGGTAGTATATAAGTTCAAATAACTTTTTAATACATTCTCCTAAGAATTCAAAAGAAATCTTAAACTTTTGAATAGAAAATTAGATTGGCTCATTTGGGTCACATAGACAATTGGAGTTTCACTTCAAGTTACCACGCAAAGTGCGAATTTAAATGCAAAGTGTTTTCAAAATGGAAATCAAATGGTCTGATCTTCATCTTCTTTGGACTTAGGGATATTTTAGTGCCAAGAAATAAAAATTACACTTTGAATAAGAGAAAACAACTTTAGGAAATGGAAAATCTTGGACTTCTTCTACAACTTATCCCTTGCTATTGAGGGATGTGAAACAATTTTAAAATGGAAAGCTTTACCAATCTATCCTAGGAGTTGGTCCGTGTAGAAAAGCTTCAAACAACTCAAAGAAAAGCATATAGCTAACATCTAGGCTTATATGTGGTAGGGCAAGATGAGAAATTAGACATGCTAACTTTGACAAACTTGTTCTATTTTTTAACTACCGACTTGGACCTACTCCAAATACAAGAAGAGTTGGCATTTACGCTAATTTTATAGAAAGAAATAAATAAACAAAAGTCAAGAGAAAGAACCACATAGATGCATGTGATTATTTTAGTGGACCAATGAATAGTTCAATGAATGCTTATGAGAATCTTAAATAACAGAACCTTTAGCAAACATACATGTTGTTGGTGGCCCCACTTAAGTGCTATTCAATGCAAAATGGTAGTATAATAAAGAGACAAAAAGTATCATTAACTGATGAAAAATAATTTCACAAAAAACTTTGCAATGTGATCCACTGTTAAATGCAAAATGACAGTAGTACATCTACTTATGCATGGAGTTTTATACATTAAAGCAACTAATAGCTAGACATGAACAAATGCCAAATAAAAAAGACAATAAAATCAACTTCGATAAATTCCACGAAGCAAACATCACGCCATATGTTGGTAGAGCCAATTTTCTTAAAATTAAAATGGTAATGCACTCTAACATCAAACAACTAATGTACAATAGCCCTAACTTTACATGGATACATTATATGTAATCTATGGAGAAACCTTAACTTTAAATAATCATCAAAATATGAACTTTAAAAAAAAAATTAAACAAAAACCCTAATAATTTGAAGGAGAAAGTTCAGTTTATATACCATTATTCAAATGCTTGAAGTCTACAATAGTTTAAGTGTGAGTGCTTTAACAACTATGGATAGATGGAAAAAAATGAGAAGGGAAAGAGATAAAGCAGAGAGAAAGGGAGAAAGGTGGATAGAGCGTCAGAATAATGAGAGAGGTAGAAAGCAAAGAAGAAAGCTTAGGGTTTTAGGGGGAAAAAAAAATTGATTTTACCTTCAAAATTTTTTAGTGACGCAACAATATGAAAATATGCACATAGAGGTGGTTATAATTTCTATCTTTACTAATTTTCTTTACATAGCTACTAAATAGATTTGTTGTTTTCTTAGAGACAGAAATAAAAACCACCTCAACTGTTTCATCATAGAGGCCTTATATTATTGTAGTGTAAGCTAATGTGCTAGGGATTTTATTTATGTTTATCACCTACATTGGTAACAGGGGGCTGACTTACATGATTTACATATATATACACCAATAGATTTAGATTCCCAATCAAGGGTAAACTTGTTAAATTAGGTTTTTTAAATTTAGGCCAGCTCTATAAACTTTTAAATCTAGATTTGTTGTGGTTTGTATGTCTATTCTCTAAGTTGGTAGCATTAGTTGATGCAAAATATATCCACCAATAATCCTGAAAAATAATGCTTTACTAATCTTTAAAAGTTGTTTAATGCAACATACTATGCCTTTCTCACATGCTTAGTGAATTGGTTCAAATCTTTAGTAGCTGGCTTAGTTGATGGAACCTTAGTCAACTTCTCAATTTTCCCATCATAAGCTTTTGAAAAATCAACTTGCAAGAAGGAAATTTATAAGGGTGTAAATAAAACCACATGCTCAATAATTAGCAAGAGATAAACGTAATATATATATATAAGTAAAACAAATCAAGTCCTTTTAGAATGCAATAGTTAATATATCATGAGATGAGAGAAATTAAGCCAATTCTAGTTTGAGTTTCAAGCAATTCTACATGTCATAAATAAAACACTTCCCATCGAATTTGAGATTGTACAATGGACTTTTCTTATGTCCTCTCTGTATCCATTCCAAGCTATCCACCATTATAGCTTTTCAGCATTGCTTTGGTATTGATGGAAGTTTGGCATTTTCTTATGCTGGGTTTGCCAAATAGTTGTAATTTATATTTCAGGGCACATGCTAACCCGTGTAGTCAGACACTCGAACTCAAGAGAGGATTGGGAATTAGTGGCACATGAAAGTAAACACTTCATCAAACAAAGCTGAAATCCTATTCTAAACAATAGGGATAAGTTGGCAGGAGAAAATAAAATATTAGTTCATTATTTACTTATTTTTGGTTTCCTATTTATTGAGAATCAAAAAGTGCGTAAATTCTGATGCAATAAGTCAGGTGGTTTTTTATATCGAATGGCCATATAATGAAACACGTAGATTTCATTATGTTGTAGGCACTCTCTATCCTTTATTTGATAAAAAATCAGTGGAAGGATTATTCATTGATGAGTGATCTCTACATCAACTATCTTATTCCGGATTCTGACCTGAGACCTTGGTTTTATAAAACTATGTCCAACGTGAAAGGATCCACACCGGAAGCATCCAGACATAGATGTTTTATTAAGGAATGGCTTTGTTTTGTGTCGGGGATTATTCCTCGATAAGTGATTTGGTTGGTCTATATACGAGTAATCAATGTGACCTTACTTTGGAGTTTGGTTAGCCGTGGGATTATTTATGTACCGGATAAGTATCGGAGGATTTTGAGCGTAATATCACAACTAATACTGGAGTTAAGGGCTTAATCAATTATGGAATGCGTTGTATGGGGTTTAATTTATCATGAGGAACATTTGGGGTGAAGACAGTGGTCAGCTAGTGGATTACATCATCAATTTCAAGAATATTATTAATTAAGGTAATTAAGTAATTCCTGGAGATTAAAATATCCGAAAGGTCGGGTGAAATGCTATTATTTTGCCTCTATCACTATTTTCTTTTTAATAAGTTGCAGATGCACCCCTTTCCATTTACTTCATCTACATTTAGCTCATTTTATTTTTAAAATCCAGTTTTTAGATCTCTAAATTCTGAAGATAAGTTTTATTTTAAATTCTTATATACAGTCGATCTTGTTAAGCTTGATTTTGTGTATTTTGTTTTAGTACATTATTAATTATTTATCTTACAGTATCATAATAAAATTGGTCTACAAACATATTTTCCAAAATCCTAAAAGTTTTAAGTATTCAATTTCATATATAGAGATTTTTTTTTTTTTGCCAACTATAGGGAAAGAGGAATTCCCACCCTAACATATCCGAACAAAAGATCAATTATAATACTATTATATTATAACAACTTTTATCATATATAAAGAGGTTAAGTGTATATAAAGCTAACATAAAGGTGTGTATCTATGGAATTTATCCTTTCCTTTTCCATCGATAATACTACATCATATATATAGTCTACATATTATATTGACTTGAGGATTATCAGGTAGCTCGTAGAGTGTAAAGGCATGTTCTATCTAATTCTGTATCATCTTTTTTTCTTTTTCTTTTTTTTTTCTTAACTTTGGGTTGGAGTAGCCACTTTATTTCTTTTATGGAAGAATGAAAATTTTTATACATGAATAGGTGAGTAAATGAGTTAAACTACTTGTAAACAATTTGATTTCGACCTTATATTTACTCGAGTTTGATTCAAGAATAATCGAATCAAACATAAGCTCAAGTTATTCGAATAATTAATTGAGTCAAGTTCAAAGCTTCATTTAAGTTCAAAGCTTCATAATATCTAATTCGAATAGCTTACAAACTTTGTCGTGCATTAATACTTGTTGAGTTTTATAATCAGAACAAAAATAAATATTTTTCATTGAGTTATTAAGTTGAGCTTGAGTTTATTGAATGCCACTTTAAATTGAGTCTAAGCTCTAAGCTCTAAGCTCTAAGTTTGAAATTCTGAGTGGAGGTTGAGTTTGAATTCAACCCAACACTTTATCGTCTCGTCTCGACTAAGTCAGCCCTATCATGACCACTGAGATTAGGAATATTTCATATCATGCATAGTTAACAAAAAAAGGCATAAATTAGTGCCAATTCTAAATTGTTTGAATGAATATTACGAGAAATTTTTAGGAAATTTGAGGAATTCAAGGCGACAAACATCACCTATTGTAGACTTCTGAGGGATAAAATCAATCGTTAAGTTGCCTTACATTCGTTAGAAAAGCCAAGGGCCATGGTTTTTTCTTCAATGATTAAAAAAACAAAAAAAAAAAAAAACAAAAAAAGAAGAAGAAGTTACAAACAGTTGAAATTGGGGTTACAAAATTCGAGATGAATTACAATAATATAATTTTTTTTCTTTTTTCCTTTTTTTTTCTGCTTAAATATTATTACTGAAGATGGAATGAGGAGCTTTGAACCTATGTCCTCTTACACGAGAAAGTGGCTTCAGGCTAGAAGGACATTGATAATTATGATTGCATGGTTAAGCCAATAATTAAGTACAATAATTGTAGTCCGAAATGGGTGCTGGTTTTCTACTAAAAGCCACTAACTCTTTGGGTTTTATTTAATTGACTACGTTAATCATGTGATCAACAATATGAGTAGCTAGGTTTAGCTTAAATGATTTTCTTTATCTTTTTTTACTTTTTCTTGATAAATATATAAAGCCAGTTTCAATAGGTTGAGAGCTAATTAAACTCTTACATGAAAGAAAAGCATCACTACATGAAGAGATCAATTTAAAAAAAAAAAAATTTATTGAATATTACATATTATATACATATTTAAAACACGTAAAGTATAATTGTTTGAATATTTGTCTTAAAGAAGAGAATCATCGAGCAACAATTAGACATGACAACAATCGATGCACAATGTGTTGGAAAAGTTTTCGTCAAATTTATGAAAACCTTCATGTGTATCTTCATTTTTGTAAGCAATCAACTCTTTAATGAAAAACAGATTTAAGACCAAACACCCATGCTCCTACTTTTTCGGGAAAACGTACAAAAGGCTTCACCAAAAGCTGCTAATTTGCTATAAAGCTACTGTGTCAGGTCTGTCCCAATTCTTGAAGTCGTGTCGATCATTATATTATTAGTATCAAATAGACGGATCTCATTTGGTTTCAGAAAAGGACCCTCCTAGCCTATACCATATTCATTGTCCACAATTCACGTGGTAGCAGTTAGGGAACACCTTTCTCTCCTGTGATTCATCCTCTATATATATATAAAATATCTTTAGTAAACAGGTATTCAAATAGCGTTTAATTACATAGTTTTTATAATAGTAAATTGAACAAAAAAATTATATATATATATAAAATATCTTTAGTAAATAAGTATTCAGATAGCATTTGGTTATATAATTTTTATAATACTAGATTGAACAAAAAATTTTATTTTATATTTAATTTGTAATTTTATTTAATAAGTGAACAAAAATTAGTTTAATTGATCGGATAAAAAATCCAAATTTTTTCTTATTTATATTATGATATAGAAATAAAATTTATTAGATAAAAATAAAAAATATTTTTCTTTCTTAAAAATACTCCTCCATATTATAATATAGAGTTAATTAATATTATTTTTATTAGATATTACAAAAAAAATTATTTATTTTATAATATAAATAATTAATTTTTTAATATAAATTTTATGTTTAATACTATACAAATCAAATATGACATAATGAATTTATACTTTTATTTAATTCTTTTTATCCAATCCAATCTTTATAATCAAATGATACCTTAAAATACAATCAAATGCACTTACTAATATTGATAATATTCGATAAAAAAAAGTTTTCTTCATTCATTTTTTCTTTTATATTACCGAAATACCTGTTAGCATTTTTCAATATAATAATATATGACTCTATGTAATTATGTTCATACATGTGCATGCACTTCAGGGTTTGGAATCTTCCCTAATATTAGATGTTGGTAATTTTCCATTACAATGCGACACGTGGAAACTTCAAAAGCACTATATGGGTCTATAATGTCAGTTTTTGATACTTTATGAAAGTGAAAAGGACGATACATGTCGTCAACAACAGATCTCGTACTTAATAGTGGACGGCAGCAATCAACGATTTTTGTTTCAGTGGACATTTATAAGCAGAGGCAATGCTCGAGCCCCACGATTCCAAATTAATTTATGTAATTTTAATGAGTGGGGAATGCAATAATCACAGCATCTGCCTTGTTCGGTGTTTTTTGTTTCCGGCGGGTCATCTAGATGGCTTTGCGAATTGTTGTAAAGTTGACTTTTTTAATTCTACTAGGGTGTAGTGGTATTAATATCAATATTTCAACGAAATTTCCTTTTTTAAGCTGTAATATTATTTTATAAAAAAGGGGTACAAATAAATGGCTGATAATTATTGGTGGCAATTGAATACATAGAAATAAAATATTGACGATATTTGAATATATAAAAATAATGAGTAGTTTTTAAAAATAAAAATTCATATTTTCTAAATCCCTACACATTACTAATCAATTTATATCATATATGATATAACAATATTAAAAAGTTAAAGCATGTCAATTTTTTCGTAACTATCCAATATCTCTTATGGCGTAGAAGGAATCAACAACTTGCTTCACTCTTATTTCTTATGGGAGAGTAGTGATCATACAATTTTGAGTATGAAAATATTGATATTCAATCACCATTAATTAGTAGATTATTATTGAGCTTGGAAAGACAAGCTCATGAATATGTGCACAAGGTCCTAAAGCTTGACTACATGTATACATGTCTGAGGATCAAAGTAACCGTATGAATAATGGATCGAGATTGATATGTGATGGTAGTGATCCTTAAGAAACCTGTGAATACTTCCAAAAAAAAAAAAAGTATCATATCCTCAAGATATAAGTAAATAATGAGCATTTAAAAGTTTACACAAGAACGAAAGACTTGGTGTTACGTATATAAAGATTTTGGAAAATTCTAAGAGATTGAGCATGTTAAGGGATATTTCGAGTAGGACTGCAAATGAAACGAGCTAAACCAAACTTCTAAAGTCTTGTATTTAGCTCGTTTAAAAATTATCCAATCCTAACTTAAGTTAAGCTTTTTATCGAACATGAAATTGAAGCTCGAGCTTAACTCATTTAGATAATCGAGCTTAAGCCAAGCTGAGTAAAGCTAAATGTAAAACAAGTTAATCTCGAGCCTATTAAAGAGTTTAAATATACAAAATTAAGAAATATATAAATAAATAAACTAACAAATAGTGAATAAAGATTAAATTATATATTATATATTATATGAATACTAACCTTTAGATTTTAATAATATATAATATTTATAACATATATAAAATTTATAAACTTACTCACATACTTAATCGAGTTGGTTTACGAGTCTAAGTAAGTAAACTCACGAAGTTAAACTGAAATTTGAGTTTGGCTCGTTTAAGTAAACAATTTTCATCTTGATTTCTAGTTCAACTCATTTATTAATTAAGTTCGAACCACATAACTCGATTCATTTACAATCTTAATTTTGAGTGCTCAAAACCTACTGCTCGTTTTCTCCTCGAGCCCGATTAGAAAGGACAAAGCGATTACCTCGAAAGATTGTGCTGGATTTTGAACAGTGAGTCTCGATAACGGATGTAGATAATGAGCAACACAACACGTATATTTTCTGGAATGTGTATTGTTTACCTTGTACCTCGTACTCCTACATTTAATATTTAAATTTGACCAATAATATGACGTATCACAATACGTATAATAAAGTAGGAATTCCAACATTAGCCACAAGCCTTTACTTTTCCCTGCATATCTGTGTATGCAATTAAATTTGCTTTTATGCAATATTTAAATTCAGTCTTAGGAGTAGGCATTAGGTGTAAATTATTGGTGTAGCTTCTATCCTCGCAACATCATCAATGATTCATGTACAACAGTTGATACTCGACAAAAGTCATGTTCGTGCCTAACTTATCTTTTGCTTGATTACCGATTAAATTGAGTATGACAAAGTGTATTAATATAGTCGATAATTAGAAAGAATCCTTTCACTAAAAAAATGGTGTCTCTAAGCATCATCTTCTTCTTTATTTGTTTCTTTCTTTTTTTTTTCTTTTTTTTTCTTTTTGTTTTTTAACAAGGCTTATTAATATAGAATATCAATATTGTCAAATCTAGATTGACTTTCTCAATTTAATTCAATTCATCTTAACCTTTCTATAAAACTAGTCTAAATCATCCATAATATTGACCCCAATTCAATCAATCCAATCCAATTCCAATAAAAACCTATTAGGTTTTTTTAAGTTATATATTATTTTTTTTAATATTTTCGAGAAAATATCACAATTTACTATAAAATAAACGTAGATTAAAAATAAATAAATAAATAAAATATAAAAAATTATTAACTTTTAATTCTTAAGGATATAAATAATTTTAATTACTTTATACATAAATATAAATTATATTATAATATTTTTATTAACCTTAATTTAACTTCGATTAACCCATTTAATATTTACCCATTTCTCATTTCTGAATCAATCTTGCAGTCGAGGTTTGCCAACATTTTAAAATACCATTTGGGCCATTTAGTAACTTAGTTTTAAAAACTAATTTAATAGACTATTGTACATAGCAATTAACGCTAGCTATGAATTGAAAACCTAAAAAAATCAGACGATGCATCTTTCATTATTTATATTTCAAGATCATGCGATGTCAAATTTTATATTTGAAAGTAGATGGAAATACTAAAAGAAATTTCTCGTTTTTCTTAACAAATACGTTTGTGCATATAGTCATCATTGGAATCTTCAATGTTAATACCCCAAATCTTGATTTCCCCATCAAGACTGCCACTGCAGATACAAACGAAAACGTCATCGTTTTGCATACAACTACACGTACTGAACCCAGCCAACGACTTTACCGGTTTGTCATGATCATCAATCAGACCCATACAACAGTAACCCTTCCTTTGTTTGCCACGTGTCCAAAATCTTACCGTCCGGTCCGAGGACCCACTCACCAATAAATCCTCAACGTTCATCAAGCATAACACTGCCCCATCATGACCCCACAACACTTCCGCAAAACCCACCTGACAGTCACCGTTACCGTTACGGTTACTCTCTCGCTCCCACACCACGATGGAACGGTCACAGCCACCTGAAAACAGAACCGTTCCGTCACCGTTCAAGGCCAGAGCATTAACGGGTGATGTATGCTTGTCCAAGGTAAGCACCAGTGCGTGCCTCCTCATTCTATCATCCCTCTCCCAGACCTTAACCAGGCCATCGCTAGACGCGGTGTAGACGATCCCATCCTCCGACACAACAACCGCATTAACGGCGTCGTTGTGTGCTTTAACGGACTCCAAGCACTTGTTCTCTCTCATGTCCCATATCTTGAAGCTCTTATCCCACGAAGCGGAATACATAAACCCGTCGTTGACCGCCAACCCGGAAACGGTGTCGTTGTGCTCAATCCAGAGGCTCTTCTTGTGTCGCCGCACCTGCACGTGGTTCTTGGGCAGGACGGAGCGTATCAGCCTGTCCTTAACGGTCGGGAGTGTGGAGACAAGACGGTGTCGTTTCGATGGAGTTAGGTGCCATAGACGGATCTTCCCGTCTTGATGGGCTGTGAATATTTGGATTTTGGTGGTGTGGGAGTGGGAGAACGCGATGGACTTCACGGAGCCTGATGAAACGGCGTCGTCGTTGAAAGAGTCAATGTGGGCGTTGGTTGATAGGTCAAAGACGTTGATGGTGTTTGATGAGGCGGCGTAGAGGAGGGTTCGGTGGACGGCCAGAGAGGTGATTGGGTGGGTGTTGGTCTTGAAGGTGGTGATGCATTTGGGTTTGAGTATGAGCGATGGATGCATTTTCAGAAGTGTAAGCTTGGAAGCCAATATAATATAGTGCAGAATGGGGTTGATACGTGCATTAGTTAACTCATGCTGGAGAGGTGTGAGGGTCTGATGAAGGTGCTTTATATAGAGAGCAAAAGTGATGGTGACTTTCTGTGAAAGTGATTTAAGGGGGCAGGTGGTGTGGGGGAAAGGAAACATTTTTTAGATTTTAATTTGGATATTTGCGTCCTTTTTTTTTTTTTGAAATCGTACATTTAGATGTCTAGATTTCTAAACTTAGGTATAACCATTTTACATCTATTTATTTTAAATTTTGGAATTCGGTTTATCTCAATAATCTTAATAAAGATATGAACATCTAAATTTATAGTTTTAAAAATAAGCAGATAAATATACATAAAACATGTATAATTAAATATATTGACAATTTATCCTATTTATATAAAGGAAGGAGAGTTAGACATAGAAGTAACCAATCTATAATCTCGACATCTCATCTTGAACCTTTGGGACTTAAGGGTTGGTCATACTTTCTAGCAGAGGTATGGCGATGTGCATTCTCTTGTGTCTTATGTCAATCTTTTTGCATTTAATGTATTTATTGCGTTGTATATGTCTATACATTTAATATGGTATGGCGTTGTATAATCTAAGAAAGTGTTTGTATATGATTTTAGTATGATACTGACTGATTAAAAAGTCCCTAAGCATTTTTAAAGTGGTTAACTCCAAAAAGGGACTGGTTGTCTAGTCCTTCCTTGGGTCTAGCTATCTTCTCCCATGTTAGGTTTGTTGGGTGAGGAAGGGGTTTAGACTTAAGTAGGTTGGCATGGGCTAATGGAGGGTTGAATAGAGCTTAGTGGATCCAACGTTAAATTGGTGTATTAGCATATATTATTATTATTATTTAAGTGTTACCCAACTTTTAGTATCTATACTTTTTTTACCATAATATTCCATTAATTGCCCTTAAAATTACATTTCCTAAACTAATGACTATATGTTAATTAACTCTTTACTTAAGGTTAGTTCAATAATTTTCTTATCTAAACTACCACCTCCTAAGCTAATAACCACTAACTTCCTTTTCTCACCCTTTCTTTAATGGCGGGATAACAGCGAAGGACAATGATAATCATTTTAAATTAGGGGGGCTATAATTTAGTATGGTATATTACAAATATCCTCTTGAAGTCATAGCAATGTCTTTTTTTTTTTTTAATTTAGTATATTATGTAAAAAAACAGTGATATAGTAACAAAATACAAATCCATATGATAAGGAGGATGCCTTTCATCATTTTAAAGAATCAATACTTCATTAATAAAGAAATTCTAGTGTTTAATTTTACGTCTCATATCATTTCAATTTTCAAATCTTTTATCATCTATAATATTAAGGTGCTTGTAAGGAGTTTGGTTTCTTATATTTATATTTTCTAGAGATGAGTAGTTCTTTTCAATAATTACATCAAATAAGAGAAAAATAGTTGAGAGAAACTATTTAGAACAGTAATAAAAATACATATGTAGAGGATTATTTTAGTAATTGAGCTTTTAAACTAATTTAATACTATAGACCGATTTAATTGACTAGTAATGAGACTTAGTAAATCAGACCTAATTAGGGGTGTCTTAAGGTAGCCCAGTAGGCTTAAAATAAGAATTATTAGATAAGTTCTTTCATTCTCGACCTTACTCAATTGTCTCACGCATCATAAATAAACTCAAAAAAAGTCCCTCTAAGTCCATTTGGGGCCTTATTTAACCTTCACAAGCCTTCAAAATGCTAAAATAAGCCTTGAGTTTATTGTAAAAAGATATAAGCTCATTTTATAAGCCACTAGACTTGACTTAGCCCAAGTCCAAGACTCATCCATTATTTAAGAATTGGAGGCTTAAATTTAGACTAGCTACTACTAAGAGTTGTTCTAATGACTCATCTTGTCCATCCATCTCAACTTCATCCAATGATTAAGATCAAGGAACAAAATCTATCTACAGGAGCTTTCTCCTCTTCATTTGCAATATTTGAAACATTGACAAATTTCTCAGAAATGCTATCTCTACTAGAATGATTTTGTAAAAGATCACTTAGCAAAATTATCAATAATGGATCATAAACACACCAAATCACCATATTTAATCCATGACCATATACACACATCATGAGATATTGAACTTACATATTACTCTTCTTATGCCTCTCTCTACTATCATCCTTCCTCTTGTTATTAGATTGAGGTTTCTCTAAGAGTGACTATATACGCATCGCTTATGATCAATTATCAATAGTAAACCCCCAATGCATTAATGGCAACTTCACTAGGCAAGAGAAGTTCTTGAACAGAATAACACATGCAAGAAATTCCTAATATCAAAACATCTACTTCAATAGTCAAGAAAATGAAAGTAGGAAAGGGAACATTGCTTTTGTGCCTTCATCTGCTAATGTCTATGCCAATGCTTTGCTTAAGATTCACACAATTGAATACTTGAGTTCTCATCTTAATCTCTTCATGCAGTGTACACTTAGACTAACTATTGACACTACTACCATCATATAACTTAATAATGCTCTATTTGTACCAAGATTACAGAGTACTATCCACATCTACTATTATCTCATTAAATGGTGTACCATACTAGTAAATACATTAAGTCCCTATAGAAGATGTAGAGGTACGATAAGTGTAGGGACTGTAGCAATGGACTACATCCATTATAGCGTCCAATCATAATTAATACATCATCGACTATAGAAGATGAAGATGCACATCGAGGAACTGATATGTAGCTACCCTTTCATCAATTGCAATTGACTTGGCACTTACTATCCATGATGTATAAACTTTTTTATCTTTCAAATGTGACATGTCAATTTTTGTGATTAACACGAGTCTACTATGCAACACCACATCTATGCTCCAAATTTAAGCTACACTTAAGACAAGTCATTCAACATACATGATGAAGTAATATCATACTAAGTGTTTGAAGTAGATTTAGGTGACATCCTTTGCTAACAACCTAAGTTTGTAACTCTCATACTCACAAAGGGTAGTAGTGGTTAAGATGTACTTTAGGGATTACATGAGTTCTAAATTCAATAAGTTTAACAACAAATCAATAGTATTAAGGAACCCTTTTTCTTAAATCAATCTAAACTCAAAGCTAGTCGACTCAATCAAGTGAAGTAAATACGAATATGAAATCTTCGAACTTTTCAAGCGATACTTGAGGAAAATGTCAAAAACATAGTTAGCCTTATGCTATCTCCCTTTTAAGTGCAAGATGAGTTTACTTATTAAGAGATATCATATGGTCTTCACATATGGAAGTTGTCATCTTAACTTGGGTACAAAACGTAATGCCTTGACATATAAAACCATTTCGGTTGCTCTTGCACTAAATGTGACATAATCAAAGTCTAAAATAATTTTTGATGTTAGCTTACATTCCACATAGCATAATTACCATCACCTAACATGGTTCTTAACATAAGTCTAAGTGTAGCTAACATCACTACTTAAGTCTTTATGAAAAAATTTTGGTGTAGCTAACATCGCCAACATAACTTATGATCATGTAAACATAGTTAGCATTGTTGTCCTATGTTCTTCACTTATGGAGTTAAATTAATCTTGGCTGTGATAAGACAAAGCTACTCTGCAGTAAGCTTCGTAGTCGTAATGCCTTTTTAGTAGAACTTGAGATTGAAGTGACCTCATCTATGAATGATTGATGCAATTATATCATGATAGCTATTATTGTTCAATAGAAGCATTCACTCATGATTATATGGTAGGCGATGCCCATTTTTGCAACAACATGCATGAGACTGAAGCATCGTAACTATAACGAGTCAAAGTTACTCCATAACAAGCTTAGAAATCATAATGCTTTCGTATAAAGTCGAGGTTGAAGTAACTTCATTCATGAAAGATCCAAAGTGATCATATTATGATAGCTATAGTCGCTTAATAGAAACATTTTTTTTTTTTTTAGAGTATGTAATTAGTAATTCGTATTTTCTATAACATCATTCATGAGATCAAATTGATCTCAATTGTGAAGAGTGGAAATAACTTCACAGCAAGCTTAGCAGTTATAATGTCAATCCATAGAGACGAGGTTAATGCGACCTCATCCATGAATGATCGAAGCAATCATGTCATGGTAACTATAGTGGTCTAGTTAAAGCATGTGCTTCTAAGCTTGCGATAAGTGTTAATATCCCATTTTTTCCCCTATTAAAAAAGATGTAAAAAAATTCGAAATGAGAAAAATAAAAAAAATAGAAAATATGAGAAATTTGCAATAACTGAAAAGCTTGATAAGGGATAGAAAAATAGAAAATTCAGGAAAAATATAAAAAAAAAAAACTAGAAAATTTAGGGAAAAAAAAAAGGAAAAGACCAAAATATGGAAAATAAAGGAAAAGAAAAAAAAAAGAAAAATCTTAAAAATTTCAAAATCTTGAAATAAGCTAAAAAATAAGAACTTTAAAAATAAAATAAAGATTTTAACTTTATTAGGAAGAAAAGGTTTTCGACGTTATTATATATCATTTTGCTGTACAATTGAGTTTCTAACAAAAAAGAGCTTCACTTTAAAATGATAATAAAATTTTTTAATCATTTTAGGCCTAATTCTAAAAATTATTGGGCCTAAGCTAATTTATAGCCTAAATTTTATGTTAGTTAATTTGGCAAAAAAAAATTTATTTAGGTTAAATGAATAAAATTTATATTCATTAATTATTGACATAATTTTTTGGTGTAGTGGTTAAGGGTTTAAGATAAGTGTTAGACGTTGTAGGTTCAAATCTCCAATTAATTAAATATTCCATTTTTGTTTTATTTTTTATGTCTTATTTCATTTTTTTCATTCAAAGAAAAAAGCCTACGCATGCGCATGTTATCTTCTTCCACACCATAGATGAACATGTAATGTAAGCAAGTGTACTTATTAGTTTATAATATAGCGAATTAAGTCTAAGTGTCAATCCTTTAAGAACTTTGACTACTAGTATTCACTAGATCTCTATTATCTAATTGGCAAATTAAATTTCAAGAAACTTAACAAAGTAAATCTAAATTTACTATTAAAACTAATTTAAAGATTAACTTAAGATGTCATTCAAAAATTAATAAAAAAGCAAATTGAATTCAAGATTCAATTAAAAATTAATTCAAGATTCAATTTTGTCCCTAAATCTTACTTCCTCTAAAGATAATTTAATTTATTCTTTAATCTTTCTTGATAGGAAGAATTTTTTACTAACATTAATCACTTTCTTAAGCTAATTAACCTTAACCCCAGAATCACCTAATAGAATCTCTTCTTAATAGCATGACCTAAAATTGCATTATTAAACAATGAATATTTTGCGCTTGAATTTAAAATTCTGGAAGAAACTTGCAATAATTATTATCAACTATACCTAGATCTGATTCTATAAGAAATTTCTTGATTCTCCTATAAGAAATTTCTTGATTCTCTTATAAACTAAAATAATAAACTAAATCAAATATTAATCATAAAACATACATAAAATAATAAACTAAATCATAAAACACATATAGTTGAATCAAGAAAAAAAAAACTAAAGAATTAAATTACTCAAATATTAATCGTGTGACGTGAATAGATTTAGGTTTTATAAAACCTAGATATAAAAAATTTACTCTCTATACATTGCAAAATAGAAATCTAAAAACAAAGAATAGAAAAAAGTATAATAAAATTCAAACAAAATTAAATCTTGAATTCTTCTATTCTCCTTGCTTTTTTTATTGTTTTTGGCTTCAATAACTCCCTCAAAGTAGTGTTAAAAAATCTTTCCTAAAAACAAACCCTAATAAGGCCTTATATAAGAAATAAATAAAAAAAATAAGTTAGCTAAAAAGGACACAACCAAGGATACAACTAAAGACACAACCATGTCTTTTGATCACGTCTTAGGCTGTAACAGTTGAAAACAAGCTCCAAATTCGCTTAGAAATAACATAATCATGCCGTTTAGCTGTTCGATCTTTAAACGTTCATAACTTGCTCATTTTAGTTCCGATTTGACTAACATTTGTTTTTATCTTCTTGTTTTCTTACGTAGATAATTTTAAAACCTAAAAAATAAAATTTTACTCAATTAAATATTATTATCTAAAGATAAACTCAAATATCAAGAAAAATTATCAAATATCACTAAATAAAATATGTATAATTAAAAGTTCATCAATAGCAATGAGCTTCAATGCTTCAATTTGAGCCAAAATCTTTCATTTTGCTTTCTTTTCTAGAAAAGGCATTGTTAATAAGGCCTTGTAGCCTTGCTGAACTAAGAAAGCTTATAGCATAAGCCGCGCTCCATAAATACTCGAGCCTTTCCTTGAAGGCCAACCTCAGTCTAAGCCCATCAGGCAACCTACCTAATTAAAATGGCCTTTAACAACTAGAAAACTTTGGACAAAGCTAAAAAACTAAGTCCAACAACTAGCTCCTATACTTGTGAACCACATCAGACATGATGACCCTACTCTCCAACATTTACGAATGTGGCTTTGCTCACCAACTCCTCCCTAACTATTAGCTCTACTCTTCTATAAATATGAGACCCTTATCCTACAATAAACTTATTTTATACTTTACACACTTGAGTCTACATACTGTTTGAATACTTATACTCTTTAAACACTTAACTAACTTAAGTATCGAAGTAACTACATCGGACAACACTTCGACACCCTTTTATTGTGCCTTTTTTTGCAGGTTCATATACTCGCATGAACTTAATCTCACTCAAATCCATATCGGCAAAGATCTCAAGATGATAGAGATCAAAACGAATCAAATAAATGGAAAACATATTTTAATTAAAATGTCCAATCTTTAACTTTATAGTTCCTATTAAGTTTAAATCTTTGTTATCTAAAAATACTAAGATCGTAGGAGCAATTCACACAATAATCTCATTTCGATTTCACAAGAATATGCTCAACTCTGAGCTTCTCTCTCTAGATCTAGCAAATACCTACTCTCCTTCTCTTTCTTTCTTTCTTTTCTTTTTCTTGGTCAAAACTTCTCTCTCTAGTATGTTAGCCTAAATCAACCAAAACTATTACCACCAATTACTTTCACACTCTCCAAACACCTAGAATGTTTGTTTATTTGGTTTTAAACCATAAAAAAAAGCCCCAATTGAAGACTACCACTCTAACACCAGTGGTCTCCTTGTAAAGACACCACTACTGGTGAGTTGCGGTTGAAACAACACCACCATATTATACTTTACTTCTAATGAGGCCATACAGCACCTCCTTTACTTTTGTTGATCACCACTTCAACCTAAGCAAGACTTGCCACCTACTCCTATACCCTCGTTGACCACCACTCCTTATGTGATAATAATGTATTATTATCATACTATGTTATTTTGGTTGCCTTCTTTTTTCTTGTTGTTTTATTTCTATTGTTTATTTTTCTTGATTTTATTTGTATATTAGGGTATATAGTAATTAATAGACTACATTTATGTTATCTATATTGCTTTAGTTTGCAAGATGTAATATAAATTATTATATTAGATGATAGATTAGTTTACATGATCGTGTTACATATTATTTGTTATATTCATCATGTCATTTTATGGATATTGCTAAATTGTGTATACATTGTGCGTCATTATATCATGTAAAATTGATTTGTATGATTATACTATGATTACCATGTGCATTGTTATAATACTAGACTATATTTATAATATCATTGGCATGTAACACTATGACATTGGTATATTAGATAATTATATACTTATAAATTGTCATGTAGTAATGTGTTTTTAAATTATATTTATATGTATTGTAGCGAATAAATATATGTGTGTATCATAGATTTGGTATATCATAAAGTTATTTCAATTATTACAAAACTATTACGTTAATATATTTGATAAGTGTAAATTTTATATATTTTATCTCAAATCGTACTATACTTGTGTATATTTTTTAAACCAGTAAAATTTCCTGTCAAAAATATAAAAAATACACACAAGTTAATTTAAGAGTAATATTATATGTGGAAAAATGGACCAAAATGAAATCAATGGCCAACAATTTTTCAAAGCCTTCAGTCCATTTTTGAAGCATTCGGAAGCTGCCCACTAGCCAACGTCAGTGACATATTTGAAGTCCACGTAAGTCCATCGAATTGTGACCAATTGAAGAGCCCGCACGTTGCAATTGAAGAGTCCAGTCCACGGATTACGTCAACGTAAGCCCATCGTCCCTTGCAGTGGCATGTTCTGAACTGGAGACAACTCTAAGATTTTTTATCACTACACATCCACGTGCAATTGCAAGCCACAAGCTGGTCACATGAAGCTTTCGACATATTTCACAATGTCCAGCAGTCTTTCATGTTTTGAAGTTCAAGTCAAGCAGGCCCACACGAAAACCCCAATTTCCATACGTGACAGCAATAATAATTCGTGCCAAGGGTATGGGATATGTTTCCTTATATAAAATTATGGAATTCATATGAAGAGGGGAGAAAAAATGGGGAGGAGATATTATTTTTCTTTCCAATCGGTAGCCGCACACAAAGAAGGTAGGTTTGACGGTTGGATCATAAAGGGCAAAGAAGATCGAACTGGAAAATAGAGTTGCATTTAGAATAATAGCTTCTTTTCCTAGCTTTTTGCTTTTAATTATTTGTCATATATTTTGAAATCTTTTGTATAGTTTTTATTTGTACCATGAACTTAGATTTGATGGGATATCCACAATACTTGATGATTGATGCATAATTTTATTATATGTTACTATTTTATTAATTGAATTTTTAGTTATTCAATTTTATAGTTTATGATTTTATTATTTGGCTAATAGTGTTTTCATGAATTAAAACATGAACAAACAGAGGGAATTGACTGTTAATATAAAATTGGAACATAATTGATTTAGTTGTTAATATGAAAATATGCGCTTTAAATTAGTTTTAGGATAATGTGATTATGATATAAACATGATTATTAAAATTGCAATTCTATTATTCATTCGAATACATAGAATCAGTAAGATCGTATAAAACCGATAAAATTATAAGATTATAAAATCATATATAAAAGTTCATAATTTTATTAAAAGTTTATATATAAATAATTTTCCGTCCATTTTAATAAAGAATACCATTATTAAATCATAAATTTATATAATTATATTTTTAACTCGTGATTTTAAGAACTATGAATAAAAAAAATATGCATGAATGTTAATATTAATTAAGGTAGTAATTTTTGTAAGAGAAAATTTATTACATAACAAAAAATTATAGATTAAGTACTAAAAAAAGATGTCTCTTTTATAATTAAGGAAATATAACTCAAAAGAGAAGTGAGCTCTTATGAATTTAATTAAAAAATAATTAATTAATTTTATCATATCTTAAGAACATGTGTTGATTTGTTAAATAATGGCTTTGTTGAGATTCTATATCAGTGAATTAGTGAATTATTTCTTTGTGACGTTGGTGTTTTCTTTAAATTAATTAATTTTATAATTTTTGCTAACTAAAAAAAGAATTGAAATAGTCTAGTATTTAGTTTCCTAAAGATGATCTTGTTCTCACCAATTAGTTTTACTACAGCATATGATCAAGTTCACTTGGCAAAGTGTTTTGATTACAAAATTATTTTCCAAAAAAAAAAAAAAAAACCCGTAAACATCAATGTTCGAAGCCATATCCATAATATATTGCAAAGTATTTGATTATGACATTGTTATAGTCAATATTGAACATATGATGAATATAACTTTGGACACTAATTAAACCCTAATATTAATAAAGATTGTTTTTAGTGTCTATTAAATAGTTATAAATAATAACATGAATGGGATGTAAAATACTATTATCTTGTGGTTTTTTATTTTTTTGTCTGCCTGAATATATTTTATCTAAAGTATTATAAAATTATCCTGAGTTCTTAACATTATTTTTACAAGCTAGTTTAATGAAGCTCTGACAAGTTTCTGTTCTTCATAAAATACATATATAACAAATAATCTTATAGTGTTTCAATTTTAAGATCTAAAAAGGAGGCCCATCTTCTAGTGGTAACCCTTTGTGACGGACCAATTCTTAGTGTATGAATTATATATTTGTGATTAGGCTATGAACATGTTAATAATCTATTACGATGTTATATTAATAGTGCTTTAATGAAGTTTGTTATTGTTAATAAATTTTACATTATCATTCATTCTTTTATTAAAATTGTTTCTATTAATGCATAATATAATTAATAATATGAAATACAAACTGTCATACTAACAAATAATAAGTTTGTTTTTGTTCAATAATATAGGTTATTTACATATCAAAATCATTGCGACATAGTTATCCAGTATTAATATTGTTATATCATTGAGGGCTATTTTAAAATACTGTTATCTAACAAGTAGTTAACGCAAAAAATGTACATACATGGGTTCTTTCTCAATTGTAAAATTCCTGATCTAATAAATAACAGATCTAGTTGTTTAATAATAACAGATTGTGATTAAATAATTAGTCAATAAGAATGATTATGATATATTGATGAGTACTTTGATAAACCATAGTTATAATGAATTAATTGTATCATTGTAAATAAAATTTATCCATCTATTATATTTTCATTCATCGCATTATAATAACTGTATCATCGTTATCTCAATACATATTTCATGTCTTATTGTTAATTGTAAAATGTTATTAGTTTAGTGTTTTATTTTGTTAGTACTGTATATATATTGTCAAGTATTAATGCAACTAATATAAGATTGCGTAGTATATAGTATATATATAAAGTATATATAAATAGGTTCCAAATTTATAAATAACTAATAATATTTGACTTTACTAGAAATAAAGAAAGTGTTTTAACAGTAACCTTTTGTACTAAAAACTTCAATTTTCAAGGTAGGTACTATATATCCGTGTATAATAACATAATTGTAGATATTAATTAATCCTCATGTTGCTATTCAAAATTATTTTGTTTTATATGTTTTATCATTAAATAAATAATTTTTTGTCATAAAAATTATTACAAATAACCCCGTGGGATAGTATCATATGCATACACTGTTAGTATTATATATCATAAGATTATATAATTATTCCACTATATCACATAAAATCATTTTGGAGAAATTATAAGTAACCTCCCCTAAACTTTGATTTAAGTATTAATTGACTCTATAAACTTTCAAAATATAGTTTTTTACCTTGTAAATTTTGATAAATTGACAATATAAAAAAATGCTATATTTTAGTTAAAAAAAATCACACTATGATCAAGATTTAAAGGGGTCTTAAAGCGCATTTTAATAAGTTTAAAGAGTATTTATTTACCAAAATTAAAATTTAAAGTGGTTATTCTCAACTTATAGAGGTTATTTGTCAATTTATCAAAGTTTAAGAGAAAAAAAATCGTACTTTAAAAGTTTAGAGAGTCAGTCCACGCTTAAGTTGAAGTTTAAGAGGGTTATTTATATTTTCCCCGATCATGTTTATTGTATAGTCATTTTAATGCAATTACCCCAATATCTTTGTAGAATGATATGATTACATGCTGCTATGTTTTTGAATTCCTTTATTGACTGGTAGTTTGTATAAAACAATATTTTAATTATAAAGCTATTAATTTTATAAACAATAATTCTATTAGGTTTAATAGTAAGAACTAGTAGTTAAATAGGAACAAATGAAAACATTTGCACTGTAAGTTGTTAATTCATCATGGTATATTTCGTTTTTTTATTTTTCAAATAATTTGTATATTATAAAATAATTATGTCATAATTATAGCATTTGTTTGTAATAACATAAACCATAATGCATCCATCTTACAATCTATATATTAATATTTCATGTTTTATATAGTATTAAATTTAAATAATTGTTATTATAATAGTAAAATATATTACAAAAATAAGATTTTCCTATGGAGTAGTGTGTAGTAACTGTGTTTATAATATGTTGATTCAATTTAGACTTTGTATATCAACAAGTCATAGAATTCTTTAGAATGAATGAAAATAATATGTTTTAGTTAACAATTGGTGTAATAGTATTGCATTATAGGGTAATTTAGTTATGTCATAACCTGTTGTGAAGATTACATTGTCATCATATAATTAGTTTTCTATAATATTATATCTTGTGGTAATATTTCATTAGCCGCTATAAATCATACAATTATTGATAACCATTTCATATCTATGCTAATGTTGATTTTCTTGATTTGTCTTATTTCATTTTTTTTAATGATTGAATCTTTTTAATTAGTTAATAAAAAGTGACCAACATTTCTTTTAATAATTTTATGATTTATAAATCTAATTAACTATGTAGGTTTTAAAATTAGCAATCTCCAACCTCTGATCTTTGGTCTTTTTATTTAGACCAGTGGTTTGATTGGGAACCTATCTAGTCATTGGTTCCTAATCTTTTTTTTTTTTTTTTTTGTTTTTTATGAACTCTAGTTGGTTGGCGATTCTTAAAATAAATTTTTTGAAAACCTTTTTAATTTTTAGTTGAGTAGTTCATATTATAGAGGCTAGATGTAATGAATCTAAATTAGAAAGAAGGGGTGAAAATTTAGGCTCAACATGGACACAACACCCACTTATGCACAATTATTCATGAGATCGAAGCGATCTCAATTATGACGAGTCAAAATGACTACACAGTAGGCTTGGCAACCATAATGCCTTTTCTTATAAACGAGGTCGAATTAATCTTATTTGTAAATTATCAAAGCAATTGTATCATGGTAGTTGTAGTCACTCAGTTGAAGCATTCACTCTTGAGTATATGCGGTGGACTTCGATGTCATCATTCATGAGATCAAAGCACTCTCGGCTATGATGGGTTAAAGCACCACCACTAGCAAGCTTGGTGGCCATATCACCTTTTTACAAAGTCGATATCGAAACAATTTCATTCATGAATGATCAAAGCAATAGTAGCATTTCTAAGTACGCAAAAGGCAATGCCCTTTTCTTCAATGTCATTAGGGAGATTAAAGCAATCTTAGATGCTATTAGTTGAAGCAACTTTAAAGCAAGCTTGGTAGTCGTAACATTCTTTATTTTTATTTTTTTGGTATAATTCCAAGTCGAAATAACCTCATTTATGAATGATCATAGCAATCAAATTATGATAACTATTGTCAATCGCAATGCCTATTTCTTGCAATCTTCATCCAATCATAAGGGCAAAGCAACCTCAGCCATGAAGGTTTGAAGTAAACTCATAGTAAACCTAGTAGCCATTACGCTATTAGAGTCATCTTTCATTCAATTATAATGGTGATGGATTGAATCAATCTCATAGTATGCTTGGTTTAGGGCAAAACTACGACATGTTTGGCAACTGTAACAACTCTCATTTAAGCTATTAAAAAGAAAAAGTGATATTAAGTCAGCAAAGTTCGAAGTGATCTTGCAGATCATGAGATTAGTAAAATCTCTCCTTCGTACCATATGTACCAGCTCGATTATAGTGTACATTATGCAAGGTCAACATACAATTAGTCTTGATGTATTTGATCATATAGGAGATAAAGCAATTGCATGAATACAACCACTTAATATGAACATGATATGAAGCAATCAAATAGAGCAATGGAAGAGTGCTCATTGATAGTCTCAAGGTTGAAGCCACCTTCATGTTTCTTAATTGACACTTAGTAACGAGCATTAAGATCTAAGTGGTCTGTTTTACAAAAGGTCAAAGTAACCATCTTACAGCCAACTAGTGCTATTTAAGCATGCTATCTCCCAATAAGGGGCTATTGACTTGAAATATACATCTTTAGAAGGGGGAAGGTGAAGTAGTCTCATCCTTCAATAAAGTTTCCTCACAATCATTAGGAATCAAGTAATCCTTTCAATGTAAGAATAAGGCCATCTAGTTGCACTTCCTTAGTGTTTTCCAAAGATCAAAGTCTCATAGTTTATTATCACTTAGTTGAAACACTGCTCTTAAGAGCATGATCAACCAACTCTTGGAGAAGTTAAAACAATCTCTTCATCAAATGTCAGTTGAACACATAATTAGCTTATGAAGGAGTCAAAGTGATTCCATTGAAGTTGAGTTGCAAATGACTTTCCAATAAATTGTTTAAGAAGCCAAAGTGACTCCAATGAATGTACTTAGTGACGATTCCATTATTTTTAACCTTGTAACTAATCCAAGGAGGGTTGAAATGACTTTGATAAAGTCATCTGAGTTGCTACCCCATCATATAATGATGCACCATCAACTAAGATAGAAAAAGCTGAAGTTGATTGAACATATAAGTAACTTTTGAGGATTCTCAAATTTCATTTTTTTTCTTCAAAGCTTGATGGAAAGTTATGGGAGTTGAAGCGCACTCCTAGACCTTTGAAGCTAGATAGGACGCTAGATGGAAAGCTATTATAAAGTATACTCCTAAATGAAGCATAACTCTAATCTTCTACAGCTTAGAAAGCTAACATCAAGCACATTCTTGAGCTTGCTACATGAAGCGTGATTGGAAGCCTTCTTGGAAGACTTTGTTTGTTTGACAACTTTATTGGTACTCTTAAGCGATAACTTCCTTTAAACTTGCTATAGATGCTTCATTGGAACTCACTTCTTATAGCAAACACTTGATCTCTTTGTTGCAAAGCAATATTGTTGTGTCTCTTATTGATAAGAACGATACTGAGCAATGATTCTACATCTCCTATTGATAAAAAGAATAAGGCAAAGTCAAACCAATCTTATCAATAACCACTTGTTTTCTAAAGATGAATATAAATGAATGATGTTTAGTGCACTTGAGTGGTGGTCTTACACTTGTAGAATACCTGGATGTTACGTCCCTCATTGATACTTAATATTTTGATGCAATAGCCTTACGCTTATAGAGGTCATATTTGGACAGAGTCATGTTTCTCCTTGTAGTAGCCTCCAATACTTTTAATGTTGTACCTCCAACATGATGAGAACAGTGTACCATGATGAGAGCTTAATAGTCATGTGAGCATAAGGCTCAAATTTGGAAATCTTTATAACACCCATAATTAAGTATTTAGGGTTCGGTTTGTAAAATTTAAGGCAATCCAACTCAAAATTTATAATGAAGCTAGGATTATTAGTAAAAATAATCTCAAGAGTTTGAATTTAAGAAAATAAATAATGAAATAATTAATTATTATAGTATTGAATTACATATAAATTTCTCATTATTTATCGTAAATGCGTAAAATGAGTTTTAATAACTAACAAATCGATAAAGATAAATTATATACATACTAAAAATTATAAAGTAACTTAAATAATATTTAGGAGTATTTATTTATACCATATATATATTTATATGTAGGTAGAAATATACGAAATTACTTAAAATACCTTAAATATGCTAAAATAATACTAAATAATTAAAGAAAATTCATAAATAATTAAAGAAAAATCATGAAAAATATGGAAACATGAGGAAATTTCTAGAATTGGGGCATGACAAGCGGAAAATTAAAGAAGAAAAATCAACCAATAAAATTTAGCCAAATAAAAAGCAAATTAAAAGAGGATAAGGCCAATGTCAAGTTAATTTAATGAAAAAAAAAATCCTAGGCAACACTATAAATACCCAAATTAAATTAGAAGCTCATTTGATTAGTTTAGGATCTCAAAAAATTAGGGAGACGAGAGAAAAGAAGAAAGGGTATTTTTACAAAAAATTACAAAAATCATATGCAACCAGAAGCTATAAGGAGATCCCCAACATGATAGCCACCTAGGAGTGGATGATCGCCACCACCACCACACGATGGTGGCAACTCCTAAACCAACCAATAAGGCTGTAGTAGCCGACGGTGGCCGAAGCCACTAATTTCGATGAGTCTAATCTTCTTTTCGATATTTTATATTTTGTTAAAAATACTAAATATGTTTAGAAAATTGTGAAATTTGGTATTTTGAAGTTTTTAAGTATGTAGATTTAGGGAAAAATTTTAGTTTGATGATTTTATAACTACAAATATACTATCCTTAAGAAACCATATAAAACCGAACATATTTCTATTTAGAAATAAATGATATTACGAGTGTAGTTTTGAGATTAAAATTTTTGTATAGACTATTTAGGGTATTTAAAACAATGCTATGAAGAGATTTTTCAAAAATCTATTTTGAAAAATTTAGATGATTTTTAGATCCTAAAATAATGCATACAATGAGAAATTTTGGACCAATTAGCTAATAAAAGGAATAATTACTAATTTAGTGCATCATTATATGTTTTAAGATGTTGAAATTTGAAAAAAATATGATATTTGTAGTATTTAGAGTGTTAGATGTAATTATTAGGGTATTATGTAGTAAATATATAATAAGTAAAAATGGTAAATTTTAAGTTAATTTTGTAGTTTAGGGTAATTAGATATATATTCTGATTTGGAATGAATTTAGATATTTTGAGATATTAGTTGATGTTAAGGAATGATATTTAAGGTGATGGGGATGTTAAATGTGTACATTATAGATATATTAGGTGATAATGTGTAATATGTAGGTATAAGAAATTAATAAATAGGAAAATATTAGGTTAAAAATTGATATTATAATAATAATATTAATATTTAATAAATCTAGTAGGAAAATCAAATTTAGGTGTTTATATGAAATATATAAAATTTTCTCGCATCAGAAGTAAATTTAGCAATTAAATAAGATAAGAGATATACTATACAAATTAAAATACTAGTTAAGAGTTAAATATGACATTTAAGAAACCTAAAAATAAAGTAATTAATTTCATATTATGGGTTGTAATGAGTTTCTAAGGTTTGCATATAAAACCGTACTAAAAAATTGAACTAGAACTTGATTTAAAAACCGATTAAAAAACTAAAATAGAACCTAGCTCAAAAATTAAAAAATAATTATAAAAAACTTAAAAACCTAGATAATTGGATATATTAAACCTTAAACCAAAGATAACAATAAGCGTTATAGGATAAAACCGATCTACAATAGTTATGTGAAAAATCAAAAAAATATTTGTATTATAGGGATCTTTTACAATGACTTGTGCGAGTCACATCTTAAATGAGAAAGTAAGGAGTCCAAGTAAATTGAGATTAATACATTACTATATTTCGGATTATTAATTTGTAGTATTCGAAGGCTTGAAATTGTACACAATTATACTTATTAAATAATGTCTATACACATGTGCTTGTTTTTAAGTTAATGCAATGATTGCGATTTGCTGTTATGACTTGTATTTATGTGATTTGTTTGAAATAATTAAATACCTTAACCCGGATCTAATTAAATGTATAACTTGAAATCTTAAATAGGACTTGCATAGTAACCCATTAGGGGAACATAAGGTTCTCTGGCCAAATACTAACCCTTTTGAAAAAGATAACGCCAAATAGCATAATTGGTCCTTTGTTCATATTTAGTTAAACTAAGTGACAGGTGAGGAGGTCGCAACAAAGGTAAAGTCAATGGTTCGAAGGTAATCGCGAGAGGAGCGGTGTCTTTATTGCACAAGTTTACGTTTAGTCATGAGCTGTTACATTAATAGAAACTCCTTAAGTCGAATTAAAACAAGTGTAATTTCTCTAATCTTCCGATGGGCCAGATAACGTCGTACGATGGCATTTGCTTGTACATGCATTACATCTAACTAATTTAGTTGAAAACCCTTATTGTGTTTGAAATATAGTTTTAAGTCTCCGTATTAGCTTACTGAGCTATAGTTGCTTACATTCCTATCGACGTTGCTGTAGGTGCTAATTAGGAAGCGACCTATATTTACCTTGAAGCTAGCAACTGCAAGATCCTACGGAGTGAAGGAATACATCTAAAAAACAGATATATCTTTAAGGTCTTAGCTTTTATTTAGAATCTTTCATTTTCAAATAATACATTACTTAGGAAATATAGGACAATGAAATCTTGCAAACATTATTTGTAATACTTGAATCTTAGTGTGTATATATATTTTCATACTTTCTTGGATAAATAACTTATTTAATTTATGAACTATTTATTTCAAAATGAGTTAGTCGTGAACGTCTTGTGTAAATCAGGTCTAAGATAACGGCTTAAAAGTCAACTTCTATTCTAGAATTGTTTGCACGGTGGGACTGTTACGATTCTACCACTTCAGGGCGTGACATACTTTATGTGAGCTTTATCTCCTTTACAAGTTGCCGTGTCACCCAGTAATGATGCGCAACACTTCACACTTAGGTGGAGATGTGCATTGCAACGTCATATAATGTTTTGATGACACTCAATGCAGGCTTTAGTTCTACAACAACATCAAATCTAAGGTCAACCTTGGGTCTCACTTAGGCTCATAGAATTAACTTGCTTGGAACTAGGCTCTCATTCTCAACATTCAACTCAGGCTTTAGTTACTTCAATAGCAATACATCCCCTTCCAAAGCTTATTTTCCGCATAAGCGTTTTCGTGGTCAACCTACATCTTACCTATGTTCCCATTGTTAACTCACTTAGGACTTAGCTCCACATCATGACACTTAACTTTGGCTTCAACTATTTTAACGACAATATATGATGTTATTCGGTGAGGATTAAAAAAAAACTTAGTGTCATCTTCGCATCCTACATTAGTGGTCCATCAATTGATTCCTTAAGTGTTCTTATCAATACTTGGCAACATAACTAAACGTTACTGCACTTAGGTAACGTTCATGCTTCAATGTCATCAAAACATTAGATAACATTGCAATATGCAACTTCATGAATCCTAGAGACTTTTTATCTTCATCTCTTGACCATGCACTTGTAATTGTGAGCAGTGATTTGAGAAAAGCAAATGCCTACTCTTTATACTAATGAGGAAGATGTGAATTATGGTAAGAATTAATGGTGGTCAATGATATAAATGTAAAGAGTTAATGGTAATAAATGACTATTAAAGAGGATGTCAATTATGGCAAGAGATAATGGTGGTCAATGGCTATTAAAAAGGATATTATGATAGCTATTATGATGGCTATTGATAAATTTTTTTATCACATTTAAAAACTAAGAAAATTGCATGTTTATCGTCAAAATTAAAAAAAAAATCACATAATTATAAATTATACAAAAAATATTACTAAAATACTAATGCTATATATCATCTTTAAAATACGATATTAAAATTATATTTGAATCTATATCGCATTTTTAAGATTGGATATTACTTTTAGTGTATCAATACTAATTACATCTTAAAGATACGATATATATATATATATATATATATAAATACTAACGTTACATCTTTAAGATAAAATATAATTTAGTATTGATATGTTGGTAATTTTTTTTTTTTTTACAATTTGTTATTATGTAATTTTATTTTAAATGTCAATACACATGTATTGCACTTTTTAAAAACCATTAGGAAAATGATTACTATAACTATTAATGAGCATTTTTACCATTGTAATGGGTATGGAAGTTACTTAATCAATGATTGAAGGTCATGAGGTTTGACATATTTATAACAAAAAAAAAAAAAAAAGAAGAAGTGAAAAATATATGTACATACTTAAAAAGAAAAAAGAAAAACAAATGTATGTGACTAAAAAAAGCATCTACATGCTCAAAAAAAAAAATAAAAAAGGGCATATACACGTTTCAATAAAAAGGAAATATGTAGATCCATGCTTAAGAAAAGGAAAAGCACATGTATATGGATATGTGATTGTAACAATATACACAAGAAAAAAAAAATGCTTATGATAGCATACACACATTCAGTAAAGTTTAAAAAAAATGTTCCAATCCATTATGGAATATTTATTTGTGAAGTACTTGTTTAGAGTTAAGGGAAACTCTTTTTTTTTTTTTTTTTAGCAACAAGAAATTTAGTATTTCAAAAAAATTTGGGGAGGAAAAAAGAAGTGAAAATTTCAAAGATGATAGTTTTATGTTACGACATGTTTGTGGAAATTTTTATCAAAATTAAGGTTATTAACTTGCAAGACCAAGATTGCAAACAAATTTATTTTATTGGATTTCCATTATGTTGAAGCAAGTCAGAATTCTAGAGTTTCATCATAAAATGCTTATCCGAAAAGATTTCATACAAAGTATTGCATAATTATTAATGGTTATGTGAACTTATTTCCCACTTTGAGCACATAGGTATTAAATTACTAAAGAGTTGAATGTTACAATATTATACTATATGTATTTGGCTACTACCTTAGGGCAACAAAAATATCGCAAAGATAAGTAACGTAAACCATGAGGTGAATATTACATTATTGGTATGTAGTCCGCACAACCACAAAATTATCATGCTACACTTATTTTTATAATGTTAACTATTTTTAGCATATTATTGATATCACTTTCCAATAAAATCCATTTGCCAAAAAATAATTAATTTCTCTCCAAACTTTCTCCTTATTAAGAAAAATAAATTATGACAATATTAAGTGGATAATTTCACCAAAAACATATCCCTTTTACCCCTCTCTCATTTCATGCTTGGAGCAAGTTTGCCTTTTTTTTTTTTTATTTCATTATTTTTCATATTAAAACCTATGCTTATGAGTTAGAGTTACAATAGGAGAAGTGAAGTCAACTTTTTGTCTTTTTCCTTATACTAGCGGACAATATACTTATGTTACATATGCCTAAATTTAAAATTTGCTTATATAAAATTACTTAAATTAAAGATTACGGATTAGTTTTGAGATTTTCATAAAAAGCTTATATAGTGAAAACAAAATATTAATATTGGTGTAAGATTTATTCCATTGGTAAAATGAATGATAAAAAAAAAAAAGAAGCAATTAGATAAAAGCTAAATAAGTAAATATGCGATATTAAAGTAGCTGCTTTTTTTTATATAAAACTTGCTCTAAAAATTAGAGAGAGGGAGAAGAGAGACATTAATGGGGGAAAGAGAGAATAATGTGTTGAAAAGAGGAGAGGAGAAAGAGATTAATAGTGGAGAAAAATTAAAAAGTCTCCCATAATAGAAATCCTTCATAGTTTTAAAAACTAATATTATTTTTGGTACTTTTGTTGAATAATTTATACTTAGGGATTAATAGGTCATTTTTAGGGAGTAGATTATTTATACTTGCTCTAACTTAAATAATATAAACCATAGGACAGTAGAACTGTGTTGCATGTACTTAAATATAAAATTTACTCAAATTAGAGACTATAGATTAGTTTTAAGATTTTAATAAAAAGTCTATATAAATATTGATATGAGATTTATTGCATGAAATGAATGATGAAAAAGATAATTAGAGAAAAACTAAGTAAGTAAATATGTGATATTGAAGTAATTACTTTTTTTATATTGAATTTACCTGGAAAAAGATGAGAGAGGAGAGAGAAATTAATAGTGCAGAGAGAGAGAGAGATAAACATGAGAGAGGAGAGGTAAATCAAACTTATCCCGAAAAAGATGAGAGAGGGGAGAGAGGAAATTCTATACTAATCTCACTTTATTATAATGTTATAGTTATGAATAGTTAAATAGAAACTATTGAGGTATCAATAGTTTTGTTATTATTGAATTTCAGTCAATTATGCGCAACAATACTAAAAACAAAGCTATCAATATGGTTATGTAATCTTATCATAGAAAGCTCAAGGAGAGAGTAATTAATGGAGGGATAAAAATTAAAGAATTATTACATTTACCCCATATTATAAATCCTTCATAATTTAAAAAATTAATATTAATGCTGATATTTTTGTTAAATAATATTAGATTGGAGCTAAATACGTATAAACTAAACCCACTATAGAGCTTTTATTGCCTCTTACTAGTTTTCACTTAGACAAAAAGTCAATTGAGTCCAAAGAGAGGATTTTCTATCCAGGTTATCGTTGATTGTTTATTTTATATATTATTTTTCTCATCGTTAGTAATGCTTATGTCATATATTTTCTATAACAAGTCCGTTCGTATTATTTTTTTAATAAGATTTGGCTTTAAATTATCATATATACTAGCTTTTGTCTATTGACTGAACGAATTATTTTAGTTTGCTAATGGCAAACCATTTTTGATGAGCAATTTGGAGTTCCTTTAGAAAAGACAACATTAAATGCTGAAAACATCAAAAAGAGAAATACGGAGAAAACAACAGGGTGATTTAATGTCTAATTATTTTGCAGGTAGGATAACTAACTATATTATATATATATATATATATATATATTTTCAAGAACATGGATCTATTTTAAATATTAATCAATTCTTACATTGTCCGTGTTTTTATTTTCACAGACAGGAAGTAAAGATTTATCATTGTGACCATCATTATGTATAGTTGTGCATATTTTCCTACTAATGCAAAGTTTCTCTTTTTAAACTTAAAGTACCAATTTAACTTCATTATTGTTTATTAATTCTATACGACATAATTCAACTTTTGTTATATTACGTTTAGGTATCAAACAAAAAACCATAAATGAGAGCTACGTGATTCTTCTGTTATTTTTTAAGTTTCATTTTTTAATGTTACAAAAAAAAAAAAAAAGTTGTTTCTATTTAGTAATAATTCCTTATTGATACAATCCTCTGGGATTTTATACGTTATACAATTTCTGATCTCGGACCTTAATTGTTATTTCTTTATAGAATTAAGGCATAATTTACATTGATTTCCACCTTATAAAGGCTTTTTCTAATTATTATTTTTTTAATAATTATGGCACACATTTTATTTATGTGTCTCGTACTTCATTAATTCCTGAAACACTCTGATCAAAGTAACAATAATAATTAAAAAATAAAATTTACTTAGTTTATGACAATTTAAGTTGCATCAGTAGATAGAAAAAAATTTTCATCCTGTAAATCTTAAAGTGATTTTAAGCTTATTTGAATTTGCTATATAGAGCAAATATTTAAACCAAGTTCCAATAACATTTTAGATAACAAATTAACTCCATATATATGCAATCATATAACAAAATAATTTAATTTTACCAATAAATTATAAATTTTTACTTTATATTATACTCACCTTACCTCTTCTTGTCTTTTAATTCATTTCCTATTTTCTTATTTTCTCTCATTTCTTTTATTTTCATTTTATTTCTATTCCTTTTTATTTATTTATTTTTTCTCCAAACTTTTCAAAACCTTATCTTACCATAAATTCTGGAAGATTCCCATCTTTTTTTTTTCCCCCTAAACCCTACCCTAAATTCTCTTTTATCTCTCAAACGCTTCTAATTCACTCTCGTCGTCCTAACTCTCGGTGCCTCACCATCCAATTTCTCTCATCCCTTATTCTCTATCTCTCCTTCTATCTAACGGATTCTTCCCTCATTCTTTTCATTCCCCTGAAGCTCCCTTAACCTTTCGTCTCATCGGCCGGACCCCACCTTGCATCTCCTCTCATCCTCAATTTATCATCAGATGTAAATCTCTGGACTCCCCATATCCCGTATTCCCTCGTTCCTTCGACCCCTTTGGCCATCATTTTCAACTAGCCGGACCCACACCCTCCCTTATTCATTTCAATTACGGATTAACTGGAATCATTATCTCTCATTTGCAAAAATGTAGTGTCGGAATCATTCAAGTTATTAAACGAGTGCTCAACATGGTAGACGTAGATCCGACCATGGGCCATTAATTTACTGTTTAGTTTGTCTATGTTCCTCCGGTGACTTATCGCTTCGATCATCATTTTCCTCTTCGACGACTTGGTGCTCTAGTGTACCACTTCCGTCTTTGCTGGTGAGTTGTACGTTTACCATGTTGAGTTAATGATTTGTCTTTACTTGAGGGAAAAAAAAAAACATACATATGATGTACTGGTTACTAATCGTTTTTTTTTTATATATGTATATATTCTGATTCCGCGGCCATCTTTCGACGAGAGTCAAAGTTTCTGTTGCTTATTTTGGATTTCCAACGTTTGACTCATTTTCTTCAGCGGGTACGAGAGTCCTCAACTCAAATTCTGGTGAGTCATTCGTCCACTTTGTTGAGTTAACACGGTCTATTATTTTTGGACTGATTTCACTATTCTAAGGACCTTTGTCTTAGTTGTTCATATACTAAAATATATATATATATATATATATACATATATACTATTTGGAGGTTACAATGTTTTCACTAAATTTCTAAAGTATGTTATCTTTTATTCATTAAATATAAATATATGTATGAGAGAAAGAATGATCCACATTTCCTATTTTCCATTCCGAGACTCGTTGTCGTATTTCTATTTCTATTGTATTCAATTATTTTGACTTATTGAATAAAATCCTCTTCTTGATTACTTATAGCTTAATTAGCTAATATACACATAAATGTATATACGCTGTGTGACATATACTACCATTTAGTTATAGTAATAAGTAATAAACTAATAAATATTTATGAGTGATAAATGAATAAAGATTGGTTAAAAACTTATTTAATAAGCATTTGAAGGTTAATATATACTTGCTCTTAATTTCAGATAGATTCATGCTAGATATTGAGTTTCAAGTTCCTCTTTTAATGGGTGGTTAGAGCTAATTGATACAGGATTTGACATCGTGGAATTCCAGTTAACTTTTGAGAAATCGTTCCAAGTACATAGTGCTTATTTATATGGTTGTGCTTGTTTAGTAATCGGACTAATTTATATTTGATTCGAATTAATGGTTTGCTGGTTTTGCTTGACCCGTTCGTTCTAGGAGCCTGCAATTGCAGTTCCTTAGAGAAGCAACCACTGATCATGTCCGAGGTTTCTTTAATAGACTTTTACATGGGATAACACAGCTAAAATATTAGGTTTCTAATCTTTGAACTCTAAGTTCTAGGCGTAAAGAACTTAAAGAAAAACGTACATTTATATCCATTGAACAAAGATCAAGGTGTGGCAAGGTCATGAGTACCCCTTTGTTAATTACTGACCTAAATTAAAGATAATTAGCTTAATGTTTATTTATATTTTATTATATTTATATTATACACATGTATATGATCTAGACTTGACATCTGTGTGTGTTTATGCACCTGTACTGGGTTTCAACTCACTCTTTTATTGTCACAACTGCAAGTCAAATCGATAAATTTATAGGTATGGAAATTACTATCATCGAGTTAGGAAAGAAAGGCGGTTGGCTCAATATATTGTAAAAGATCAAAATCTAGCTATTTACTATGTTTGGGCTGAAATGACTCGCTTGTGAGTCATTCAAATTGATGTATTTAGAGATTTGTTATTTTATACATGTTAAACAGTTATTACAAGTGATTTTGGAGAATGTAGTAGGTTTTAGAACCTTAACATATTCCTAAATGGTAGGGACACACGGTAGGTTATGGTACCCTCGGGTTCTTGAGCATTACAGTTTAGGTGGTGTCAGATCTAAGTTGGAGAATCATAGAGATTCTAAGATGATGAATCAAGAATAGCAAAAGTTGTTGATCATAAAGAATTTAGGTAATTGATCAGTAAAGAGCTTAGGTCATTTGATAATTATGGAGCTTAGGCCTAAGGATCTTTGATGAATTATAAGCTTATGGATTATATAAAAGCTTACGTTTGATGACTGCCAAATAGATTCACTTAATGGATGTTTAAAGAGCTAAGTTAGTAGAACCTAAAAGCTTTTAGGATGAAAGATAATAAAATGACTTAAGAGGCGGATTATAGAAAGACTTAAGTTGATGGATCTCTAGTGACTTAGGATGGCTAGTCATGGATATGCTTAGTTGGCTAATCGTAAAAAATAAATAAATAAATAAATCTTAGATAATTAATCTAAGTGGCGTAGTAGAAGTGTAGTGAGCAAATGAGAGGACTTGGTAAAATATGGGTTCGACCCGAGAGTAAATAAGAAGTTACCTTACATTCTATCTTCTTAGGTTTGATTTTCATCTAGTATCCTTAAAATGTTTAAGTTAAGATTCATAAGATTAAGAATAGATATAAAAATATTTAAGGAGAAACCTGATAAGAATCACCCTCAAAATTGTATGCTTAGGTAACTCGTATAAATAGGCTTACTTAATAGAATAACATAATAAGCATTGATGTACGATCTATCCAAACTCAAGACTACTCATCAAACCTTACACGATGAGTAGTAATATATAAGAACTAGTATGAGGAATAAAGGCTAATTTAGGAAGTGGAATTTAAAAGACTTAAGATAACTTAATATATAGATGCCTATAACGGGACGGATGGTTAAGTCCTTTTATGCCATGGCTAGGCATAATGGTTTTGTATGAGTTGGTAAAAGTTGTGTCATGTCTATTTGTCTGAGTCAAGTCAGTCAGTCCAAGTCGAGTCAGTCAATCCGAGTCGAGTCATGTGTTAGTTAAGTTTGGTTAATCAAGTCCATGTTATGTCATCATTCATTAGCCCCGTTATATGTGTGCTTATGTTAAGTTGTAAAGAGTATAAACATTTTAGTGCTAATTGAAAATTTTTTATCAATAACGGTAACTAAAAGTCCATAGATAAAAAATGTAAATATATCAAGTGTTTCTTTTAATGGAAATTTCAAGGGCGAAATTTCTTTTAAGGATGAAACACTCCAATCAATTTAATAATAATAATTAAATAATAAAATTTACTTAGGTTATGATGATTTAAGTAGCATCACTAGATAGAAATAAATTTTCAACCTATAAATCTTAAGGTGATTTTAGGCTTATTTGAATTTGTTATATAGAATAAATATTTAAATCAAGTTCTCGATAACATTTTAAATAATAAATTAATTCTAGATATATGCAATCATATAATAGAATAATTTAATTTTACCAATAAATTATAAATTTGTACTTTATATTATATCCACCCTATCTCTTCTTATCTTTTAATTCATTTCCTATTTTCTTATTTTCTCTCATTTCTTTTATTTTCATTTTATTTCTATTCCTTTTTATTTATTTATTTTTTTTTCTTCAACCTTCTCATAACCTTATCTTACCATAAATTCAAGAAGATTCCCTTTTTTTTTTCTCCTAAATTCTCTTTATCTCTCATACCCTTCTAATTCACTCTCGTGTACTAACTCTCAAGTCGCCTCACACCATCCAATTTCTCTCATCCCTTATTCTCTATCTCTCCTTCTATCTAACAAGCCCTTCACTCATTCTTTTCATTCCTTGAAGCTCCCTTAATCTTTCATCTCATCAGTCAGACCCCACCCCACATCTCCTTTCGTCCTCAATTATCATCAGATGCAAATGTAAGACCCGCAATAAGATATTTAGGGTTTAGTTTGTAGAATTTAAAGCAATTGAACAAATTGTCCGATCCATCCTAAATTTTACAATAAAGTTAGGAAAATAAATAATAAAATAAGATAATATAAAATTCTTAAATTTTAAGTATATTACTTATTATTTATTGAAAATATGTAAAATGCATTTCGATAACTAACGAATCGCTAGAGATAAATTGTATACACACGAAAAATCATAAAATAACTTAAATAATATTTAGAAATATTTAATTGAACCATGTATGAATTTATATGTAGGTAGAAATACACAAAATTACTTAAAATACATAAAATATGTTAAAATAAGGTTAATTAATTAAAGAAAATTCATAATTAATTAAGGAAAATCATGAAAAATGTCAAAAAATGAGAAAAAAAGTCTAGAAGTTAGGCATGGCAAACTATAAATGGAGAATAGAAAGCAATCAATTAAAATCAACTAACAAAAAAATGACAAAAAAATGAAAATAGAAGAAGATAAGGGACGCTTAGCCCTTTAGAAATCAAAAGCAAGCCATAAACCTCTCTATAAATTCAAAAATCACTCCCCACAATTCAAGAAAAATAGAGAGAGACCAGAAAAGAAGAGTTAGATGATATTACAAAATATTACAAAGATAGTGTGCAATTAAGGCTTTAGAAGGAAACTCACGACCCACGGCTACTTAGAAGTGAACCGCCACTACCACAATACTCTACCAGCACCGCCTAAGGCTGCCGACACACTTGTAGCCACCATTGGTGGCTAGAAGCTAATCGATTGAGTAAGTCAAATTCCAACTTGATTTTGTTTAATTTTATAAAAATAGTAAATATATTTATAAAATTATGAAATTTCGTATTCTGGGGTTTTTAAGTATGTAAATTTAAGAAAAAAATTTAGTTTTATAATTTTATATCTAGAAATATACTGTCTTTAAGAAATAAATAATGTTAAGAGTGTAACTTTAAGCCCAAAATTTTTTTATAGACTACTTAAAGGTTATAGAACAGTACATAAAGCCCATTTTCAAAAATGAAATTTTGAAAATTTTAGATAATTTTTAGGCTTTAAAATGAGGTGTAAAATGCGTAATTTAGGACTAATTGGGTAATTAAATAGATAATTACTAATTTAATATATAACTATATGTTTTAAGATATTAAATCTGATAAAGTATAATACTTATATCATTTAGGGTATCGGATATAATTATTAGGGTATTATGTAGTAAATAAGTAGTAGGAAAAATAATAAATTTTAAGTTAATTTTTCAAATTAGGGTAATTAGGTATAAAATCAGATTTGAGATAAATTTAAATATTTTGAGATGTTAATTGATGTTAAGAGATGATATTTGGAGTAATAGAAATATTAGATGGGTATTATGTACATAATAGGAAATAATACATAATATGAAAAATTGAAAATATAATAAATAGAAAATATTAGAATAAAAATTGATATTATACTAATAATAGGAAAATATATAAAATTTGGTAAGAGATTTAAATTTAGGTAATTATATGAAAAATGTAAAATTTTCTCACATCGAGAATAAATTCGATACACTAATGAGGATTTAAATGTATTAGATAGAATAAAATATTGATTAAGGATAATTATAATATTTAAGATAACTTGAAGTAATGTGATTAATTTCACATCAAAATGGGTTTTTAGGGTTCGCGTATAAAATCGTACTTAAAGATAAAACTAGAACTTAATTTAAAAATCAATGCGAAAACTGAACCCGAACCTAACCTCGAACCAAGAATAATTATAACAAACTTGAGAACTTAGATAATTAGGCATATTAAATCATAAACCAAAGATAGCAATAAGTATTATAAGATAAAACTAATCTATGACAATTATGTGAAAACTAAAACAACGTTGGTATTATAGAGATTATTGGCGATGGACCAACCGAGTCATACCTCGACCGAACAAGCGAGGAGTCTAGGTGGGTTAGGATTAATACGTTGCTATATTTTGGAATACTAAATTATAATACTTGGGGGCTTAAAATTATATATGATTGTGCTTGTTAAATAGTTAACTGTGCGCATGTGCTTGTTTCTAAGTTTGAAGATATGATTTTGATTGTTGTCTTAGCTTGTATTTGTGTAATTTATTGAAATGATTAAGCATCTTAAAGTGGACCTAATTAAACATATGACTTGAAATTTTAAATTGAACGTACATAACAACTCATTAGGAGAACGTTAGAATTTTCTAACCAAATGCCAATCCTTTCGAAAAGGATAGCACTGGATAACATAATTGGTCTCTTCTTCATCCTTAGTCGAACTAAGTGACAGATGAGGAGCTCGTAGTAAGGGTGAAGTCACTGGTTCAAAGGTAGTTGCAATAGGAGTGATGTCTCCATTGCACAAGTTTGGGTTTGGTCATAAATTGTTGTATTAATGAAAACTCCTCAACCCGGATTAGAGCGGGTGTAATTTCTCTAATCTCACAACAGGTCAGACAACGTTATGCAATGGCATTTATTTGAGCATACATTGTACCTAATAATTTGGTTGATAACCCTGCTTGTGTTTGCTATACAATTTTAAATCTACATCCCAATTTATTGAGTTGTGGTTACTCACATCTCTATAGACTTTATTGCAAGTGTTAGTTAGGAAGCGAATTACATTTATCTTGAAGTTAGCAATTACAGGATCTTGAGGAGTGGCGATGTAAACTGAAAACCAAATACACTCTCTATTAGATTTATTTCAAAGTTTTTAGCATAAATTTATAAATTACTCAAGTAGATTGTGATTAGATTATTAAATCTTGTAAATATATTCAGATTATTTTAATATGAATATGTATTTTTATCAAGTTTATAAGTAAATAACATATTTAATTTATGAACTGTTTACTTCGAAGCAGGTTAATCATGAACGTCTTGTATAAATCAAATATAAGATAACGACTGTATAGTCAGTTTCTATTCTAGAATAATTTGTATAACGAAACTGTTACAATCTTGCCGCTTAAAAGCATAACAATAAATCTCTGGACCATATCCAGTATTCCCTAATTCGTTTGACCCCTTTAGCCATCATTTTCAATTGCCCAGACCCACACCTTCCCTTATTCATTTCAATCAAAGACTAACTAGAATCATTATCTCTCATTTGCAAAAATGTCGCGTCGGAATCATTCAAGTTAGTAAACGAGTGCTTAACATGGTAGACATAGATCCGGCCATGGGTCATTAATTTACCGTTCTCCAATTTGTTTATGTTCCTCCGGTAACTTATCGCTCCGATTATCATTTTCCTCTCCTGCGACTGGGTGCTCTCGTGTACGACTTCCATCTTCGCTGGTGAGTTATATGTTTACCTCGTCGAATTAATGATTTGTCTTTACTTGAGAAAAAAAAAAAAAAAAAAACATACAAATGATGTACTAGGTTACTAATCCATTTCTTTTGTATATATGTATATATTCTAATTCCGCAGCCATCTTTCGATGAGAGTCAAGTTTTTGTTGCTTATTTTGGATTTCCAACGTTTGACTCATTTTCTTCAACGAGGTACGAGAGTCCCTTAACTTAGATTCTGGTAAGTCATTCGTCTACTTATTGAGTTAACACGATCTATTATTTTTGGACTTATTTCACTATTCTAAGGACCTTTGTCTTAGTTATTCATATACTAAAATGCCTTCTTATTTTATTATTATTTATATTATCAAAGTCATTGATGGTTTGCCAATTTTGTTACAATTTATAAATATACATACATACATATATACTATTTGGAGGTTACAATGTTTTCACTAAATTTATATAGTAAAAATTTTATGATTTTGAAGTATGTTATCTTTTATTCATTAATATAAATATATGTATGAGAGAGAAAGAATGATCTACATTTCCTATTTTCTATTCTAAGACTTGTTGTCATATTTCTATTATATTCAATTATTTTGACTTATTGAATATAATCTTCTTCTTAATTACTTATAGCTTAATTAGCTAATATATACATAAATGTATATACGTTGTGTGACATACTACCATTTTGTTATAGTAATAAGCATGATTGTTAAAATCGCAAGTCCAAAGAACATTTTTACGAGTTTATAATTTTATAGTTTTTTCCTTAGTTAAATTGGATGTAAAATCGTTTATGGATAGACTTTTGATAAAATTATAAATTTTGATATACGATTATATAAGTTTATGATTTTATAAATTTTGTATGATTCTATATGATTTTACCGATTCTATTCATTTAAATGAATAGTAAAATCATGATTTTAAGAATCATATAATAAGTAATAAACTAATAAAATATTTATGAGTGATATATGAATAAAGATTGGTTAAAGACTTATTTAATAAGTCTTTGAAGGTTAATATATACTTATTCCTAATTTCAAATAGATTCGTACTAGATATTAAGTTTCAAGTTCGTCCTTTGATGGGTGGTTAGAGCTAATTGGTACAAGATTTGACATTGTGGAATTCCAGTTAACTTTTGAGAAGTCGTTCTAGGTACGTAATGTTTATTTGTATAGTTATGCTTGTTAGGACTTAGAATGTAATCGGACTAATTTATATTCAACCTGAATTAATGATTTGCTAGTTTTACTTGACCTACTCACTCTAAGGGCCCGCAATGGCTGTTCCTTATAAAAGCAACGACCGATCACGTAAAAGGTTTATCTAGTGGACTTTCATATAAGATGATGCAGTTAGAATACTAGGCTTTTGGTCTCTAAACTGTAGGCTTTTGGTATAAAGAACTTAAACGAAAAAACGTATATTTATATCCGCCTATATAAGTAGACAAAGATTAAGGTATAGCGGGATTATAAGTACCCATTTATTGGTTACCAGCTTAAAGTAAAGATAATTAACTTGATGTTTGTTTATATTCTATTACAGTTATATTATACGCATGTGTACGATCTGGGCTTGACATCCGTGTGTGTTTATGTATCCGTACAGGGCTTTAGCTCACTCTTCTATTTTCATAGTTGCAAATCAAATTGATAAATTTATAAGTATGCAAATTGCTATCGTTGGGTTGGGAAAGAGAGATAGTTGGCTCAATATGTTATAAAAGATCAAAATCTAGCTATGTACTATGCTTAAGCTAAAGTGACTCGCTTGTGAGTCACTCAAATTGATATATTTGGAAATTTGTTGTTTTGTACCTGTTAAGCGGTTATTACAATTGATTTTGGAGAATGTTGTGAATTTTAGAACTTTAACGTATTCTTAAATGGCAGAGAAACATAATAGGTTGTAATGCCTTGAATTCTGGGGCATTATAATTCCTATATGATTTTTTATTGATTTTAAGATCATAAAGTTGACTATGGCTTCCTTATTAGGTAATATCAATTTACACTAAGAAACATTACTCTACCATCTTTTTTGCCATTTTATAAGATCATGATGAATTTCTTTTCGATGAAGCAAATTAGATGTAATTAACCTATTTTTATTTTACTTTAACAAATATATTTATAATGTATCAATAGATGTACATCTCTTTTCTTACATAGATTTTAGAGCGCTCATGCATAATTTTTTTTTCCCTTAAATTATTGTTTGTGTATGGTTAGATTATGTAACCATAGTATGCTTAATTATACTACTCTAGTTAATTTTTGTGCACACATCATAGGTGAATGCTTGTTAATAATTGCAAATAAATATAATACAAATGGAATATAAAATAGTTTATATATTCCAAATTTATGATTTCTTATCAAACAAATCTATAAAGATGAGATTTTTTATTATATTTCATGGATTTGAATATTCATATATTGATTTGTTCTAATTTAATTGAGAAATAATAAAATACATAATCGAAAACATTTTGAGTCATGATATATATTTTCTATCATGTAAAAATATTTTTCTTCAATTGAACAATAAAAATAAAATATCATTTTTTTATATAAACTAAGTTTTTTTTTTTATAAATGATAATTTTATTACCTTGATGATGGAAGGATATATGAAACACAATAAGCTTATTAGAGAAATGATATGAAATAGTAGGAAAAAAAAATAGACAAATATAAGCTCTCAAACTTTCAAAGATGGAATGTCCTATGTACTTAAATTCCTTATCAATTTATATATAAAAAAGAATATTGAGAAATAAATAAAATGTATTGGCAAGCCACTAATATAAGTATATATTACCATGATCCTGAAAAATCATAGATGACCTAAGTATATATCAGTGCAATTTTTATGACCTAAGGGGAGAGAGAGGGAGAGTTCTCTAAATTTTTATTTATTTATTATTTTAAACGCTCTACTAGAGAGAGAGAGAGAGAGTGAGATCTTTACCCCTTTTTATCTTACTTTCTCCAAATTGCACAACCTCAGCAGTCTCCCTGCAGCAATAAAAGGTCTTTTCTTTTCACTTTCTCCCTTTAAGAAAAGAAAAAAATATTTGCTTTATGCTTTGATCATCGGTGTCTTTTGGTTCTATATAAAAGTTCAGTTCTTTTTATCTTATAATAACAATGTATTATATTAATTTGTATAATCCTAAATAGTTATATACGTTAATTGTTGTCTAAGTTATGTAATGATGGAAGCTAGCAGTAGTTCTTAACGATCGATAATGGTGATTAACAACCATGGAAACCATTGATTAGAAGAGTTGCGGAAGAAAAAGCCCCTAATATCAAAATAGCCAATTGATTCAATTCATCATGAATTTTGTTGATTCTAATAGAAAACACAATGCTTGTTCTCACTTTTTTTTTTTTTTTTTGGACATGAAACTACTTCATGTGTGGTTATTATAATATCATGAATGATAATACTAGAAAGAAGAGTACTTTAAAAAATAAGGATCATAGGATACGTTTAAGCCTTAAGATCAATTTTTTACTGATAAATCTTACTTTTCATGTGAAAATGAGCAAGCTTAATGAATATAGGAATTAGTACAAGTTCATGTGGTTGAAAGTTGAAGGTGGGAGCCTAGGAGGTAAGGATCTTAAAGAGAGAACTTGTTACTGGCTACATGTGGTTTATCTTAAAATTTGTTTTTTGGTTTACCTTTTTCTTTTCTTTTTTTTTCCCCCAAGACATCATCGTACGAAAAACCATCTCCTTTAAATAAAATTGTACGTACTAGTGTCGGATTCCAAAACTGATAAAATGAAAATGGGTTTGCTTTTAATACCATGATTCCTTCTTCGTTGTTTTCAGATGTAAATATGTATGTTTATTTTAGTGCGATGGTAATTATGTTGTGTGGTCTTTTGAATTTGCAGTCGGTTGAATTATTGAACCATGGATGTCCTCTGTGATGTGAAAACTAAGAAGTTGAAGAAAGAGGATGGTGTTGGTAATGGCGCTCAAAACATTAATGATCTGCCCAAAGAGATTCTAGAACACATGTTATCATTTCTTCCCATGAAGGATGCTATAAGAACAAGTATCTTATCCAAGAAGTGGCAGCATCTATGGACGTCTCTTCCTAAACTTGAATTTGAAGAGAGTTCATTCTCTAGTCGGGAGCTTTTCGTGACTCATGTTGAGAGGGTTCTTTTTCTACATGACAATGCTCCTATAAAAAAGTTTTACCTTAGTTGCAAAGCTCTATGGAGTGCTTCTTGTATTAATAGATGGATCACCACTGTTGTGAGGTTGAATGTTCTAGATTGTTCTCTTTGTCTAACTAATGCTCCAGATATAGTTGAGCTACCCCATGGCCTATTCTCTTGCAACACTGTAGTAAGCCTACTTCTGGATATGCAATGTACTCTTAGACTTCCTTCCCGAATTCATCTCCCAAGCCTCAAACTTTCGACCCTCTGTGATATCACATTTTCTAACAATAATTCAATTCTACAGCTTCTTTCTAGTCCATCACTTGTTGCATTCTATGTAACCAACTGTCGCCTAGCCCATCCTGGGGCTATAAGCATTATTCCTCCTAAACTAAAAGTCTTCATGATGCGTGGTCATTGGAGTTAGGGCACTTCGAACACTTCCGGTGATAGTAGTCAGGTCGTGATCCGTGGATGCAGTCTTCGTTATTGTGTCTTTTATGGTAACCTCGTCAATGAATATTCAATGTATAGTTCGTCGATAGAAGGTGCTGAGCTTTTTCTTAAACACTCTGGGACATTAAGGCAGGCTGCAAATCGTCTAAGCAAGATTCTTCGTGAGATGCATCTTGTTAAATTCTTGACTCTTTCTAGTGGTACTATTGATGTAAGTATATTTCTTCCATTGAATATCTAATTATGCTCCTACATATAGTTATCCACTCGGTGTGCCTTTGAGCTTACTCCTACGTTTGTGTTAGAGATAAAAAAATTTTTTTTTCAGGTATATTACTTGTTGATTATATTTTAGTGTTGGCTAACTGTTTTGCACGTTTGGCTATTATTGTAGTTGATAAAAGCCGGATCCAGTTTGGGTGTAGATGCATTAGGTTTGCCCTTCCTTTTTTACTTGAAGAGGTTGAATTTGGGAAAATTAGATGTCAAATTGCTTGGAAAGTTACTACACAATGCTCCTCATCTCCAAAGTCTTTACTTACTCGAGGTATTGATCGCATTCTGTATCATAATCATTTTTAATTTGATAGTAAATTTGACTTTCTTCACTTGATAAATGGTGATGTTTAGGGTTTGCAACCATCTTCCAAGGAAGAATATGATGATGAAGTATTCAACCTACTGCCACCATCAAACTACCGCCACCAATCACCACTACTAACAACCCAAAGCTATCACCATCGACCATCACCGATGTTAACACCATCACCTATTACTTCAGGGTTGGTTAAGAAAAAAATGGATTGAAGGTAAATTCATCATTAATATTCTATTACTATTTATTCTTAAATAGATATTACACTTTTGTTATATTCCTTCTTCGTTCAATTCAATGAAGTGAATGAGCCATAAATGAACAAGAAATGGAATCGTCAATTTCACCTTTAAGAAAGTGTAATCAAATTCCCTATTTAAGTCAGAATCGTCTATTCTATGAAATCACAATTTTAGTTCTTAAATATGCTTTCAAATATAGGGAAAAAAAACAGAAGCCGAAATCTTAATTTTATTCCGATCTACTCATGTGTATTAAATATATCACTAGCTATATTCTAAAAAAGAGTGGTATGTAGGATAGGGTTTCAAGCAAGGAGGATAGTGGTAAATGCATATTTTGGTAAGGCATTAGCTTAGGAAGATGGAATTTTGTGGGAGTGTTGTAAGCCTCGTAACCAGCCACTCAAGGTTCCGATCGGTTAAAAGATCCGATCGATCCTAAATTATAAAATAAAACTAGAAATATTAGTAAAAATGATCTCGTAAGTTCGAATTTAAGAAAATAAGTAATAAAATAAAAGAATATAAAATTTTTAAATTTTAAGTTATAACTCGTTATTTATCAAAAATACATAAAATGCATCCTGATAATTAACGAATCACTAGAGATAAATTGTATGTATATTAAAAATAATAGAATAACCTAAATAATATTTAAGAATATTTATTTGCACAATATATGAATTTACATGTAGGTAAAAATACACGTAATTACTTAAAATACGCGAAATATATTAAAATAATACTAAATAATTAAAAAAATTCATAATTAATTAAGGAAAAATAAAAAAAATAAGGAATTATCCAAATTTGGGTTGTGGCAGCTGGTGAAAATAAGAAAAAAATTAACTAATTAAATTAAACAACACAAAAGGCAAATTGAAAGAAGATAAGGTAGTTATCAAATTAATTTAATGCATAATAATTTCTATAATGCTCTAGAAATAGCAAGAAAATTTCAGAAGCTCATTTGGTCAGTTTGGAGAGTGAGAAAAATAGAGAGAGGCGAAATTGAGAGTAAATTAGGATTTTAAAAAAAATCACAAAAAATCTGTACAGTTAGGGCTTTTAAGGAAAACCTAGACCCGACGAGCAGCTGGGAGTAGACGACCACCACTACCACACGGTGGTAGCAATGCCTAGGTGGGTCGACACACCTATGGTCATCGAGGGTAGCCGAACCCACCCAAATTGGTGAGTTCGATTTCCAACCCGATTTTGTGTAATTTTATAAAAATAGTGTATATTCTTAGAAAATTATGAATTTTGTAATTCTAGAATATTTTAGTATTTAGTTTTTAGGAAAAATATTATTTTGATGAAAATATGTCTCATGATATATGGTCTTTAAGAAATCATACAAAACCGAGCATGTTTCGGTTTAGAAATAAATGACCTTAAAAGTGTAGTTTTGAACCTAAAATTTTTCTATAGACTACTTAGGTGATATAGAATAGTGCCACGAAACCCTTTTTCAAAAATGAATTTTCAAAAGTTTTAGATAATTTTTAGGCCTTAAAATGAGGCATAAAATAAGTAATTTATGATTAATTAAGTAATTAAATGGGTAATTACTGATTAGATGTACAATTATATGTTTTAAGATGTTGAAATCTAATAAAGTATGATACTTGTAGTATTTAAGGTGTTAGATGTAATTATTATGATAATTATGTAGTAAATAAGTAATAAAGAAAAATAGTATATTTTAAGTTAATTTGGTAATTTAGGGTAATTAGGTTCAAATCTGATTTGGGATGAATTTAGACATTTTGAAATATTAATTGATGTTGAGAGATGATAATTAGAGTGATAGAAATATTAGATGTGTATTATATACATAATAGATGATAATACATAATATGTAATTATTAGAAATATAATAAATAGAAGATATTAGAATAAAAATTGATATTATATAAATAATAAGGATATAAAATAAATCTAATAGAAATGTTGAATTTATGTAATTATATGAAAAATATAAAAATTTCTTACATCAGGAGTAAATTCAGTATACTAATAAGGATTTAAGTATATCGGGTGAAATAAAATACTGACTATGAGTAATTATCTTATTTAGAATATTTGGAAGTAATCTAATTAATTTCACATTATAAGTTGAAACGAGTTTCTAAAGTTCGGGTATAAAATAGTACTTAGAAATTGAACTAGAATCTAATTTAGAAATCGATATGGAAACTGAACCCGAACCTAGCCTCAAACTCAAAATAATTGTAAAAAATTTGAGAACCTAGATAATTAGACATATTAAACCATAAACCAAGGATAACAATAAGCGTGATAAAATAAAACCAACCTATAATAGTTATATGAAAAATTGAAACTACGTTTGTATTATAAGGATGATCGGCGATGGCTTGAGTGAGTTGGACCTCGAGTGAGTGAGTAAGGAGTCCAAGTAAGTTAAGATTAATACGATGTTATATTTCAGAGGCTTAAGATTATATTTGGTTGTGCTTATTAAATAGTTGGTTGTGTGCATGTGCTTAATTATAAGTAATGCTATAATTCTGTTTGTTATTCTGGCTTGTATTGTATAAAGTGATCGATCACCCTAAGTTGAACATAACAAAAATATGACTTATAAACATAAATCGAACTTGCATAGCAACCTATTAGGAGAAACCTATGATTTTCCGACCAAATACCGATCCCTTCGAAAGGAATAACGCTAGATAGCATAACTGGTTCCTTCTTCATCCTTAGTCGAACTAAGTGACAAGTGAGGAGGTCGCAGCAAAGGTGAAGTCAATGATTCGAAGGTAGTCGCGGGAGGAGCGGTGTCTCAATTGCACAAGGTTGGGTTTGGTCGTGAGTTGTTACATTAACAGCAACTTTTCAACCCAGATTAGAGCGGGTAAAATTTCTCTAATCTCTAATCCTAACTTACTGAGCCGTAGTTACTCACATCCCTATAGATATTGTTACAGTTGCTGACCAAAAAACAATTTATAATTATTCTAAAGCCAGCAACTGTTGTATCTTGGAAAGTAAGGAAAAACATTTGAAGAAAATATATATATATTTTTAAAGTCTGAGCTCTTATCTTAGAATTTTTCATTTCTAAATAATGTATTAATTAGGAAATAAATTACGGTAAAATATTGTAAACGTTAATTGTAATAACTGAATTCTAGTGTATATATATTTTTTCTTACTTTCTTAGGTAAATGATTTATTTAAATTACGAATTATTTACTTCAAAAATAAGTTAATCGTGGATGCCTTGTGTAGATCAAGTCTAGGATAGCGGTTGTAAGGCCAACTTCTATCTTAGAATAGTTTACATAGTGGGGTCGTTACAACTCTACTACTTCGAGGCATAACAGTTACTACTCTTGGCTGTGGAGTTTGAGTAGTTGACATCTCACTCCTATAGTATAATTGAGGTTATCAATTATGACTTGGTAAATTTGATGAAAATTGTGGTTTACAACAAGTACATGGATCTTAGTATGCCTTAGTGTGTTTGATTGTAGGGTCGATACGTAGTAGAGTTATGGCATCCTAGGTTCTNTATATATATATATATATATATATATATTCTTGCTTTTTTAGGTAAATAATTTATTTAAATTACGAACTGTTTACTTCAAAGCGGGTTAGTCATGGACATCTTATGTAAATCAAGTTTAGGATAGGGGTTGTAAGGTTAACTTCTATCTTAAAATAGTTTACACGACAAGGCTTTTATGACTTTGCCACTTCGAGGCGTGACAAGTGCCATACACCATATGCCTTAGAGGGTTTTGTTTGTGGGAGGAAAAAGGGAATTCCGAATAATTTGACTCGTCAGAATCACTTTCTTTCTATTTCTCTTCTTATCAATAACTACTTAAGGTCATAGTTCCCTTGTAGCGGTCACTTTAATTCAAAAGTACTATCAAATTTAATAGATAAAACAATTATTATTGAACAATTAGTATAATTGGTTCATTACATAATTTATCATATACTTGCAAAAGTAAACATATTGATAATAATTATAAAACATTTTTTACTAAAACATTTAGTTGGTTTATGTAGTAAAATTAACCTTTACTTTACAAACTTCAATGTACTTTTGGCCTCTATCCTGGATCTTTTAATCACAACATAAAAAATTGCAATGATCTCTTTTTTGCTAAAATATTACATTGTACTCTTTTATTAATTCTAATAGCCCCAAAAACCTTTGTAGAAATAAATATGCTCACTTTATAGTTAGATCCAAAAGTTGTCAAGCAATTTGTAGGTAGATTGCATAAATCATGCAATAATGGTCTATCATCAAAGAAAGTGAAAGAGAAACAAGGTGTTGCCATAGTCATAATTAAGCTTATGAGCAATTCAACTAATGTATATGTAATTTTTGTACAATGTATAAATTTAATAATATTAATGCAATTTTATCGATTGAAAGATATCTGTATAAATGGAATGAGCAATCAATAAGTAGGAAGCATGTTAATACTGCAGGCAAATAGGCTATCCATACCACTAAAACAATTGGTCATATTATGATTGATCCCAACACTAAAACAAATTGTGGTTCGTGAAAGTTACATTGCATATTATTTGTATATGTTGATTTATTTTATTTTTTTATAAAAAATATATGTATGTCTTTCTAAAAAGTACTAATGTTAAATTTTGATGTTTTATATATTAATTTATATGTAGAATTATGTGAAGCACAAATATGTTTTTGTTGATCTAAAACCTATTTCACATTTATTTGAAGCATATATTGCTATTCTTAATAAAGGGCATTATCAAATGTTTTAATTTATACTTTAACATACTATAAATTACTTAGAATTCTTCTCAAGTTGATTACATTTGGTTGCCCTCATTCTATTTTTTTAATGTTTTTATTTAGATTGCTATTTTTTTATATGTTTATTTCTTTTGATTAGTATTATACTACAATTTTTTACGTAATTGGTTTATATTTACAATTTTTTTTTGCTAAATAACATTATAACTTGAGTAAAAGAAGATTCAAACTTAGATTATCCTGTTGAGAGATTAATGTTTATACCACTATATTATAACAGATTTGACAGTTTATTTGCAAATTTAAAAGGGCAACTACATGAACCATAAGTTGATATAACTTTCTTATTCTAGTAGGAAAAGAATAAGTCATTTTGCAATAGGTGACATATGATCTACTTTTCCATTAGAAAGCAAATTCTTTCCTTAGTCATTCATTTTTATACAACACATCAAATTAGGTTCACTTTCTCAATATAACTTATGACAAAATTACCTTTGATACAACCAATCCAAGCATTAAAACAACTTACCATTCTATTATTGCAGCTAGATCTAGGAAAGGATCGGTTTCAAACTATAAATTGGTATGGAACTAGCTCACTTATAGCAGGTCTGAACTGGATAAAAACCCATGGATTTATGTGGTCTAGATTGTTCAAGCCCCTTAATTCGTGTGAACTGGTAGGCTTAAACCAAACTTTTTTCTTTTTGGCAATTTACAAATATAGATTTATACATATTATATCTATATGATATTATATTACATATATATTATATTAACATATATTTATTTATATATATTATTATGTATTCTACATATTAATATATATTATAAATAGTAACATATGTAATATAATATATGCATGTAATATAACTACATGTTTCATGTATATAAATACATATACTATAAACTATAAAAATAAGAAAAAAAATATTGAAAATCCAATTCACGGAACCAAAAACTGACTCGTGAACCGAGCAGCCTCATGAAAAGGCCCAAATTTAGCATTAGGCCGACCGGTCACTGTTGAACAAAATATTGAATTGTGGCTTGGTGGTTCCAAGCATGTGCAAGTGCAAGCGCAAGCAGAGGCACAGGCTCGACCCCAACATTTATTTCCTTAAAGTCGGTCTTTCCTCCTATAACTACAACCATAAAAGGTTTGAAATCTATATATCGTCAATGGATATAAGATCAATTAAAATTATTGCTTTTAAATATGTATCAATTAAATAAATATATTATGTTGCTGGAAATGGATGACGAAAGGAATAATCCTAGCTCCTTCAATATAGCATATCAAGTTTTGATTTGAATATTTTTTAGTCCAAACATTATGGTGTCTTTGCATTTAAGCTAAATAGAAATCTCAGTAATATTATCCATTTTAACTAAATTCTACATGTATTTGTACGGTTATACCTTTTTTACCCCCATTTATAACATATTTCAATATAATTTAACAATGTGCTTACGTTATAAATTTGATTACATCGGTAAATTTAATTTTGCATACAAACAGGGGCATCATCCATTAATATTAAGATACGCCATTATTAGTTAAGAGTAATGTCATAACAAGAATCAATAGTGGGAAATAACATGAGAAGATGAGGGAGGATTTGGTATTTTAATTGAAATGGAATATGCAAGATACCAGAGAAGGCTATATTGGAATTGATATTAATGCAGACTGAGATGTATTATTAATTAATGACAAATGTAAGGACGTTACAAATTGATGGTTTGAATGTCTAGTTATTGATGTGAGTTATGATGAGAATGAAAACATATTATTAATACTTCCATATTATGACAAATGCAATGACAAGCATAAATTAATTATTTTAATTTTGAATTATTTGCGAAAATTAATGTTAAAGCAAGTCATATTATAATATATATTTCTAGCTCTTCATTTTTATATATCATTTTTTTATGATGTTGTTAATATATTTTCATAATTTTTTGTCCTATTTAATATGATTTTAGAAGCTCTAACCTTTTATTATCTGTTGTTGCAAAATATTGTTTTCTAATTCATTTTAAATAATTCTTTATATAAATATTATATATTAGATAATATATAATTTGGTGCAAAACATGTTAACTAAGACTGTCTTCGATTGCATTGGAGAAGATTCTTTCTTATGATTTTGTTTAGTATCTACTTGTATAGCCTCATGATTGTTTCCTAATGATGAGGGCAAGCGTTTTTCAATAGAAAGGATTCCTTCTCAAACATGCCATTAAGCTAGTTGACCCCTTTTTCTTAAAAGACTTGATAAACAGTCACTTTGCGTCTTTAATCACTTGTGGAAAAATTTGTAATTGCCACAAGGGACCCAGCTGGTTGTATAATCTTTATGGGTTATCTAATGAAGCAAGAATGTCGTCAAGTGCTCCTGTAAATGACATGGAATTCAAGAAAGCCGTGTGGAGTATTCACAAGACACCTAGCATCGATAGTTTCCATGCAAGTTTTTATAAGGGTGTTGAGATATTGTTAGAAGATCAATTTGTGAAGTAATTAAATCCATCGATGGTTTTCGAATCTGTGCAATACTTGCTCTATGCTCTTATTATTCTCAGATTTACTAAAACAGTGCTTTTCATACGCACCTTGGAATATTAACCAAGATCCAGTATCCACTAATATAGCTTCATGATTATTTCCCAAAGCTCTGAAGGACTGACTTGGTATGTTCTTCCCGATCTTAAGTAGCTGGAAAGCGAGAACTTTGAGCATAGCTGGACGAACAATGTTAGCTAAGTCAGTCCTTGGGAGCTTGCTTGCATATTACATGCAGGTGGGAAAGCTCACATCCTGCATCATAGACAAGCTAACACAAATTATTAATAACTTTTCTGTGGTCAGGAACAAATAAGCTAGCGAGTGCATTGGCTTAGCTGGGAAAAGATTGCTCGTCCAATTATTGAATTTGCATATTAGAAACAAAGCCTGTGTAATTAAAAAGGTTCTTTGAGCTAAAAACAAGAAAGGTGTGTTGGGTCTAGCTCCTAAAAGCAAAGTACGAAAAATTGCTACTTCGGGAACAGAGGCAAATAAGTAGGTTTGTCCCATATGGCAAAAGAAATGGGTGAGAGTAACATAATCATATAACACTCTCCCCACCTGATAATTAGAAACGGAAGGAGTGCAAGATTCTGGTTTGATATATGGAGTCAAGCTAAGCAAGTTATATCTTTAATCCAAGGCCCTCTTACTCAACAAAGTGAAAATTTGTCTGTCTATTACTGTTGGACATCCATCACTACTTGGAATGACTCTAGATTATTTCTTTAGCTTAATTGGGCCCCTAAACCTCAACCATAATGTTCATGATGAAAGAATCCTTAGCTCATCTCTTAAGAATAAACCCTTCTCTTCAAGACATACACCTTGCCTTAACTTCCCACTTTAAGCGCTTAGGTTGCTGGAACTGGATATGGAAAACCCCCCTATCCACCAAAGATAAAGAGTATCTTTCTTTGGATGGTCTCAAACTTTTCTCTCCCAACTACTTCAAACCTTGTTGTAAGAGGAATCTCACAGCTCGCTTCATGTTCTAGATGTGGCAATCCAAATGAATTACACGTGCATGCATTCCTTTCTTGCCCAGCCATCTCTGATCTTGTGACTTATTATCAATATATTTTCCTTATGAACAATCCACTTCTGCTCAAACCTTTCTTAAATGGATTAAATTAAATTGCGATGTGAAGGAAAAAAAAAAATTGTGATGATCAACCCACCTCCTAGTTTTCTTCTCGCGATCATGCTTTAGAGAATTTGGCATCATAGAAACCAAATATCATCTAAATCTGTTCACCAACAAGTGAATCTTTCACAATCTATTAGATCACTTACTCACGAATTCTGCACGCACTTGAAATCTCCTCATAAGATGTTTAAGGTGGAGTACCTAAACTTATCTTGGAGACTCCCTCCCCCCAAGGCTCAACACTGATGGATCCTACCTAGCTTCCATAAACCAAGCAACAATAGGAGGTGTCTTGTGTGACTCTAATGGTAGATGAATTTTTGGGTTTTCTAAGGGAATTGGCTCACTTGACATCCTTACCACAGACCTGTGAGTTTTACATTAGGGATTGCACTATTGCGTTGAGAAGAATATGTTATATGTAAAAATACATGTGAACTCTAAGGTTGTAGCAAGCCTCTTAAATAATCATGCAAATAGTAAGTTGCTTTATGATAATGTTGTTTTGGTTTGCAGGGAAAGACTATCTTGCCTTTGCTAGTGGAACATTGAAGTTGCTCCCAGGGAGCTCAATGCTGTTGCTGTTGCTGTTGCATTGGCTGGATGGGCAAAAGATGCTGCTAATTATCACATTGCCTTTGCTGTTTCTCTCCTATGGTTTGTTAAGTCTGCTAAAGAAAGACTCTATTTCGTTTGTTTTTTTAGTAAAAAGAGCAGGACTTTTGCTAATTCTATTAATACTTGCTATGCTGCGCCTTCAGGCATGGACCGTGGAGCTTTATGCTCCAATGTTTTGTCTCCTATTGCTATGGTTAGATAAGTTTGTATTTATGCTTTTCTTTTATTTAATGAATTTCCCTTTCCACCAAAAAAAAACTATCATTTTTATATAGATAGTCTATCTTTATGATTAAATAATTATCTTTCATTATTGGAAGCAAGATTTGGGAAGAATTGAATTTCATTAATTTCCTTTCTTGCTACCATTTTTAATCTAGCTTGTCTATCATTTTAATAATCAAATTATTCCTATGTGAACAAAACATGGGAAAATTTACAAATAAAAGTCTCATTAATTTCCTCTCCTAATAATAAAAATCATATTATTCCCCTTGATTATTGCGAATAGACATTTAATAGGCAACCGGATTTGGTGGCCTTTCCTTTACTATTGAATCGATTTTTCTACATGATAAATTCTCTTTTTTCTCATTCGTGTTACGATTATTTTCTTGTGAAGGGTCTTCAACTCTTTAGCTCTTCATCTTGCATACTATTATCGTTTTGGATGATAAATTGGGTGACTTCATGAAGTGCAATGTCCACGGGGATTGTTGAGAGAAAAAATTACTTGAGGATTTATGGCGTGAGTTGAGGACCTTCTATCAAAGTTCATATACAATGTTTTATTAAGCTTATTAGAAGAGAGCTTGAAAACATTTGCAACCCTCGGTATTATCAATCAACAAAATTATTTTCTTTTATATTACATACATTTTTAAGGTAAATTACGTTAACTATTCATGTGAACTTTCTAACTATAATGACATCCCACTTTTTTAAAACCCTACACTTATATCCTTACTTTTGTGTTCTTGGATTGTAACTTGGTGATAAGGCTAACATGTCATTGGTATGTATTGTCATATTAGAATTATTAATAACTATATTTAAATATTATGAGTATATATTAATTAAATAAAATAATAAAAATAAAATAAATTTTGAAAAAATAAATGTTGGAAATTCCTCTAAAAACAAGACCCTACTAATATATATTATAAACATATGTATCAATAAATTAAATTAATACGAATAAAAAATTTAGAAGAATTTATATGTATTTATGAATGGACATGCTTCTCAGTATATTGATGCGTCTTGAGATGTTTAGACCATAATTCTTCAACACCCACAACATTTTTATAGTAATTGTAGTCCTAAAACAATATATTGGTGACAAGATTATAATAAGTCTAGCAAAACTAGCCTTCAAATTTTCACTCCGTATTGAACAATCATTATTCAGCCTCAACGATGCATTTGGTATGCAACTGCGTCTGTTGGGATATTGCCTCTTATGCTCGAAGAGAATATATAGCCCATAATTCAACTCTCCACGTCTATACTATATTATCAAGGCCGGAAATCCTTCTTTTTTATTTTTCAATTTGCACTTTTTTTGCAGTTTAATTAATTAATATATATTAGTGGGATAAGAGACTTTTCAATCTTTTTTATTTTTTCAAAATTTATATTATTTTTTGTTATTTTAGTTAAATTGATAAATATTTATAATATTTTAATATAATTTTCATAATATTGATATGATAATGACATGGCGGTGACATATTAGCCTTCTTACCACGTTAGCATCCAACTAGGTAAAAATAAGAGTATAAGTATATAATTTTAAAAAGGTGAAGGTGTAAATATAATTTAAAAAGTTTATAAAAGTGATCAATGTAGTTTATCCATCTTTTAAATATTGCATCTATCCTTCTATTTTAGTTATGCTTAAGTAGTACATCTTGAAATGAACATGGATCCTCTGAATATGTGGAATCTATCAACAATTATAACACCATTCGCCTTTTGCTTATCGAGGCTTTATCATTTATTTTTTCATTTCTTATTCCAAATTACTATATACTTTTCATTTGGATTTTTAACATTAAATGTTCTTTTGTTTAGTGCTTTAAGATTAAAAAATTAGCACTTCAACTGATGTACAAGTACAAGGAGTTTTTACTTTCTTATATAAGCATTTACTCTGTTACTATAACTTTTTAAAAAAAAAAAAAATTGGAAGCCACATGATGACTTTTTCTATGAAGCAAATCACTTGCAATTAGTTTTCTTTAGTACATTATTTTATCTACCTCTATTTCTTTATTGTAAAATGCACTTTTTAAATAGATTATATAATTTTTTTTTTATCTTTTTTAATGTATCGGTTATAGTATTGATATGATTTAAATCAATTAACATATCACAAATTCTCATGTATAAATTTATTTATCTTTGAACACGGAAACATTGGTACATGCTTTCCTTGGAAACTTTGGTTAATTATTTACATAAATTCCATAAGCAATCTACGTTCTCTCTAAAAGACTTACTATCACTTCCAGAAATCGCCGTATCCATGAAAAAGAATAATTATGAGATGAGTCATTTCTATTACAACAAATAAAAAACATTTACTATACCTATTTATTTAGAAAAAAGGCATGCTTACATAATTAAAACTTTTATCCGCGCATGGAACAAGTAGTTACCTAGTTAACTATAAATGAAAGGTTCATTATCTAAATTTTTTGGGAGCGAAATAAAGATTCATGTTTAATGGAAAAGACCTCTCTATTAAGAGCAGGTCATTTCCTTCAAGGACAGAACATTATTCTTCAAATCAAAACCAACGTTAACATCCCTCATCTGATACATTCCCAACATGGAAATTGGATCTCCTTTCAATATGGCCAGACAATGCTTGTTATCTATCTCTTCCCATGCATTCTCTTTCTTCAAATTGAAAGTCATGCCCTTGAACATATAGGCTATTGTTGGTACAGAATCAATGTTAGTGTAACATAGCTCGCCGCTCCTCACGACGACAGGCAATTGGGGCGTTTTCTTGATGATTGCGTCCTTTACTCTAATGAAAGCTTCAGGGTCAAGTGTCGAGTATGTCGACCCACTGTCGACGATGAAGCCCCTCGTACCGTCCTTGGTTATGTTGAAAACCCACTTTGGAATGTTCAATGCTGTCCCTGCAAAATCATAGTGGATTGCATCTCTCTCTTCTTCTTCAGGAAGGAAATAAAGACAAATTTTTAAGTAGTTTTATTTTTCCTTATGTGAGATTGATAATAAATCTACAAGAATATTGAAAATGGTACTCTCTCAATGAGTAAAATATGGAATACATAAATTTACTCATTTGTATTTTGCCTTTATTTTATTTTTTTTATAAATGCATGGTTTCATAGAGTAATCAAATAACCCTTAAATTAAAATAACACTTGAACTTACATTCTCCTCATAATAGAATCTCAAATCATACATATCTTACTCAAACACTCGTAATAAGATTGAACAACACACCACTTATAATAGGATTTTAGAGTGACAAAGGTCTAGTGTTTGTCTAATTTAGTATCTCTATAAGATGTGTGTGGTCTGGGGTTTTCTTTGAGGATACATGTATATCACATGCCCATATTATATGAGTACTCATAGTTTGTTGAAATGAGAAACGGATCTTTCATCTGTTGATAAAACAAAGTGCAATTAGTGAGTCGCAAAAGCTTGCAGGCGTAAGCCCGATTTCTATATAATTTATCCTAATCTTAATTCAGGGTTTTAAATTATTAAAGCCTCAAATCTCTTTACTGACTTAAATGATTAACCCGTAACCTTTTCCTCACTATCACAACCTCTACAATAATAATAATAACAATAATAAATTCTAACTTCCTTAAAGATATATTGAAATTATTGTGTGCATACAGAAAAGCAACAAATGTTGTTTTTTCATATCAATATTCAATATGAGTAATCTGTTTTCTTATTAAATTTATAGCACAAGCATAGTGGTAAATATTCTTCTAGCTATTTAGCAAATTATTTTTAACTAATTCCAGCAAAGCAGTGCTTAGATGAATCGAGTAAGATATTAAAAAAGAAACTTTTGTAAATGAGAACCTGTTTCTCACACAACACACATACCTCCAACGCTAATGTCTTGTAGTTCAACATAGTACCACGTCCTGGGTCCGACAATGAGTGGCGTTTGTGTGTTGGCTTCAGTGACCAAAGCCGGCAAACCAAACTTCACAAGGCTGTTTCCAGCACCCCCGGGGCTGGCCATACAATACGAGAACTTATCGAAACTAATTTGGCTAGTAAACGAGGATAGCCCCCTATCCATTCCCATGACTCCAGCAGGATACACCTCCTGACCTCTTTCGGTATTCGTATCCCCACACCCAATTACCATATCCGTGAGGGTGTAATTGTTCCCATTGTTCTTATCATCTTTAAGCATCATGGAGTCCTTTGCAATTACGCCACTTGATGATGCACCATCCAGGTATTGTGCTTCATACCTAGTGAAAAATGACAATCAAATACACAAATAGGGAGATAGCCATAAAACGGAAATCGCAAAAGGAGCCTAATTAGCGATTATCCTGAAATTGGGAGGTTGATCCGAGAATGGAAAGGTATTAAGGATCAAGAGGATTAAATTAGGGTTAAATAAGAAACCAAACTAGAGTCAATAAAAATATTAAAATATAGTTCATATTTATTTATAAAGAAGTAAAAGCATCCACATTCTAGAGATTTAAAAGTTGATAGCTTATTACTACTTATTTCTTATTATTCTAAATCTAAATTTATTTTTTGATAAATGCATGCATTTTAAGAAAAGGAATGAAAGAAAATAGTACATTTTGAACCTGAAAAGCTAGGTGGATCCTATAAAAATGGATTTGATCAATTAAATCAAATCGAGTCAAACATGAGTCACCATTAATAAGGGTCAAGTTAAATTAAATTGGACCAAGTAGAAATTTCACAATACTGGGTTTCTAAGCCTACCATTTGAAGAAGTAAGCTTTTGGAATGGGAAAAGTTTGGGAACGGAGAGAAATGGAAGCAAAATACGATTTTTATGATACTTTCAAATATTTGGAAAATGAAGAAGAACCGAAAGCAATGGATAAAGGAGAGAAAATTTTTTACTCCTTCCGTATTTGGAGGGAATTAAGAATGAATTGGAAAAAAAAAAGAAAACTATTTCATAGTTGGGACAAAAATACAACTTCAAATAATAGGATTTTATGGTACTTTACCATGTACCATAAAATAAATCTATGTTATTAGCTTTCCACATTAGGATGACTATCACAACTGTTACAGTAATAATTTATATGGTTAATATATAGATAATGTAGTAGACTAAGTCTGCTTAATAATTTTTTTGGGTTTTTTATGCTTGTCTAATAGGTATTAGGAAACCACGTACCATTTCATATATACTGAGAAGACTAGCAAATAAAACAATAATATGTGTATAAATATATATCTATAAATTAAATAATAGTTTTCATACCATATTTAACATGTGATAAATATATCTTTATTATGTTATTCATGATAATAATTTAGTAATTTATTATTTTCATTAACATAAGTTGATAGATATTGATATCCATATCTTAGTTGGCCAATAAATGCAACATTATCTTAGTTGGCAATCAAAATTATATTTGAAATTACTTAAATATTCACAAGTTAAAAAATTGGTGTGTAACTACCATATGAGTTTTATGTGAAGATTATGGGTTGAGACAATGATAGAAAAATCCGTTGGAACCCTAAAAGGTTTTGGCCTTTACGATCGAGCTTTAATACTTAAAATTTGAACAATCGAAGTGTTGAAGCCCTCTTAAACACCAAGTAATTATGACACTTTTGAAGTAATTTAATCTGACTTAAAAGATATATTTTTTTAGAGTCTATTTTTCCCTCTTCACAGGTCACATGTATACCATGCGACGAGGAAAAAACAAAAAATAATAATAATAATAAACCAAATAACATGGTAGGACTTGATGATTTTTTTTTTTTTCCCCCTTTTAAGGTATTAGCACAAACAACTAAAATCATACATGTCGTATAACATACCGGCAAGGTTGCCCCTCCTCGCATTTGAGACCTGAAGCATTGGAGCACTCCTCGGTGTTACACGAAACATTCTCGTACGTGAGTGATTCACTAGGATCAAACAATGGAGTGCTTTGCTTAAAACACTTCTTGCATGGCTGGCATTGCAGCCAAACGAGCGAGCTTGCTGTGTCAGGAACCGAAAACAACTTCACCGGTGGAGTTCCTATGTAATATTCGATCACGTAGTCGTCGTTTGATATGGTGATTTGTCCTAGGATGAACGAGGGGTTCAATGTTCCTTGGTATGGAAGGTGTCGTCGTCCATGAAGTTGTTTCAGTCGGTTTATGGTGGTTAATAGTGCTTTCTCGCGATGAGAAGAAGGGGAGACGTTAGGGTTGTAAAATGGAGACTCGGGAGAACTTCAATGAATAAGACGTAATTGCAAGCTGAATTCTTTTTGAAATGCTAGTGATGATGAGATGGTAAAAACATGACATGATATTGAGGCAATTAGAAGGATCAGTGTTGATGTGTTCAACATCTTGTGATTAGAGAAGAAGTACAACGTTGTCATGGAGGAAATGCTGCTTAGTTCAGTTTGCAACACATCATGGATCATCAACCTCTCCTTTAACTGGGTGTTTAAATTGGTTTCTGAAAAGCTATATATGTAAATTCATTTTTCCCTTCTACACTATGCAAATATTTATTTTCTTTTAAGCATATATAACTTTTGGTAAGTATTTTTTTGCCAATAAATATGTGATTAGATTACAATAATGAAAATTAACTCTACATAGCTAAGGAGTTTTAAGATGAATGGTCACAAATAATGATATTGATAAGCTATTGCCACACATTAGTAAAAGATAGTTATTAATTATTCCATGTATAATTGTTAAAATCGGGAGTAAAATATATGATTTTACGAAATTATGATTTTATAATGCTATTCTTAATTAAAATAAATATAAACTCACTTATATACAAAATTTTAATAAAATTATAAATTTCCATATATAATTTTACAAGTTAATGATTTTATTAGTTTTATATAATTATATCAATTCTATACATTTAAATAAATAGTAGAATCGTGATTTTGACAAACATAATTCCTAATAAACTTGCTAAACTAAAAATTGCGAGGTTTTCTTCTAAGTTTCTTGCCATAATTATAAGAGCAACTTTTACTAATGTATGGAAATAGTTTATAAATAACATTTAATCAAATTAAATACATTTCATTTACCTCAAGTGCTTAACCTATAGTAGTCGATTTTTAGCTTAGCAAGTTTGTTGGGACAGCTATAGGGGTAACTTTTACTAGAATCAAATTTATTTAATTGCTTTATATCTAGACATGCTTTAAATGGATAATAAAATCTTTCTTAGATGGTATATTTATGTCTAATTCTATATTATGCTTCTTATTCTTAAAAAAGAGAAAAACCATTGCCATCTATACCTAAACTTATATGCTAAACTAGTTTAGAGGGTCACGTAATAATTTGATCTAGGTCAATGTATTTCAATAAAACATATATTCATATTAAATAAAGATAATATATATGATCAAGATTAAAGGTGAGCAAATACAAAATTAATAAGATATAAAGCTCTATTTGCACTATACACTATAAGATATAGATTCCCATCAATAGGTTTTGAAAATAAAGAACCATCATAGAACTTATATCCTCTAAAACCTATAGGGGTATAAGGTATTTTGTGGAGCTCATAAATTTTGTATTTTTCAATAAAATTAAAGCTTATATAATAGTAAAATAAAAATCGTTTGTAATATTTAAGATCTTTATATTTAAATGACGGAAATTTCAAGCTTAGGCCTTTGGGCCTAAACTAACTTGTTTAGGCTAATGACCAACCTATTGTGGGTCCAATTTGAACCATCAAGGTCTTAATGAACTAAGCTCTTCTCAATGACCCAATTTGTCCTCAATCCAAGCTGAACAGTCAGAGTCCATACCACTTCTTTAAAAAGTATGCTCGACCTTCCATAAGTTGGTTAACCTAATTGGATGTGTTTGGCTTGGGATGGAAGCTCACTTAAAAGAAAGGATAGCCCTAGAAATAGAGAGCTAGTTGTCTCAACCATGACCTTGGATATCTCATGTTATCCAACTCTCTATTGGTTAATCTCTTTAGGCCCATGACTAATTAAATCTAGGCCCAGTTTAAACCATTAAGGTCTTAAACCAAGCTCTTCCCTATGACTTGATGTGTCCTTAGCTTAAACCTTACAATCAAAGTTTGGATAGCCTCTTCAAAGAGTATGCTCAACCTCCCATAGGTCAGCTAACTTGATTGGGGGTGCTAAGCTAAGGATAGAAGCTTGCCTAGAAGAAAGAATGGCCTCTTGAATAAAAAGCCAACCATCTCTACCATGACTCCGAATATCTTAAGATCTGCTAGTCAATGGGAGATACACCTTTTGATCATATCAAGATCCATGTTATCCATTTTTTAATCACCACCCTCTACTGTAAGTACAAGGTAAATCCGATTGGTTAGGGATCTTCTATACATAATTAATGCCATCTTGTTGTTAGTTTGCTCCTTTTGCTTACGACAATTAAGTGACTTAAGCATTGGAGAAGCTTTGTCGAATAACCTCTCGACCATTCCACTAACGATTATTTGTTTTATAGGCTCATTTATATCTTATAAAGGCTCTATTTGATCCAACTCTCTACAAGCAAGAAATCTAAGTCAACAAAACCTATGAAACATGTAGTAAAATCTATAAAACTAGAAAAGTAATTTTTCTACCTTTTTTATTTTTAAGTTTATTTGATCTTACCACTTAGCAAATAGGAAAAAATAATGGAAAATGTAGAGGTAGAGAATAAAATGCCGATGAATACAAGAAAAAGCAAAAAAGTAAAGTGAAAAATGCGCATTAGGTTTAACCATTTAGAGTTATTAACTTATGAGTTTAGGTTTTATCTTTAAAAAAAAAACTATTTATTGGCTAAAAAAATAATGTTATTTATCATTTATTTTGAATATTATTTAATGATTTTTTATAGGCTAGATATAGGGTACCTCGAAACTTGAATCTTAATACAAGCTCAAGGTATGAGTTCTAGGTTAAGTACAAGATGAGATTACCCCGTATTAATACATTCTCCTATGATTTGGGGCAAAATCAATTAGTTTTACATTTTCAATTTAATGGTGAGGGATTTTGGAAGGAAAAAAGTATTGAATTTTAGATATTTTTTTTAATTTCATACTTAATATTTAGAGTTATTAAATGTTGTAATGTAATCGATCTTTTTTTATTATTATTACTTATCAGATTTGTTATCTCAATTCTGATTGTTTATACTTATAATTTTCAACAAATTGACATTTACCTAGGCATCTTTCTAAAGATATGTTTAAAATTTTGATAAGTATCTATGGAAAACAGATAACCATGCTAGTGTTTTATGTGCGCGTTCACAATCAATTAAATGTATGATTACTTAACTATTATCTATTATCTAAAGGATGATTTTGAGTGCCTGGTTTTGAAGCATAGGTGATAGATCCCAAAGTACTTTGAGATAGGCGGTTTGACCATATTTCCCAACCCCGTCTGCTTAAAAAAATCTAGATCCAAATTTCAAATGTATTTATTTATTTATTATAATTTTCTGCATGTTTCCCTAGTTTTGGTGAAAGCTTCTACGATTCCATATATATATATATATAACCTTTCATCTTGTATTTCATTTATATTTATCAAATGTAAATTGTTAAAAATATGATTAGTTTAATGGTTCTTATCTAATGAATATAAATAAAATTAAAGATAGAAAGAAAAGATAGACCAATCTCATTAAGAATATAAACCAAATCACAGAAAAATCCATCCTTTAATGGTCAATTATCCGTGGGAATTAGTTTGCTTGAGGCGTATCCGCCTGCTAGTACATGTAAATAAGCAATGGATGGCACATGAAGATCACCAAGAAGAAAAAAAAAAAAAAAAAAAGGAGGGGGAAGAAAAATAAAAGAGAACGGAGCGTTACTGTGAAGAGCAGTTAACGTAGAGCATGTTTTGTTTGTTTGTTTCTCTTTTTCTCCTCAAAAGGGATTCGAAAGCGTTTCGCCACACCACATGTAATCCATTCAAATTAGAACTAGTGTTTTCTCTTATCATCACTCATCGGTTACTTTTGCACAGCACCACCACGCCAGTACACCAACCTATATTACCAATTTAAAACCATTCTTACATAAAGCTTCAAGAAACCGTCACTATGTTTCATTTTTCAATGCCTTTGATTCATCTTAGCTTTCTTATAAAATAAGGCCCGGGTTTTCAGGGTACGTCGACGAATTCTTTCGAACCAATAATTAATAAGTTTGAGATGGAAATATCTCGAAAATACTTATTATTGTGATAAAATAGACCCATTTTTTGTACCGAGTTACATGTACTTGCATAATTGACGTTGTTATTCGTGCTTGAGTTTTTTCATCACTTGTCCCATGCATTTCCAGCTCATTCAGTAGTGTATTTGGAGTAAAAGTGTCGACTCGATTATCATGTCTCTAAAATATTTTATCATCTTATAAACCTGCATTTTTTTTTTTTTCAATTTCTTAATAAGTGCTTCCAAATAACTTAAAAACATTGCAATGTTTTAAAAATATGGATTGCATATATTGCCTAATGTTGTCGATTTTCTTTTTCTTTCTTTTCGCAACTTTGAATGGAAAAGAATTGTAATCAATGCATGAACACGGAAAGAAATAGAATTTGTATTTCTATGGTGGGGTATATTGTAAGAATATAGAAGTAACTTGGGATAAGAAATTTTCATTTCCGGTTAGTATTATAAAAAGAAATTGAATAGAAACGAAGCATGTCACTAATATAACTAACTTATTTATTTTGGTTGATTTTGTAATTGGTGCTTGTAATTTTAGTCTTATGTTTAGGCCATTCTAAATATTTCTGCTTGGCAAGATTGTTGTAACTTGATAGCATGAATTCTAATATTCGAATAAATGAATTGGTTTCAATTCTTTTCTCCTCTAAAGTTTATGAATCTGATATAATCGAAGGAAAACCGGTTCTTGAGCAAAAAAAAAAAAAGAAAAAGAAAAAGAAAGAACCCTCAATATAGTAACGTTTTCACCATCTCCTACCATTTTCATCAATATTCATCCTTTCTTTTATTTACCAAATAAAATATTTTCTTTTATTCCATCCATCTAGAGACGTCCAAAGTTTGAACACTTGTTACTTATTTTTTCATATATTCATCATTTGCTTTGCTTTTAAACCTAATGAATCACCTATTTTCCTTTTAAAATAACTAATTATAATTTATTTTATTAGATTTTAATTTTTACGTCCGAAATGGTAAAGTCGTAATAGTCTCACTGTATAAACTATCCTAAAATAGAAGCTAATCGTACAGCTACTACATTATTTTGTTATAAACGAATGGGTTAATTTAGTAAAATTCAATGTAATACAAAAACTCTTCCTTCCCTTTAAATAATATAGATATATAAACAATTTAGATAAAGCAGTAAAGTAAAATCTGTTTTAGCATACTCATATGGTCATATTTTTTATTCATCCCATTGGAAACCCCTAACTGATACCCTTAACATAATATAGTCATCTCTAAATACGAGAACTTTGACCAACGGATGATTTTCTTTGAGATAGAAAAGTAATATATAAGGAAAAGGTGTAAATTTAGAAAGGTCTACTATTATTTGTCTGGTTGCTTTCTCCTGATTGGAAAAAAAATTCAATAATAATATATTAATTAATCAATAAGTAGCGTATAAGTACAAATAACATTTAAATATATGAAAATAAAAAAATTTATTTTTGAAAAAAGTACTTTTTATGTATTATTGTGTAAAAACTTTATTTATAATTACATACGACTCATCAATCCATTTGACATGATGGTTACTGTAGCTTTAATCTCTTTCTCCACTACAAATTAATGTCTTTAAATAACTCCAATGGTAAAACTTCAAGTACTATATTTATTCATATTAAAATTTATTTTCTCACAAACATCTATTTACTTTTAACATTTATTATTCAAAAAAATTTAATGGATATTACATTTCACCTATATATATATATATATATATAATATTTTGACCCATTAACATTATCATTTATTTATACTCACTATGTAAATATATGTAATACATCAAAAAATTGTTTTTCAATCCTAAGGACATTTTGGGCATTACAAAACTTCTTAAATCCCTACCTTTTGTTTTATTTTCAATTGCCACCTTTTCATTCTAAAATCCTAAGCTCCTATGCATCAATTCTAACCCTTCTTCATCATCTTCTCATGAACCCTTCCTAAAGCTAGATGTAGAGAGCTCTTAAATACTCAAACTCTAGGAAAATTCATGCAAAATCAAGCCCTAAGGTAAGATAATACCCCTAGCATCATCTCTAAGCATTTCTTTGTTGAAGAAGCTCCATTTCAAAGAAATTTTCTAGGGGTCCTCTTGTAATGCGAATTTGTGTGTGAAGTTGCAACTCTTTGATGGTTTTGACTTGTTTTTCGTAGGATGTCATGAAGTCCCATCCATTTTTAAGCAAGTTTTCATCCCTTCTCTCTTGTTTTTTGTTCCTTAGAGGCTTTTACCTGGAATTGGTTTATGGTTGTAAGAAATTGATTCATGTAACAAAGTTGTGAGTGGGATTTAAGGTTTAGAATTACTAAAAAATCATGTTTCAATTCATGTTATGTGAAGCATGGAGGTCATATTGAAGTGAGGTTAAGAATTGGAGAAGTGAGGGATTGGGGTCGAGTTGACATATTCTGCAAAAATTTGCAAAACAGCTATTAGTATTCGGACTACTTAAGAGGCAGCATTCGGATGCCAACTCTCTAATTTTAGTTGTTATTGTGGCGTTTAAACGCCAACTTCTGTTTAAGATCCCTTCATTTTTCTAGATTTTTCCAACCTTTATCTTTTTAGCTAAGTTTTTATCCACCTTATTACTCTAAGAAACAAGGGTCTCTAAAGTTATAATAGTGGGATCAAATTTAAGGAAAGCTAAGCAATAGATTAGAGCTAATTTGGGGTCTATAATAGTTTGAAGAAATGAAATGGTGAATAAACTAAGATGAACTTATTATTTCTTTGGTCAAGTACTTAGTTATCATACTATTTAGATTCTCATTTAGACTTGTTAGCTAGCTCTTCGACTTAGATATGTGGTGCTTGATTGTTAAATGTACTTATTAGGGCTTAGTAAACAAACCGGACTAAATTATATTCAACCTAATTAAGTTTAGTTGTCGGTTGTACTTGATCCGCTTGTTCTAGGGGCTTACAATGATGGATCCCTAAGGGAGCAACTGTTGATCAAATGCAAGGTTTTCCTAATTGACTCATATATTGGATGATGTAGCTAGAATTCTAGAATTTCTAGACTCTAAACCCAAATGTAAATGACTTAAACGAAAATTTACATGTATATTCATTTATCTATGTAGAAAAAGACTAAGTTATAACAAAGTCATGAGTACTCGTTTGATATTTGTGGAGTTAAATTAAAGATAACTAATTGAGTGCTTGCCTACTCTTGATGTATTTGCATTGCATGTATGCTTTAGGATGGCATTCGTATATATTTATGCACCCATACTAAGCTTTAGCTCATTCTTTTATTTCTACAACTGTAGGTCAATTTAATAAGTTTACGAAAAGTATAATAACTACTATTATTGAGTTGGAAAAGAAAAGCAATTAGTTATGTATCTTGTAATAAATCATAATCTAATTTTAGGTATATTTGTAGCTGAAGTGATTTACTTATAAATCACTTGAATTAATTTATTTGAAGAATTATTGTTTTATATTTGATAAGTAATTGTTATAAGAGATTATGAAGATAATTAGTTTTAAAATTTCAACATGTCATTAAAGAATTAAGAATGTATAGTGGGTTGTAGCACCCTTAAATACTAAGACGTTACAATATATACAATAATTTGACACACGTGACATGATGAAACTTTTCTATTTTATTATTATGCCCCTTTTTCCCGGTTAAAAACTAAGGGAACACCTTATGGCATTTTCCTTTATTTAAAGATTCTATAAAAAGAACCAAACGATGATGTAAGGCTGACCATACACCTAAACTTTGACTTTACTAGGTAAGCCTACTTTCAAAGTTATCCAGCCCAACACGAAAAAAACCCAATTAGCCCAATATTTACGTCCAATAGGGTAAAAAAAAGGTCTGGTTCAGCCCTAAAATCTGAACACAAAATCAAACCGTCATTTCTGGATCGGGTCGCAAGGTTCTAGAACCACTTTAAACGGATCGAAGAACCAAATTGAATTACTTTAAAACAGTTTAATCCTATTAGGTTCCGATTTGTCTTATTTAATGTTATTTTTTTGTCTTCTTTCTAATAGTTATATTTTGACATATCTTATTTTTATTTACATCAAGAATAACTTCTTAATCCAGCTTTGTTATATACTAAGTATAAATGTCAGATTTTTTTTTAATATTAGAATAATTTAAATTCAATGATAATAAAGTAGAATAAATTAATCAAACAAAGTCAATAACATAGAAGGTTGAATGGAGACTCTCCTATACAAGTTAGAATTTTATTTTAACTATTTTGATTTAATTTAACGTACAAGGTATCCAACTGAACAATATTTAAAAATATAGGAGTCAACCTTACCATCTTATAAGAAAAACTTATTTTACAGTTCACTCCGATTCTATTAGTGACTTAACTCGATTCAATAGAGATCGAAACTTACTTTTTCACTAGGTTAAACTTCCTTTACATGAAATCCTAATTTGTTTATCTTTCACTTTCTATGCTTAATATTATTTAATTTGGCTAAAACTTTTTCTAATGTTTTTGTGATTGTTGTTTTAAGTTACGGCTATGGTAGTACAAGGTGCTTGGCACAGAAAATGGTTCAATAGTACTAAAATGTTATATGGATTTAGTATAAGTATCAATTATTATGTTTAGATTTTAAAAAATTACCCTTTATATTTTTACTTGTTGAAATTTTATTAATAATTATACACTACTAATTAATCCACCCGATATATTAGTACTATTGAATTTTGCATGGCACAACTTTTGAGGGAGAAGAACTTCACGTCCTTCATGAAGGAATTTAGAGATAAAACGAAGAGATTCTTAAATATAATGGCATGTTTGGTTTACATAATGGAATAAGTTGATAACAAATTGAAATTCTTCATATATAAAACAGAGAAATAACATTTATTATTTATAATTACTTTGAGGTATTATGAATAAATATAAAATATGTTATAAAAACTAAAGAAGAGTCATTCCATTTGTCATGTAAAGGAATTGCAATTCCTTATTTTTCAGTAATTCCAATTTTGTGGAAAAGTTATTTCACCAACCAAGCGTAAAGAAATAGATGAATAAGTAAGTAATAGCCATTTTATTCCATCTTATAAAATCAACCAAACATGCCATAAAAGTTCCTTAAAACATAGATATGACATCTAGAAATTCAAAATCGATTCCTTAAGATCAAGGATGGCCTTATTAATTAGTTATGATTTAAAAGGATTGATAAGATATATTAACTATGGATTGCCAATCAACTATATGTTTTTGCCCATCCTTGTTATTTTACCGTGGTTTCAAAGTTGTTAAGTTGTGTTAGACATAATATGTCAAAATGGGTTGAGATGAGAAAATTTTCCTCATAAAGAAGGGAAATCCGTCTAAGTTGTATCTTTATGGGTACAAAATTACCTTTAATTACCTAATTAGTCTCTCAAGAAAATGAATTTTAGATTTTTTCTTGTCCAATTCCAAACTAAACATAGTTGGCTTCTTACTATTAGTATTAGCTTTTTGCTGCAATGACAGAGATATGGAACAAATAATTGGTAAAACCTACCATATCCACATGAATTATCAGGGATGGATTGGAAGTATCACGGACACGACCATTGGAATAACTGTTCTAATTTGTTAAGAAATAATGAACACTCTTTAATCTCTTCTGCTAGCATGCTATCGGTAGTACTTGTTTCCATTAGTCAAATAATATTTTCATGCCACAAAAGTTTGATGTAAGTAGTCATCTTTTCCATAGCAAAGCATCCCCGATCATGTAACCGGTCTATTCCCAACAATACTTAAGTCCCCTATTTTCATCGCTGAGACATGAAAACCTTCAAATTCTTAGAGGAACGTGAGAATGGAGTCCCTAAATGCAAATCAACTCACTCCGACCAATCAATATAGTTATTCGTATTAGTCATTGGTTTGTAATAGTTATTCTTTTATCATATTGATAGGAATCAAGTCCCCAAATCTATCATCAGAAGCTAAGCTAGAGGATTACAAAACTTGATCCTATGTATTTTAGCTCAAGAGCCATTACAGGACAAAAGACTCCTATCCTGTTAAAGGCCTTAGCCATTTGAGTACTAGTTGTCTATCTAGGCAAGAATAGCCCTTAACCTTTTTATGCCTTGTTCGAGGCCTCCATAACTGGAGTTGAGTGATTTGACCACCCAACCCAACTTGTAGCAAGACGTTTGGTTCGAATTTCTCGTATATGTTCATTCGAATTGCGATGATTGGAGAATTATCAACATATCCTACTAAGAGCATATTAAACTATTATCTATTTGCTCTTTTGTCAGAGCTGCCCATCAAAAATCGATACATATCCTAGTACACTAATTGTAATGATAATTCTCTTACATATATTCTTTTGTCTTTCTCCATTTTACCTTCTTAAGATGTATCGTAAGTTTCTATTTCATTTCTTTTATACGTTTTACCCTTGTATAGTAATTTATGATGCAACCCTTGTGAAGCCAAGTATATAAGACCCCTTTTGTACAACCGCAAGGATCATCTTTTCATTTTTAAATACAAATTCCTCTTTGAAAGTATAATCTCTTAATATCCTAACTCTTATTTGGCTCCTTTAGTATGAGTTAATGATAAGTATCACCATCATTCATTTATATGTAATATAAGTGAGTATTAGATCATATAGGATTAAGAGGAGCGTCATATCTATATGGTAGCTAGTGGATTTGCTAAACTCATCTCATCTACTTTTTTTTGTTTGTCCTAAGGTTCAATACAACCAATGTATCCTAATTCTCGATGCATATCATGTATTGAATGTGTAGAAGGCTAAATTCAATATCAGACTTCAAACCCATTATTTCAATGGATTTGACTTCTCGGGCTAAGGTAATAAGGCATAAGGAGCCAAGCCCATAAATTATTAGAATGATCAAGAGAGATTTGGTATGGCAAACTTTGAGTAAAGTCTATTAGGTTGGTTCATCCAATCTAACCTTTCTCAACTTAACTTATACTAATAGAATAAGGTTATTTGAGCCTAAGCTTATAAATGAGGTCGATTTCAAGTCCATTAAAAAGAAAGGATTGATCCTAACCCTTAATCATCATCAAGATTCGATGGATAAGATTAAGAGCCACCCTCTATAAATACCCTCTCCTTCCCTCATTTGAATAGAAAAGATTTAGTATAAACGCTATTACTCTGCTAAATTCTTACCGTAAAAGAACAAACACTCGAACACCTTTACAAATATTACTCCATTCTTCATCATTAGTGGAGTTTGATGCCTTCAAGCTCTTTCACCTGTCACTCAAGTATTAGAGCCTTGTTGAGATCACTTCTCCCTCTTCCGTGCACTTTTCTCCCGATCATCTCATATGAGTCACTCAAATCATTTCTTTAATCACATATAGCGCGACTTCACACACGGTACGCTCATAACACTTACATCTATACCTAAACCCCCATAGAATGCAATAATCTTAATTATCTCTCTTCAATTCTTTCTCTTTCTTTTCAATCTCTTTATCAAACTGTGATGAATGCATAAAATAATGGAACACCGTGACTAATATCGGTCTTCTCTTAATCTGTCGATTATTTTTTTGCGATCAGGGCACCATATTGACGCTAACAATTAATCTAGCTCGTATTGTTTATTGGCGCATAATATCTGATTAATAAATTACTCTTAAGTTGCATATAATTATGTAGTATTTCCCGTATTGTATCTTCTTTTTAGGTGAAATTATTGAACACATTTTTCAATAATACGTATTAAACACTCATTGCAACATATTTTATCATTTGCATTTTGCCCATATACGTTTTGTCATAAATAGATAAGAAAACTTAAAAAAAAAAAAAAGGAAAAAGAAAAGCTTGAGGGAGAAAAAGACTAGGCCCACTTTGTTTGTTTATTTCTCATCTAATCTTATGTCTCTTTGACATTGCATTTAAAGATCAAATTAACATATCAAAGAATAAAGTAAAAAATTTAGATGCTATTTAAAAATGGACCTTTTTCATTTTGATTTTTTTTTTTTAATTAAGACAATCAATAGTTTAATCTTTTTTATGATAGAAACATTTTCATACTCGGTCTAAATTGTACATGAAGAATAATGCTACTGACCCAAAATTTTGTTCAGCATCCATGAAGAGGAAAGGAGTAGTCATACACTTCTACGGAAATCCACAGCACATTTTAAGAGCGAAAAAAATGTAAAATTGCCTATGAAAAATTTTCTCTATCAAGTCTTCTTTTGCATTTCCCATTAATTTATTTATTAAACTTTCAAGAGTTAGACTAATTACATATAAAAATTAAAAAGATAGAGAGTGTTTATCTCACCCTTTATTAGGGTATAAGACATGCCAAATAAGCACAAAGTCACTAAATATCATATCTACATGATTGATTATTCATTTTAGAACGGTAGAATATTCATTTAGAACACCACAAGAATGATCCATATTGCATTTTCCTTCTTTTTATCATAAAAAGATTAAAATAATTAATTATTTAAAAAAAAAAAACGAAGAACCTGCGTTGCAATTAGTAAAGTCTGAAACTTGGCTAAGAACTTATAGTTTAATTGGCTTGAGAACACTGTCCTCCCACGAAATTAGTCCACGATCGAATACCTTGTTTATACTTACAGATAAAGAAAAAGGAAAAACAAAAAAAAAAAAGTTTCGAATTGGAGACTTATACCAGCTGATCAATGGCGTCACCCAGAAATATTTATCACCTTCTATGATAATCTGCAAGCAATATATATTACATGTCACACCACTTATTCATTCACATGCAACGTTAAAGCCATTAAATCTTTTTATCTAAAGAGAAAGGTTGAGGTCCAAAGCCCCTTTAACCCTTTCCTCGTCTTCTTTCTTGCCAGTAATACAACCAGACGAGGTTGGGCACATCATCGCTGTGCTCGAAACCCTAGTCTTACTCACCCTAAGGCTGTTACTATCATGATTATTCATGAAATCTTCAATCTGGAACGTAGGCTTCCAAATTGAAATATCGGGCCCTGTTTTCCTCATCTTCCTTCTCTTGTTGCCCTCATCAATGACATCGAAATCATCGTATCGTGGTGGTAATCTTCCATAGGCAGCATCACGCATGTTGTTTACCAAAGCGAAGAACCCTTCTATTTTTCGCTCCTCCTCGAGCACTTCTTCTTGTGTCTTCTCTTCATTGATACGTGTATTATCATACTCCATTTTATTCATATTGTTATCCTTACCACTATGATCTCCTTTCTTTTGTGGTTGTGTTGTGTTTATCATTTGGGTTTCAGCCATGGAATATGGGAGTAGAAAAAAGTAAACTTAGGAAGCAAAAGGTCTAGTCTTCACATAGAAACATGAAGCTTTTTAGAGGTGGGTTGTTTCTAGGATGTTTCTTAGGCAATGCCAAAGGCAAGATTTATTGAAAAAACAAGAATCTTGGTCATGACATCTTCCATCCAAGATACTTGATACAAAAATTAAGAAATTGGTCCTCTAAAATTACTTTTTCCCTTAAATTCCCTAAAACTACAAATCAATAGTTGTTATCATCTTGATTTTTAAAATATCACGTGACATCATCTTTTTTTTTAAATATCTAAATAACAATAACCACTAATCTACAAGGCTTCTACAAAGAGAATCTATTTCCCAAAAACTAAGCTAAAGACCTTTAGTTAAAGTATCAATCATTTATTAAGGATATATATGAAACATTATTTTGTTATTAGACAATTTGTGACCTTTCTTTATTTCCAAAATGAAAATAGCCATAGCCACAATACAAATTAATGTTTTTTATTTTTTGCTTTTTACTTTTTCTTCTATTATTAGGAGAACTATAAAAAACTTAAATGTTAATAGGAACTCTTTGTAGAAGCCTTATTCCTTTCTTAAACTATTAATGTGGTGTTTCAGGATCTTATAGAGATTGCTATGGATAAAGATGATTTTATTTCACGGCCAGTCGATCAAGAAAAGCTCAGCGATAGGGAGTAGTCTAGTGATAGACCCAAGAAAATAAAATTTGCATAGATGAGAGCATTTGTAAATGTCCTTGGTAATTTTTACTAGTGTATCGGCATAAATGTCAAATTCATTTGCCTTCTTAGCTAACATTTAACTATAAAGACAGCATGCCACTCTTTGTAAATGTCCTTGGTAATTTTTACTAGGAAAATACATGTTTATCTAATCTAAAAGGACATGGAAATGAGATGTTAAAGTAGAAATTGATAGAAATGTTTCCACCTAAGAGCTCATTTTGCTATTCAAATTCCGATGGAAATCAAATGAAAGAATGGAAATGTTGGAAAAAAGTTGGTGTTTTTTTAACCCAAATGAAAAGATAGGAGAAGCTCACTTTAATTTAACTAGTCAAGTTTGAGAAAATAAATCATCTTTTAAAATGCATCAATACACAATTTGTTCTTTTGCTTGATATTAAATCGGCCCTCCCTATAACATTCGATTAAAAAGAAATTAATAAGAATATTCCGGCTAATACTTAACCTGTCATCTTTATATACGTGTGTATGTGTGTTTGTATGAATAAATTTATAGTCAACTGCAGCCACAGCAAGTGGAAATTTCAAATCAACGTAAAAGCACTAATGTTCCATGCTCGTGCCAGTGAATCGAAACTTCTGAGTTCTGATCTCCAGTTTAAAAAAAAAAATGGAAAAGAAAAAAAGAAAGAAAGAAAAAAGAAATGGGCCGCTCCTAACAGTTCCCTAAGCTTTTGAACCCAGACCATTACTTTTATTGCCAAAATTATTATAAACTTAATACTTTTAATTTTCAATAACAAGATATTGAGGAAAAATAAAAACCAAGATTCCTAAGAGCTTTATTATTATTATTTTACTTTTCCTCTATATATACAATTAAACTTGCTCTATCTTTACATAAAATCGTGTATTATATTTATATATATATATATATATGCAACAAGCTACCTTACAATAAATTTTTATAGCATGACAACTGAATTTTTATAACATGACAACTGCAGTAAGGTTTGGTTTATTTAATGGAGTTATGATGCCCACATTTATAGTGGTCACCTGCAATAAGATCTACAAAGATATATATGATGATATGATATTATGTTAACACCTATAATTCCTATTCTATTATAAATGATGGTGTGGATATTAATATGAAGTATGATACTAGTGAATTAATGAAAGAATGAAGGTAGTGAAAATGAAAATGAAAATGAAATTTAATTTTGGTTAATTCAAGAAAACTGCTCTCTAAAGAATACCGTACCACTTTTTTATATTGAAACCTGTTTATCTATTCTCATTGACATTATCTTGTTTATAAAAATACATTTTAATCTATTAATTTGTTGCAAGTAACTAACTTTCTCTAATAATACAACTACTAAAACTACTATTACAACTACTATTACAATCCAGTAAAAAGTATCTACTTCTGTAAAATTATACAATTATCTATTGATTATTTATATTTATACTATTACTAGATACTTAGATCCAAACAATTTCCCCGATCTTCAAAACAACCTTGTCCTCAAGGTTGAAATAGAAAAAAAAAACAATCTAGAAAATCTTCATTGCAAAATCCAAAGGCCTTAAATTATTTGCCCATAAAACCTTCCACTAGGTCTTAGAATATTCTATTAATGATCCATCAGTAACAATTATTAGAATTAGAATTAGAATCATGCATCCCCACATATTGTCCAATATCCATACGTATTCTCTTAATGAACTTTTTTAAGCTAGATGGATCACAAGCTAGATGGATCACAAGCAAGATTGGATAGCCTAAAATCTAAACTATACAAAAGGAGAAGTTTTTCCTCTAGATGAACGCTCATAAACATATCAAGATTTAATCTTGAGATACTAAGATTTAGATGTGAATCTTCCAAATCTTCATTGTCTTCACAACCGATATCCAAGTCTCGCATTTCTTGACATACCTCTATATCCTCTTCTTCACCCATCACTTTATCTTCTTCTACTTCTTTCTTGTCTACCATTGAGACATCCAACTTAGATATAAAGGAATTTTCCAAATCGAAATCATTCTGATTCAATTGTTTTGCTACTATCATAGTTTCCAACATAGAAAGTTGCTGCATTAGCATATCAAACTTTTCATCAATACCATTAAACTTATTGTTCATATCTTTTTGTAGCTATTGTTGACTGGTTTACAGAGACTCAATCTTCTCTTCTAATACAACAACATGACTAAAGTTCGACATGGCGACAAGAGCATCAATTGTTAACACTCATAAAGCATGACACTAGTAAATAAATATAAAGAAGATGAAAGAATGAAGGTGATAAAAATGGAAATAGAATTTGACTTTGGTTAATTTGAGAAAACTACTCTCCAAATGGTACAATACCACTTTTCTACATTGAAACTTGTTTATTTATTCTCACTAATATTACCATATTTATAAAAATACATCTCAATATATTAGTTTAATGTAAGTAACTAATTTTCTCTCCTAATACAACTATTAAAACTACTATTATAATCTAATAAAAAATACCAACTTTTATAAAATTGTATAATTATCTATTGATTATTTGCGTTTATATTATTACTATATACTTGGATCATAACACGTTCTTATTCACAATATTTTTTCCTATCGATGTCCATCAGATAGAGAATATGCCTCATTAAACTTCGATCAATACTTAGGACTATTATAATATAATAGTATCAATATCAATCTCCTAATGGAATAAATTAGATTCTAATTCATTCTTTCCAAGTTGTATGTATAATTAAGTTAGCTAAAAAGAAAAGAAGTAAAAAAACTTGAGTCCATAAAAAATGGATGAGAAAAAATCTTGTAAAGAGAAAATGTTAGAATGAGTTTTATCTAACTGTATTGAAAGTATCTTTTGAAGTCTTCAAGCCAATGCAATCTCATATTGATTTCTATTTTCTCATCTAAGGTTGGTAATTTGGAACCAAGACATGATAAATCTAGATACAATACGATATAATTTAAGCACATTGATGTATGAAAAAATTTGACACGAAACACAAACAAGTTATATCCATTTAAACATGACTAAATTCGTGTTTGAGTTCGAGTCAAGCTTCCAAACTCAAGCATAGACACCAAACATGCTATTTGTTCTTCCATGTTTATATTTTGTTATACAAATTGTTTTTTTGTAAGTCAAATATCTTAACTAAAAGTATGAGATACTTATATATATATATATATATATATATTTTTTTTTTTGCTGCATTGTAGTTTAACTAAACAAAAAACTATAAACTCATATGCAAATTCTTTAATTATCTCTCTTAAAAATATGACAAATAATGTAATAAATTTCGAAATTTATACTGATAATAATACTAACATCCATATAAACACGGTTCCACTTAATTTAGTAATGTTATGTAATTTAAAATGAGTAATATTGTATACTCTTCTTACTGTATCATAGTGTAAATGGGTAAAAAATTACAAACTCATGTATAAATTTTTTAACTGTCTTTATTAATCTGACAAATAATATGATAAATTTGGAAATTGACAATGGTAGTAATATTAGTATCTATTTAATCCATAGTTCAGCTTAATTTAGTAACTTAAATTTTCAAATTTTCTATATTTGATAAGATTTTGCTCTAATAAAACTTTTATTTGGATCATAATTTCACATTAAATATAAATATACTATATCATTTACTTTTAGAAAATTTTAATATTATTATCAATTTTTTTCCCTTTGTATTTGCAAATATTTCATAAATTTAATTATAATATTTTAATCAATAAATAATATCAAACCTAAGATAAACAAGCTAAGACATAGCAACACGAATTGTTAACCCAAACATGAGACACGTTAGGTCATAAGTTTAGATTTTTATATACGGGTTTTGATTTTTTAAATACGAACCCGTTTAAATATAAAAATAAGATACGACATGATAACACAAATTACCAGCCTATTATCAACCATAATAGCCGATATTGTGTTGGTGAAAAAAAATTCTAGATTATTGTTTGTCCGAATTTATTACACCTTAATATTGGAATTCTTTTTAAAATTAAGAGTCAATGAAGAAATTGCAAATAACTTTTAAACTTTACTTTTAGATATAAATACACTTTTTTCTTAGGCCAAGTATATAAATACAATCTTTCATTTCTTTTCTTTTTTTTAACCAATTAGATCGTATTACAACTTTTGAACGAGTATATGAAAATACTCTTTAAACTTATAAATTGTACTTAAATACTCTCTAAATCTTTATAAATTAGCAACATTCAAGGACATCTATAATTTCTACTCAAAAAAATTTATCAAGGCCAAAGTTTAATGGTGTTTATACATTGATAAGTTAGGAGAGTATATCTACACCATATCCAAAGTCTAAGGGAAATTTGCCATCCCAAGATGTTTATTTGCCAATTATAATAGTTTATAGGGCGTTATAATACACTTTAAAATTTGAGGATATATTCATATTAAGATCAAAGTTTAACAAGCTTGTTTGTATTTTCTAGAAAAATTTTAGCTTTGCATCTCTATCTTTTTTGGTACAACATCCCTATGATTCAACTCTACATCATCCACATACATTATTACTAGAATTTATATCATGGAGAACAAATGATAAGTCTGGAGTTGCAACACCCTTGTTTTCAAGCTCGTAGGTAAACGAAAGCTAGTCATGCCTAAGTCTAGAGATTTTTTATAGAAATCAATTCCTATGGGTTGGATTGATCCAATATCAAAAGACTTTTCTAGAGTTTGAAAGTGACAAATATAATAAAAGACATGCTTTTATGGATTTTTTTATATATTTATGAACAAAAATAAAAGGGATAGGCATGAATCACTATTTAGATAGCTGCACCTAATAGCAAAATGAAGTAAAGTTGATTAAATCGTATGATTGATATGACTCGTGATCATAGAGAGTAAATAAGTTGTTAAAAAAGTCTAATATGATGTACAAAGTTTCAATAATGCATCATTAATGTTATGATACGTAATAGCTGCAGTCTAATCTTAGATTGATATGAACAAAAGAATAGGAGTGGAACTCATTAATTCGTAGTAAAACTAATATCAAAGTCTCATTATTTTATGAAAGTACAACCTAAACCTTAATATAGATAGTAAACCTCAAGTAACTAAAAAGACATAAAAGGACATGAAGAATAAAAAGAATTACAAGAAAATTTCAAACATCTAATATAAAAGTATTTGAAACAAGAAACAAATATAAGAAATAACATGAAATACACACGAGAAGAAAGGGTATGTCACCAAACCTATCACTTGCCTGCTAAAATTAGGTCGACCATGAGGTCAATCAACCTTGGTCCTATTGGACTAGTTAACCATGGTCTATTCTAGGGTGGTTAACCTTGGTCTAATAAGGCCAATTGACCTTAGCTGCTTCCTAGTTCTCCATTCAATTTCTTAATTTCATATTTTTTGTCTTAATTACTCTCAAACTTCCGTCTCTTTCAATTTTAGATTATTGATTCATATGATGACCACACCTTCTCTCTAAGGAAAGATTCAACTCAAATCTTAAGCACTAAATCCTCTAAGGTCAGAACTAACCTACAAAGAGGAGATATCAACAAATCACTATTTTAATACAACACGTCATACTGAATATCAAAAATCCTATGTATGTATTAGAATAATATAAAGTAATCTGATCATTAAAGAAGTTCAATATGACTTACGAAGTTTGAATAACAAATGGTTAAGGGATCTAAAATGACACATGAATTGCTATGGTAAGTGTTCTCTACAATCTAATCTTAGATTCATAAGAACAAAAGAATAAGAGTAAAACTCATTAATCCATAGTGAAAGTAAAACCAAAACCAAGGTAATATATAGTTAACAAACCATGAATAGCTAAAAAGACATATAAGGACACAAAGTAATAAAAAAAAATTACAAGAAAATGCAAAACATCTAATATAACTAAAAGTATCCACAATAGGAAAGCTAACTAAAATAAATAACATGAAATAAACAAAGGAAATAAGGCCAGGTTGACGAACCCATGGAAGGCTAGTCGTAAGGTTAGCCGACCTTGGTTCCATGTTGACTAGTCAACCGCAACCTATCCTAGGGTAGTTAAACCCTAGCTTATTAAGGTTAGTTGTACCTAATTGTTGTTTGCATTCCATTAACTCGCCTAATGTCATCTTGTTTTATGTTGATTACTCTTAAATTTCCAATTCATGTAATCCTCGATCGTTGACCAAGGGAGGTCAATAAAGAGCTTTGAGCAATCCAATAAGATATCACAAAAAAAGGCGTAAGTGCTCAAAAAATGTCCAATAATGAAACAAGTTTTGTAAAACATTAAAGCGAAGCAAGTTGAACTCAAAAACTTTAAAGACCCTATAAAACAACCCTAAGTAATGTCTAACAAAACTTTCTCTTTAAGTTATTGTTGAGCCTATGTTTTGGGTTTTCTTTATTTTAATTTCATGTACTACTTTTCGATTAATACTAAACCCTAACTCACTTAACATTAATCATTGACTAAAGAAATTAGGAAATTGTAGTTCTTTAAAAAAATTTTAGAGTTACTACTCGATCGAAATCGGAAAAAAGAGAAATCATAATCAATTGAGTAAATTAACTACAATTTAACTATTGGTCTTTAATTTCAATTTGATAAAAACCAAAATCTTCTGAATTCAGGGCTAACGTATTAAATTTTAATGGGTACCGCTATCTATTTTCCGAAATTAAGTTTATTCATCAAATTTGTCCTTTTTAATATTTTTAAGAAAAATAAGAACCAAAAGAAAATAAGAAAAAAACCCTAAGTTTCTACAAATTTTAATGTTAGGATTAAAAGACCGTAGTTCTTTTCGAAAACTTTAATGTATTAGTTTGTTTTAATTTTGAAAATTGATTGGGTTTAAGTATTTATCAATTTAGTTTATTAAAAAAAAAATTTAAAAGGGTCTTAATTCTTAAATGTTAAAAGAAACTCCCTAAAATGTCCTAAAAATTTTTTTATTGATTTTTATTTCTAAAAAAATAATTTTTTAAATGAGAAATCCTAAAATTCCTAAGCTACATATATTTTTTCACTTTCATATTTTAAAATAACAAATCAAGCAAATAACTAACTAAATATAAATGAATATAACAACAACAACAATAATAATAATAATAATAATTAATAAATAAATAAATAAAAATTGAAGAACTGAACCTGAATTATTGTTCAGCTGTATAGTGCTTCGGTGAAGGAGCAATGTTGGCGTTGTAGGGTGTTGGGTGCTGTAGGTCGTGGGGGTGCTCAGAGTAGATGTGGTGCTGCGATTCAATGTGCGGCGTGGGTAATCAGCGAACAGTGGTGTACAACTATGAATTGCTCTTGTTCTGTAGACGGTAGAGTGATGATCGGAGACGTGCACATGTACGAGTGAACTTGTGTAGGAGTATCGAGCAGTGGCTTGCCATGGAGATTGGATCTGTGTTACTGGGTTGTGTGTTGTACGATGAAGTGCATAGCTGTGTAAAGTGTAGGCGGTGGCTGTCGTTAGTGTAGTGCGACGTACTTGTGTTCGTGAATTGCGTTTGTGATCAATGAAGACAGTGATGGAGTGCAGCAGCAGTGAGGTACGTGTGTAGAGTGCAGCAGCGTGTCAGTGTACAAATGTGTTTGTGAGATCAAGACGTGAGTGTTAGTATGCGAATGTATTCTGGCATGTGAAGCGTTCGTTGGGGCTTGCTGTTCGTAGATGTGTGGCCGAGTGATATTTGGCATGCTCCAGTGTCGGGTTTGGGTCGTTGGCGGACAGTGTAGACGTGGCTTATGTGTACAGCAGTGGTCTATGATTGGAGCATGTGTTATCCAGTGGCGTGTGACTGGGACGGTGCTATTCGTGTGTTGGGGACTGATGTGTGTGCAACGTTGCGGACAACAGTGAATTATGCAGTATATAAGCGTGAAGGGGACGTGAACTGCAGTGGTGTCGAAGGGTTGGTTATATGGTGAGTGTGCGAGTGGTTTAATTGCTGGAGCACAGCAGTGGCTTTGATCTTGACGAGGGGCTGGGTTGTCATAGCCGTGATCAGACGAGGGAGTGTGCAACAGAGGCGACCAGTTTAATGTTACTACTGTCGCATTGTAGTGTTGCTGGGAAACTCGCATGGGGATTTAGCTGTTACTACGGCTTGTCGGTATGGCGCACTGCATGAGTACAATTTATTACCGTAGAAGATTAGTCACCGAGTTGAGGTTATGTTCGTGAGTTACTGCAATGTAAGCAATGGCTTGTAGAATATGGCGCTGGTTGAGTGTTGTTCGCATGATCATGAAGTGCTGCAATTGAGGGGAAGTGTGTACATTGGATCAGTGATGTGTGCTATTTCATTGGTTATGGGCCGTTAGACGTTAGAGTGCCTGGCCGAACAGAGGTCAAGTGGGGATCAGTTTACTGTTGGTTGGTCACGCAAGTGTAGGTTGGTGTTGGGTGAGGATGAAAGAGACTATGGTGATCGGTGACGGTGGTTTACAGTGAGTATCATTTTTTTTATTTTATACAACGCAATCGATATTATAAAGTTCAAAAGCAAATCTTTTAAATCATACCAATTTTAAATAGATTTGAATCTCACAACTCTTTATCATACTAGATTCAAAAAATTTGATAAGATAAAAAATTATATTTGAATCTCATATGCTCAATCGATTTTTGCAAATAAAAGAAAAAATAAATGATGAACTTAAGCTAAACCAATGCAAATACTTAAATATTTATTCGTTAGGTCGTTAGTCAATACCTTGACATTTACTGTAATTAAATTATACTTAAACTATTTGAATCTTTAAAATAAAGCTATTTGAACCCAGCTAAAACTAAATCCATCGACCATAAAACGTTTTATTTTTTAAAAATCTATTTTCTTAAAAAAAAATTTATAATTTTTCTTTTTTTTTCTTTCTTTTTTTGTATTTTTATCATTTTTCAATTTTTTTTATTATTCTTTCTTTTCTTTTTTATTTTTTCATTCTTTGAATTAAGACCCTTTAAAAAACAAAGATGAAAAGGCAAAAATTAGATATCTACAGTTATTTAACTAACTTAATCCCTAAGTGACTTAGCTATTAAGTTACTCCATAATTACAAACCTACTCACATACAAAATCAAAGCCAAACCCAATTTATCTACTAAGTATGTGAACATAACTAAACTTAAAATTAAGTCCACATACATTGAATATACTTAACATTAGGCCTATATATACTTAAACCACCATCGAGGTAATGGAGGAAGGAAACTACCATCTTACAGCTTGCAAATGTAGGCAAAACACCATGATTCTCCATTTTATGCACCAATTATGAACCTCTAGTAACCTCTATCACCCTTATAGTGAAATTTAAGTTGGTTCATAATCATAGGTTAATGACATTAGGGGTTTGTATTGATTTTTAGGGGATATGACTAATTTATGGAGGATATGACTCACCATAACCAACTAGCTTAAGTTTTTTTTTTTTTTTTTTTTGCCAAGAACTAGCCTAAGCATAGTCATTAAAATTGCGAATCTATTAAACAATTCTACAAATTTATGATTTTATAATTTTTTTTTCTTAATTTAAATGGATATAAAATTGTTTACATACAATTTTTATTGATTCCATACATTCAAAGTAACACTGAAATGGCGATTTTGATAATCATGAGCCTAAGTTTATGCAACTTGATATTACTCAAAAATCAAGTACACTAGTGTTCACCATGTTGCTTTAATTGATAAGAAAAGGTTGAGAAGATGAACTCCACAATGGTATAATGCATGGTGTAATAATGTGTTACATTGAAAATAATCGTTTAGAATAGGAGCTTAAGGTTAAAATAAGGGTAAAAACATCATGAAATAAAAGTAAACATGGAACTATAGTAGTATAGTAGTGAGCATGTTAGTTGAGCATCTATATTGCACCACTTAAACGTGTTCAATGCTTCTGCAATCAAGGCTACCTTAACATCAACAAATGCTCCTAGGTTGTTAGTTAGAGATGGACTTGCCAATTGGATTCCTATAGCTTGTCGTTTTGGGGGGATGTTAGACCCTTCTATGGTTAGTAGCTCCATTAATCTAATTTGTACGCCATTCGCTTGCCATTCCCACAATGCTTCCAATTTCTTCCTACTTCTTCCAGTTATTCTAATTTCAAACAAATCACATTAGAATTACCTACAGCCCTAGTATGAATCAAATACATATCATGATTATCAAAACCATTAAGAAATGTTGTTACAAAATTAGTGATTACTATCTTTCTAGCTCTGGTGATTAGGCCAATAGGTGCATGATTACCATTATCAACATGGGCTTCTTGAAGATTTGTCATTAAATCCATTGTCACGCCTCAAAGCGGCAGAGTCGTAACAACCCCGCCATGTAAACCATCTTAAGATAGAAGTTAGCCTTACAACCACTATCTTAGACCTGATCTACACAAGGCGTCCCCAACTAACCCGTTTTGAAATAAACAGTTTGTAATTTAAATAAATCATTTATCTAAAAAAGTGAGGAAATATATATATATACTATAATACAGTTATTGCAATTAAGGTTTACAATATTTCTCTGTAATATATTTCCTAGTTATTACATTATTCAAAAATGAAAAGTTCTAAAGTAAAAGCTTAGACCTTAAAAATATATGTTTGTTCTTTAAATGTTTTTCCTCACTTCCTAGGATCCAGCAGTTGCTAGCTTTGGAGTAGTTATATGCCGCTTCTTAACCAACACATGCACGACGTCTATAGGGATGTGAGCAACCACAGCTCAGTAAGTTAGGATGGAGGACTTAAAACTATATCATACACACAACAAGGTTTTCAATCACTTATTAGGTGCAATATGTGTACAAGCAAATGCCATCGCACGACGTTATCCGGCCCGTCATGAGATTAGAGAAATTACGCCCGCTCTAATCCAGGTTGAGAAGTTGTCATTAATGCAACAGCTTACGACCAAACCCAGGCTTGTGCAATGGAGACCTTGCTCCTCCCGCGACTACCTTCGAACCACTGACTTCACCCTCACCGCGACCTCCTCTCCTGTCACTTAGTTTTGCTAAGGATGAAGAAGGGACCATTTTGCAATCCTGTGCTATCCCTTTCGAAGGGGTCGGTATTTAGCCAGAGAGTCATAAGTTCCCCTAACGGGTTGTCATGCATGTCCGATCATGATTACTGGTCGTATATTTGATTAAGTCCAGTTTAAGGTGATCAATTACTTCATACAACTCATACAATACGTGCCAAAGCAACAAACAGAATCATAACATCACCCATAATCAAGCACATGCACACATCCAACTATCTAACAAGCACAACCAAGCATAATCTTAAGTCTCCAAAATACAGCATCGTATTAATCCCAACTTACCTCGACTCCTCACTCACTCACTTGAGATCCGATTTGCTCAGGCCATCGCCAATCATCTCTATAATACAAACGTGGTTTCAATTTTTCATATAACTATTATAGGTTCATTTTATTCCATAACGCTTATTGTTATGTTTTGTTTAGGGTTTAATATGCCTAATTATCTAGGTCTTAAGTCTTTTATGATTATTCTAAGTTTGGGGTTAGGTTCGGGTTCAATTTCCGCATCAATTTCTAAATTAGGTTTAGGTTCTAGTTCGATTTCTAAGTAATGTTTTATACTCTAACCCTAAAAATCCATTTCAACCCATAATGTGAAATTAATCACATTACTTCTCGATCTCCTAAATATCATCATTACCCCTAGTTAATATTTATTTTACCCGGTACACTTAAATCCGTATTAGTGTACCGAATTCACTCCTAATGTGAGAAATTTTTACATTTTTCATATAATTACATAAATTCAAGTTTCCTATCAGATTTATTGTACATTTTTATTATTATCAAAATATCAATTTTTATTATAATATTTTCTATTTATTATATTTCTAATAATTACATATTATATATTATTACCTTTTATATATATAATACACTTCTAATATTTCTATCACTCTAATTACTATCTCCCAACATTAATTATCATTTCAAAATGTCTAAATTCATCCTAAATCAAATTTTACTCTTAATTACCCTAATTTACAAAATTAACTTAAAATTTACTATTTTTCCCTATTAATCATTTACTACATAATTAACCTAATAATTACATCTAACACCCTAAATGCTACAAGTATCTTATTCCATCAGATTTCAACATCCTAAAACATGTACTTATTCACTAAATTAGTAATTAACCATCTAATTACTTTATTAACCCTAAATTACTCATTTTATACCTTATTTTAAGGCCAAAAAATTAGTTAAAAATTTCGAAAATTAATTTTTGAAAACGGGCTTCATAGCACTATTCTATATTATCTAAGTGATCTACACAAAAATTTTAGGCTTGAAACTACACTCCTAAGGTCATTTATTTCTAAACCGAAACATGTTCGGTTTTGCATAATTTCTTAAGGACCCTATGTCACGAGACATATTTTCATCAAAATAATATTTTTCCTAAAAACTACATACAAAAATATTTCAGAATAACAAAATTCATAATTTTCTAATAATATTTATTATTTTTACAAAATTATACAAGAATCGGGCTGGAAATCGGACTCACCGATCTAAGTGACTCGGGCCACCGTAGCCTTGTTGGCAGGCTTGGGCGCTGCCACCACCGTATGGTGGTGGTGGCCGTCCACTTCCAACTGCTCGTCTGGTGAGGGTTCCCTTTAAAGGCCCTAATTGCATAATTTTTCTTATTTTTTTTCTAACTCAAATTTTTCTCTCAATTTTCGCATCTCCCTAATTTTCTATGATTTCTAACTATCCAAATAAGTTCCTGGATTTTTCTTGCTATTTATAGAGCTTTAGGATAATTATTGTGCATTAAATTAGACAAGATAATTGCCTTATTACTTAATTTTTTGTTTTTGTGTTGCCTAATTCTAATTGGTTAATTTTTCTTTTTCAGATTCTGACTTGCCATGACCAGGTTTGTATCATTCCATACCCTTCTGATTTTTCCACAATTAATTTATAATTTTCTTTAATTATTTACTAAGTTTTTGGCCAATTTAGGTAATTTTGCGTATTTTTATCTACACATAAATACATGCGGGGTACATGTGAACATTCCTAATTATTATTTTGGTCATTCTAAAATTTTTAGTATACATATAATATATCTCTAATAATTTATTAGTTTTTAAATTACATTTTTTGCCTTTTCGGTAATTAACAATTATTATACTTAAAATTTGAAAATTTTATAGTCTCCTATTTTATTACTTATTTTCTTAAATTCAAGTTTACGGGGTCATTTTTACTAATATTTTTAGTTTTATTTTATAATTTAGTTCGATCGAGTTTTTCAACTGATCAAAACCTCGAATGGCTAGTTGTGAGACTTACATCCATCGAGTCTTCAACTTAAAGAGTGCAAGGTGACGTGTCTAACCCATCAAAAATCACTTATACACCACGATTTTTAGTCACCACCCTAATTTGTAGGCATTACCGTTAATCCCCTCCACAATCACAAGTTGTTGTCATACAGCATTTTCACGGAACACAATTAAAAGGTGCAAGGATAGAAAATAACATTTTCACGTCCATTTTTATAAAAATAAATAAATAAGTAATTGAATCATCACGTTGCGATGCTTCTTTGGTTAGGCCTTTGTTCTCTGTCAATCTTGAAACAACTTTTCGCTTCTACATGATTTCCCCAAATGTACAGTAGTAGCATTTGCCATTTGGGCGATTTCACTTTCATGGATTTAAGTGTTCGATTTAATGTTCAACTAAGAGAGTATAACTTTACCTAGGAAGAAGGGTACATTTAAGTGTGGTTTTGACCCTACAAATTTTAAAAAATTTTAATGTTCATGATTAGATGAGTGTTATTCTATGTTTAAAATTTAAAAGACAGGATTTTACTCTTAAAAGTTGTTAAGGATAATTCAAGTTGTTTTATTTAAAATTTATCAAATCTATTTCTTTTATTATCATATATATGAAAAAAAAAAAAGAATGTTTTTGTCATATTCAATGTTTCTATCCTGTAAAAAAAAATTAATAATAATCCATTAAATGATATTTTACAGGCTTGGAGTTATAATCACTCTTTTGAAGTCTCCGTAGATGGACGATTTCACGAACTACTCGAAATTAAATTATTGTTATCATTACTCATTTGTTTATTTATTTATTTATTTTGTTCCCTTATTATTCTTTTTTTTTTCTATTTGGTTTAGGGGGGAAAGCCGTGTTTTCATTAGTTTAGGTAGGCATAATCACTTTTCATTTTTCAAAGTTGAGAAAGGTGATGGCATATTGCAATGACGGGGTCATGTTGATTGATATATTGACCTAATGAAAGTATCAATAGATTAGGTTATCAACGTAGCTCCTGGGCCTGTAAATTCAAAAATCCTCACCGTCTGCCTGCCATAATAAAAGTTCGAAAAATGCCACGTATGTGTACGTGTTGTACATGAAATCAGTAACGTTTTAACATATGTTAGTATTTGTAAAATAGGAATTGTAATTATCCACCGTAGATATATACATGTAGCGTATATGATATACCGAAAATCGTTTTTCTTATAATATATATATATATAAAGAAAAAAAAAAAGCGGAAATCCCCCATCACGAAGACGCTGGAACACATGATATATCTGAACTCTTCGTGCTTCTGTCAAATGACCCAATCTAATCTATTTGTGCATATGTTTTTGTATCATTATCAATGGGGGGTTGTGTCTTAATATTGATAATACGTGTTGAAAAAAAATTCTTTTAATTTTTCTTGTCGGTTCATTTTATCCACGATTGAATTTTTAAGTTGGTTTTACAAAAACACAGTCTCTATTAGGAAATTTCCTGCCCATAAAGGTCTTGTCGGTAGCTTGTCAATGTTTTAACTTTTTTTATGGCTTGAATAAGAAGCCTACATTGGTTGAAAGAGAGGCTGTGTAGACATATATATATATATATATATATATAAACATGTATATATGTATAGACCTTGTAGCTCAGTCTGTTGGGCACCTTTCGGCTATGGACGAGAAACAAGCACCTCGAGCCGTCTCTTGGCAACCACTTTCTGAATAAACAAAACTGTTGTTGGCTATTTTAACTATGATATTCCAACACTCCATTTATTGATATGATTAATGAATAGCATGATAATTGTTACATATAAACCGCTTAAAGGTGCAAAACCACCAATGTAATTCTTTTTGACAGATGCTGAGTACATTAAAAACCTATAGCTTTCAAGTAGGAATAATGCCATTGACATTAAGGTTAATATAACAAATGGTATATAAATTTTATCAATTTGTCCAATTTACTATCTATACTTTAAAAATATTAATTTGCACAAAACTAAAGTTTTCATAGTGACTTTTATCACCTGAAATAACACTATTAAGTTTGCTTATTGATGTAAATATAAAGATGAATCAAAAATTAATTCATGACTATCAATAAATCAAATGATCTTACTTTTTGAAGTGAATTATAACTCACTTCACTTTAACCGGTCGACCTAGCCACTATAGGGTTTAAGAATGATTGACGGCCACCTAGTGAGGGATCACGCAATTTTCTACGAGGGATCACGCAATTTTCTACAACTAACAACTCCTAACCTTCGATTAGCTAATATGTTTGATTCTTGATTCGCCTTTATATTTGTGTGAGCAAATAGATTTAACAGAGTTAGTCTAGATAGTAAGAAAAGACCATAAAAATTCCAATCGAATAGTGAATGAATCATTTCAATGTATAACTAGCAAATTGGATATTTTTTATAAAGTTTAAGTTAACCCTTAATATTAATTAAACTTTAGTTAAAAGTTTAATTTACTATTTAAACTTTTAATTTATTAAATTTAATATACTATTGAAATTTTTGTATCATTGTTATTTCTATTTAGTCTAATCACTAATCAAAGTGAAACGATTGTTACATATATATGCAATATGCAATAACGATAAGATAAAAAATTTCAATTGTATACCAAAGATGACAGGATAAAAAGTACAAGAGAGTAAATTGAATCTTGACCATAATTTAAGTAGTATTGTAAATTACTAAAAATCTATCGTCTGTAAGGATGTGTTTTGTTGTTTTGATAAATGTGTGGCCTGTATTTCTTTCCGTCAAGCAACCGTCATATTTTAGTTAAAAATGGCACGTGAAGCACGTGTTTTAGTAACAAGTTTTTGAGAGTATAGAGGCATAAATGAAAAAAGCTAATTCATTAACTTCTTAAACTCGATTCACGTTTTATTCCAATTCGATTGAATAGTAATCGAGTTGAATTCAAATGATTCGAGCAAATAATCAAACCAAACTCGAGTTTTAAAATACCAAACTAGTTAGACTAGCAAATTTATTTGAGTTTTATATAATTTTTAATATATTTTTAATTTATTTAAATATATACAAATATAATATTGATTAAAAAAAATTTATAAAAAATTTAAACCTAATCAAATTAATCAAGTTAAACTCAAACTTACCATATATATTTTCGAGTAAAAATCCAACTCGACCCCAGCACCATTCAGTCTTATAACATTCGGTTCAACTCAATTCCTTAACTTCCCTAAGACTATTGTTTTGTTTCTCGTAAAGAACTTTTAATTAGGTTTCTTCATGGGCAATATTTCTCGTTTAAACAACCATTTGTACCAAAAAAAAAAAAGAAAAAGAGAAAAACCATTTGTACAAGCCATGTGGATGCCATCAGAATGTTGACAACCTGTACTTAGGTGACAAACATGTTTGATCTAACCAAGCATCAGCAATAATACTTTTGTAATCTGACTTGTCCCTGAAGAGTCTCTACATTATTACAGGAAATTACTCATGAAGGCACCGCAACCGACCAAAATGAGTTTTTTAAGTTCAAACTCAGCATCCAACATCCATGCTGTTGCCTGGACCAGGCTGTCCTGGGACCAAACCAAAGTTAAAAAAGACTTGTTTAAGATGGTTCATGAACCCTTCTATTTTATACCAACAAACCACAACTGCTGGCTCCGAACAACTAGTCAGACGATCAATTGGCGAAGCGCAACGGCGCATTATACTTAATCGAAACAATCTCCTCTGGATTACAAGGTACAAACTGTCAATCATCAAATACACTGATACAGTTGTTTACTAAAACTTTTTTGCGGTCAGCTTACTATTTCTAGTCATAAAGAACATATGGAACAGAATTTTTCTCTCGAGTCTTTTCCTACAAAAGGAGGATGAACAACTAAGTCGGGGTAAAAAAATAAACCGAACAAATGAACATAGGGCAGTGAGCAGAAGAAGAACATCATGTCCTTGGTGAAACAAATAGATAGGGCTACTTCTCTACAAGCGGACCACGATTTTACATAGGAGAGCTTCATCCTATTATTATCTGCAGACCAATTTACATTCCAGGGAAGTGGCTTTGTCTTCTTGCATGCTCGGGAATCAACTTCACTAGCATCTCTGCCGGCACTCCTTTAAGTTCTGATAAGCCATCGCAACAAAAGCGAACAACAAAATTAAGTTAGCTTGTCCTCATACACCACCCAAATAACTTCATACTCAGTATTGCAAAGTTCACTCACCGTGAGCCTTGAAATTGAAAAGTGGCGGAAGAGGACGCCCATTTGGCAAGCGGGTGCTGGGGTCACGTAGCTCATCAAAGAAGGGGTGCACCAAAGCCTCCAGCTGCAACAGAAATGACAGAATGTGTTGATTCAAATTTCGCCAGAACAGCAAGATTTTTCTTGGGTAAAGACCAGTACAGCAAAGATTAATCCACAACAGGACTAAAATAATAAATAGCTCTTATTGTTCAATCCAATGACTAGGAAAAGGAATCGGTTCAAGCATAAATCTTCAGGAATGAATTTACTTTAATTAGATTTAAGACGGTAACAGAACATTGCATATTCAAATTTTTATGTCCCTTGGGACCAATAAACAAGGCAGATAATAAAACGAATTTGCTGCTAGACCAGTCTCAAGAGAAATACTTACAGCAGTGCTTCGAAGGTTTGGAGAGTACTGTAGCAGCCGTGAGACTAGATCAACAGCTTCAGGGGGCATGCGTTTGCTAAATATCTGGAAATAATAAAACATTTCTTGAACACAATGATCTTCAATATCCAATCAATGAGAACAAAATGACCAAGTATGACTTCATACCTTGTGCCATGGATGGGCTTTTATCTGTGGAAATTTAAATTCATTGTAGTTGGGATTCATGCACTTAATTTCCTCCCTGGTTGGTGTACCCAAAACCTGCATGTGCATGCCAAAGAATATCAGGAGAAGCAACTAGATATTTGGAAAAATCTATCAGGCAAATGAAACCATAATCCATTAATAACTAGAAAATAAAAATAATCCCATTGTTCTTAGCAAGGATTGACAGGGATATGTAAAGGCTCTAAGTTATCAATGCCATAAATTTAGCATAATTTAGCATCAGATATCAAATTCCTTGCAGCATTTGCAAGAAGTCATAAAATAAGTTGGCTGCAAAGAATGCTAATATGATTATTATGGTAAGTATCAAAGAATGTTACCTTTATAATTTCTACAAGCTGATCCACTCCACTTTCACCAGGAAATAGGGGCTGTAATCAAGAGAAGATTTAGCTAGGTCCTGAGCAGATATAAACTTCAGATGTTTCAGTGAAAATAAGAAACCTTAGAAAACAATGGAAGAGACCAACCTGACCAATGAGTAGTTCAGCAAGCACGCATCCAGCAGACCAGATGTCAATCGCTGTGGTGTATTCAGTTGCTCCAAATATAAGTTCAGGTGCACGATAATACCGAGAGCAAATGTAGGATATATTTGGCTCTCCTTTCACCTGTCAAGTACAATTCAGATTCACTTCAAAAAAGATATTACAAAAAGCATGGTCCTAGTACTTAGTAGTAGTGAAAATCGCTAACCAACACTTTTGCGCTCCCAAAATCACACAACTTCAGCTGGTGAGTATGAGGGTTGACCTGTTAAAAGAAAACGGGTAAAGACAACATCCAAAATGAAAATGAAATAGATCGAGAAAGCAATGTAGCAAGCACACATCCAAAAAGTTAAGGACTCTAAATGTAACTCCTAGAATTTCCAAATCAGCACTTCTGATGTTAAGGACCCTACATGCCCTACCTCATTTACAAACAAACCTATCGATGCAAATAAGAGTCGTACCAAGACAATCATTATCCTTTTTCAGAAATCAGATAAGGGACTAAGAATATATGATGTCTTACAAACTTTTTTAAGAACTTCCTACATTCAACAGTCAGATCAAAAAGTAGAATATAAACAAAACAAGAGTTCAAAATGCTATGTTCCATGTCATACCAACAAATTCTGAGGCTTTATATCCCTGTGGCACACTCCTATGCTGTTATGTATGTAAGCAAGTGCTCTACATATCTGTCAACAGATTAGGGGGGAAAATCATGTTACAAGGTACATAATTGAGTAAAACATAACAACATTATTTGATCTGTAGTTAACATATCCTGAAAGATTTTGGAATCTAAAAAGAAAACTAAATAAGAGATCAGAACAGCACAAACCTGGTAAGAATAGAGCTTTACATAAAGTAGTGGCATTTTTTGGTTCATTTTGTTGTAGTGTTTGATCACACGGTGGACAGTCTCAGGTACATACTCCAATACTAGGTTCAAGTAAAGCTCATCCTTTTCAGTTGTTGAGAAGAAACAATGCTTTAGCGATACAACATTGGGATGGTCAAGCAGGCGCATGGTTTGAAGCTCCCTATTCTTGTACCTCTTGTCCTGAAGTACCTTTTTAATTGCCACTGTTTCACCGGTCTCCAAGCATTTAGCCTATACAGAAAATCAAATTAGATGTAAAAACCCACCATGTTTATTATACAGGCCATACATCCAAGTTTGACTACAAGACAAAAATATGAAGAAATACTCACCTGGAAAACTATTCCAAACGAACCTCGTCCAACAGCACGCTCAGCCATATAGCTTATCGTCTGGAATGCACCAGAACAATGCAACAGAGATGACAGTATTTTCTTAACTTTGTTAGTGATGCATTATTTTGCTGAAACATTGAACTAGGATTCAATCTTTAGATGCGGATCCATAAATTAAAGACAATCACCTGCTTTGGCTGGCCGTTTTTGCCACCAATGGTTGTAACAATAATATGACCAGCTTCTGCACCATTACCGTCAATAACAGCCGCATCCATATCCTGCAATGTGCATCCAAGAGACAAGATCAGCATTCAGCTTGTAAAAAATAAAGGTTACGGAACATAGGAAAATCACATGTTACCTTGTCGTCTCTAATTTTCATGTCATTCATCTCCTCAGGCAACCTATCAACACCGGTGGTTGTATTTCCATTGTGGTCTCTTATTCCAGAAGAAGGAACCATATTTATAGAAGCCATAGGAAGGGAAATAATAAGACGGCAGGTTCAATTTTAGAGGGAAAAAAAAAAATTTTTCCTCTTCGAAGCGTCAAATCAATGATTCAGCTGCAAGCCACAACAAGGATCACTTAAGCAATTAAATTGCTCTCTCGGATCGAAATGGACAAACAAACGACTTGGTCAAGGAACATGAAAAAAGGAATTGGGGAAAAATTAAAGAGACCAGGATCTTTACATACAATCATATGAAGCGGATCAGAGTAAAAACAGATGGAGGAAAAAAAAATAATATAGAGCAGATAAACCGTCACCTATTCGAAAACTGACCTAGTATAAAAAGGCAGATTTGGTCAAGAAAATCGCATAGAATACATGTTTCAGTTTTACCCAGACAAAGTTCTGACGAGTCCTGTTGATTCCCCATTCTAATATGACTGAATGAATTAGATAATGAACTACAATTCTAGTTAAGGATTTAAAAAAGAAAAAAAGAAAAGAGGGGCGTGCTTTCCTTGTAACTAAAGCTAAGAACCATAGTGAAAAGGTCACATACTTGTGAGAGATCCAAATCACTTCTCACTAGAATGAAGAATGCTAACAACACATAGATCAGTTAATACATGTAGTAAAAATAAAAAATAAAAATAAAAGGTTAAAACTTTGAAGCTAGCAACACAACCATATGTTAACTTTCTCAGCAGCAAAAGCAGAAAATAGAAAAAAAAAAAAAATTACCCAAGAAAGAAAATGACTTACAAATCCTAGAATAGATCAAACCCAATTCAAATCAGACAAATCAAAAGCTACAAACGTAGCAAAACTAGAAACAACAGAAAGAACTAAAGCAACAATACAGAAGGGTATCCTTATTTACCAGTAAAGTTAAGATCTTTGTGCTAGAAAACCGTATAAGCGCCTGATTCATCACTGAAATGTCAAGAAAACAAGAAGAAGTGGGTAAAACTGGATCTAGAGTGAAGTGGGTAAGTGAGATATAGATGGGTTTTTCAGTATTTAAGGATCCAAAACTTGGGTTGGTGTAAAAAATTGGGTGTTTTTGAAGTTTTTTTGGGGGTTTCTTCTTGTGTTTTGGTTTTGGTGTGAAGCTTGGCTTTTTGTTAGGAGGGATAGATGGTGGGGAGTGGTGATTGACAGTCAACAGCGACAGGAAGCTCAAACATTTATGTTGTTTTCAATTCAATAGGTTTTCAATTTTCATTTTTATTTATTTATTTTGGTTGTTTATTCATTTGCTTTGATTTTGGAGTCCTTGCTTTCTTTTGACAGTCTTCTTTCTTTTTTGACCGTTCAAAGCCTCGGGTCCACCACCTTCACTTTTATCCTATCTTTTCTTTCCTAGTATTATATTCATGCTATCATTATTTGGAATGATAGTAAGGTTGATGCCATGATCACATTGAGGTTAAGAATTAAGATGTCAAATTATTACTATTTTTTCGATAATTTATAAAGGTCAGAAGTCACTTATTAATGGCATCCTAATAATAATTTGAAAAAAAAAAAAGAAAAGAATTGTTTTCTCCTTCTATTATTTGATTCCATGCTTAGACATTATTCCACTCTTATTTACTTTTTTATGTACATTTTAAATCAATGCGTGTTTTTCTTTCTCTTCATTCAAAGAAAATTAATACCATCTTTACTACGCCTACTATGGCTATAATTCTAAAAGAGCACTTCATACTTCACAAGGTTACGGTCATTGTGTGAATAAAACCGTTAAAAATGAACCTTTTTTTGTTTTATTATTTTTTTCCAATGAACAAACTGGTATTATTGGTTCAAATCGTCAAGCATAACAATTGGATCAATATAACTTTAATCAAACAAAGAATTGAACTAATCATCAAGCTGATTAGAAATAAAAGGAAGACGAGGATCATATACCCAATTCATAGGACAAATCTTATGCCTAGTGTGGTAAGCTACTCAATCTGCCACCTTATTAACATGTCAACGTACTGAGACAACTCAACTTTCTGGAATTACGGAATAAGAGATTGTATATCCAACGCAATATTAGGAATTTACCAATGAGTATTAGATTTGATTTTATTATCCGAAATCCGTTAGTATAGTCCAATTCTACCACTATTCGGTGCCATCCCCTTACTAGAGCTAACTTTAATGCAACGAGAACCATTGCGGCTTCTACTGCTTGTGTTGATGAAGCACTAACTTAACTTCTTGTGTAAAACCTCCAATAAGAATGTTTAAAGAGTTTCTAGCAACAAATTAATTATAAGATAATTACAACAGAAGGGTTTAACATTTAAATAGAAGTTCAATTAAGATATCAACATTTCAAAAAATTTAAATAAGATATTATCATTTCGAAAAATTCAAATAAGTGATCAATATTTCACAAAAAAATTTAAATAAGAGATTCATAATAACTAATTTATAAAATTATTTGAACTACATTATAAAATATTGACATCTTATATAAACTTATTGAAATATTGATATCCTATTTGAACTTTTTGAAACGTTAATCTCTAATTTGAATTTATCCATAAACATTGATTCTAATCCTAAATTCACTTTTGGCAATAGGTATCTATTTGTCTACTATTGCCTTAATTTTTAAACTATCACTAACCAACCAAATAGACCCCTTAGAGAAAGGATTTTACCCTTAGAGGATTCCGACCCATCCTTAAGAGATACAGATTCTATACTAGCTTGCAAAAAGGAAAGCTAAGAAAATTGATGTCGTTCAAACATATGTGCCTAAAATGAATTTTCATTATTGCACAACCTCTAAGCATGTTCTATAAGGACATCCAAATTAAAGGCATCTAAATCTTTAAATCATAAACCCATGTGATTAGCTTTCTCCTTACTTAGTTAGTGTATCTCCTTCACTCCACCAAAACTATACGAATAAGTAGATTTTCCTTTATACAATATTTAAGTTCAAACTTGAAAAACATGTATACTTAAAGGCAAAATCCCTTCCCAAGCTCATCATTCCTTCAAGTGAAAAATGTAAAATATATGAGAAATCATCTACCCTAAATAATATGCTAAATATAGTACAAGCTATCTTAATTTGATTTAACATTTGCTTAAACTTATTTCAATAATAATTGACTTGAGCTCAAGTTCCATATTCTATAGCTGGACTAGTCATGGGCTTAATTAAGCTCAAATCAAGTATAAATGTTGTCAAATTTGAATGTAAGTTTCAATATTATTTCAATTAGAGGGAAACTAACTTCATTTTTTACGGATTGAATTTACATGAACCTAATTGAGTCAAGCTTCATCTCCTTGGATGCTACTTCAAGTTAAGATAAAGCTTTGAAATTTGCATACGGTTTGAGCTCTTGAGTCAAATTTGAGTAGAAGCTCTAAAATTTACAGTCAAATTCAAGTTTGAGCCAAACACTTAACTCAAATTGACTTGTTCATAACTGTAATATATAGATAATCAAGTCATGTTAGTTTGTTAGTCATACACAACAAATTTAATCTTCGCACCATTAGTGATTTGATTATCATGTCCTTAAGGCTATAGTAAAAACTTTGAATTTTTTAATTTCCCCCTTTCTTTGCTAATTGACTATGTACATTATCGTTGCAATATTAAGATTGATGTCATAAATAATAATTAAACTTAAATTCATTTGTAATTTACAAGTTACAAGTTTTAAGTGTCTAGTTTTATATTCAATCGAAACTTTAAATGTCTTTAGTACCTTTCTTAGCACTATTAATTGATGTGGAATTTTAAAGTAATAGATATGTAAAATATACAAGCTTATCATTAAAATAACCAAAATCCCAATAATTTCATAACAAAAGAACCATATATAGATATTATAAGATTTTTAATGTCATGCATTACTAATGTGGCATACAGTGTAATGTAATGGTTACATATCATGACACATGATACATCAAAAAAATAAAATGTTTTTATTAAAATAAAGTTGCCAAATTATGATCATTTTAAATATAGTAATAAATTAAAATTATAATTACAAGAAGAAAAAAAGTTAAGAAATTTAAAACATTTTCTAATTTTGCACCTAATAATTCAAACTTTATGGCTTTTAGGTGATTGTAAATAAATTGACTAATTCCACTTACTCTATACCTCTACAAGTTGGGTGTTCTAAGATAGCGCGGACATACATCCAAGAGATAGTTTGACTCTATGGAGTGCTATTATCGATTTTGTCTTATAGAGACTCCTACTTTGTTAGTAAATTTCAAAGGAGTTTGCACTAAGTTTTGGGGAAAGAGATTATACTTTAGTAATGTTTCCTACCCCTAAATGGATGAACAAATTAATAAAATGATTCAGATCATAAAGGAAACGTCGAGAGCCTGTGCTTTGGATTTTAGTGGAAAATATGATAATTACTTGTAGCTAGTAAAGCTTGCATGTAATGACAACCTCTAAGCTAAGATTCAGATGGTGCCTTGTGAAGCTTTGTACAAGAGAAGGTGTAAATCCCCCACCTACTAAGACAAAATCGATGAAAAATATTCTTAAGGCAAATCTAGTACAACAAGTTATTGGTAATAATAAGTTATCGAGTAGAGGATATTAACCACCTAAAACAAATATGAGACCTACATGGTTAAAAGAAGAAAGTCCTTGAAGTTTGAGGTTAGAGAGCATGTCTTCTTCGAATCATTACCAACTAAAGGTATTGTTTGGTTTAGGTCAAAGGGAAGTTGAATCCATGATATATTAATTTGTTTGAGATCTTAGAAAGAGTCGAACATATTGCTTATCGATTGGTTCTACCCCAAGATTATGAGGAGTTCATGATCTCCTCCATGTTTGTCTTTTAGGAAATTATGTACCTAACTCAAATATAGTTATTCAATTGACTTAATTAGATGTTCAATCAAATTTGATGCTGATTATCTAATCAAGCTCATAGATAAGAAGGAGATCTTGAGAGACATGGTTGTTAAATATGTTTAGGTGCGACAGAGTGGTTAAGTAGAACGTACAATAATATGGGTATTGTAAGACACAATGCAGAAGCAAATATTTGGAGCTTTTCTAGACTTTTGAGGATAAAATTTATTTTAAGGGGGAGAGTAAAACGACATAATTCAACAAGGCAATTAATTAATTAAAAAGAGAATTTTCAAGGTTCAACTATAAAGAAATTTTTTAAGTTAAGGAGTGAAATTTAAAAAATAACTAGTTTTTCCTTATATCTAATTTCAACAAAATTAGTTAAATTAAGTATGGTAAAGTGTCAAGAAACCTTTATAAGGTTTAAAATAGTACTTAAGTGAGTAAAACCCTCTTTGGAGTATTGTAGTACATTTTGAGCTAGTGGACCCCACAAAAGAATCAACCTAGAGTTTTTTTCCCGGTCTTTTGTTTAAAATGAACTTTGTCACCATCCCTTCCCTCTAAAACCCTCATTTGCATCATCTATCCTTTAAAATCCCAAAACCCTTTAAACAAACCCTTGGTTTTACTTTAAAAAGTGACTAATCTTTCTATATTATCTTATTTAACGTAAGATTTGATGAAGTTGAAACTTTATAAGCTAAGGGTAAGTTTTATCAAGATTTTTCAAATTTCAACCAATTTTCTTAGTTAACCTTTGAAAATAACTACTTAAAAGTTACTTTCATTAGGAGTTTTAGAAATTTATTTTTTAAAAAAAATAAACCTTTCTAATAAAGCTACAATGAGGCGACAATTTTAAGCTTGAAGCTAAACTAGGTTCTTTTAAGATAAGTCTTCAATCCAACCCTTAGTAAAATAAAGTATTATTGTGATTTAGGTAAACACGATGTATAAGTAGTTAATCTACGGCCAGAACCACACATGCAAGTTTCCTTGCATGTAGCTCGTAATGCTTTGTTGATGTTTTAAAGATGAAAAGAGTGTTATCTTATGCTTAGAGGTTGTACTATGCCATGTTCCAATGTTTTATTATTAAAATTGTGGGTTTAATTATAAAAATGTGCAATCTTTCTAGCCAAATGTGGTTAAAAGCATGTTCGTTTTGAAACATGAAGTTGGTAGTGTAGTGGTGAGGTTGATTTTGATGACTCCATTGTTGTTGGTTGATCGATGGAGTTTAGAAATGTTTAAAACCTACTTAGAGTTGTTTAGGATCAAAGGTTTAATCAAATTGAATAACATTGAGTTTTGAAGACAAAATTTCTTCCTATATCATGGCACGTATTCAATCATGGAGTACAATTTGTTTGATTTTGATATAACTTAGCAATATAAGTTGTTATATTGAATTTTAGGAAATTATGATTGATAGAAAGTGAATTGAAACAAGAAGCAGCATGGTCAAATGAGGTTGCTTGTTGCTATGGATACTAGGGAGAATTTGAGGATTAATTTCCTCTAATTTGTGTTATTTGACTCAACTCAATATTAATTTTATAGTTCTCTCATTGATTATAAGTTTGAGTTGATAATTTTGATGATGTATGATGCACAAGAAATGAATCGTCTTCATTTACTTTCACTACAACAAAAATGACATTTAGCTACTTTATTCTTAGCTACCAATGCCTTATAATAGCAAAATGTCATTTTTAGCTATCAAATTAGTCATTGATAGCAAGTACATTTAAAGGGAAAATTTAGCCTTTTAGGGAAAATCATTTGACTACCAAATCGGTAAATTGGTAGCTAATTATCATACATATAACTACCAAATCTTATTGTTTGCTACCATTTTGCAATACTTTTAGCCACCAAATTTAATAGCAAATGACATGGTTTCTAGCTACTAAGAGATATTTAGTAGTGGATAGCAATAGTTTTAGCTACCAATTGCTTTATTTGCCATTACTTTTTAGGATGTTATTAGCTACCAACATTTGGTAGCAAAAGGCATGATCTTTCACTACCAACAAGAATTGGTAGCATATACCCTTTAGCAACTTCTCAACCACTACCAATTATAAATTGATAGCTAATACTCTCGGCTATTAAATGTTCACCTTTTAGCTACCAATTATGGTGGTAGTTAAATGTTAAATTTGTTGTAGTGTTGTTTTAATTTTTCTCAATTTATACCCTTAAAATATTATCATGTAACAAGTAATCAACAGCTGAAATTATAAAGAATATAATTATGTGATGATGACATCACACGACATTTAAAAAATCTAGACAATTTCAACCATTAATTTGTAAATTGAGGAAAATTGAAAGAATGGTAAATAAAGAGGATTTAAATCTTGATGCATAGATGTTGATTTTCATGTTTGAGCCTTTGCATTTAGTGACGTACTGAATGAAATGCATTAAGTGAAGTGTTTTCCAAAAAAATCTAGCTTTTATGCTTAATTTCAAAAAATAATCTTGATGTTTAAATATGTTTATTTGATGATCTTTAAATGCTCTTGGATGTTTGTATGAACATTCAAAGTATTCTTACAAAAAAAAAAAAACACTTTTTGATTTATTCTAAAGACCCAAATTCATCAAAAACTTATTTTTCAAGAAAATTTTAACTAATCTAAACTCCTAGCAACTCTATTCTCTCTCTCACACACACATACACACGTAGCGGCTTCACAAACTGTAGCATCTAGAGGGGCGGTTGCATCTTTTCCCTTCATCCAATATAATTTAATTGACAAATTTACTGTTGTTGATTTCAATAAATGTAGATCTACCGCTACCGAGTTTAAATTTGTCTTTTCTTATCATTAAACCATCAGTATTACAATACTACCTATCATAACTCTACATCTACATATATGCTTTGTTTGAAAATCGTAGTGATCAGGTTGAGATTCGTTGTGATCAGGTTGAGATTTGTTTGATAATATTTTCTAAAATAATAGGTTTTTTTTATGGATTTGTTTATTTTCTTTTTCTTTTTGTTATCCCTATGTACAATTATGTTTCCTCTTTTGTGGATTTATCACTCTTAGCAATTGGGTGAGTTTTGTTCTCCTTAAAAAAAAAAAATTAGTATTACCTATGTGAGATGTTATGATGCTTGAAGAAATATGCTTATTTATTCTGCTAGGTCTTCATAACTTCAACTCTTTATATGTTAGTTTTTATATATTATTCAGTTTGATTGATGTAATTGTTTCCACTAGTAAAAAAAAAAAAAAAAAGGATTTTAACTAAAGGCATTTTTCAAATAGAGTTTAGAAGGTAGAATTTATTTTGATCATCAAACACAAAAAATTCAAGGAACATGAACAACAAATTTGAATGAAATATTTAGAGCTTGAACTTGCTCTTGTTTGATCTTATTGGAGGATAGACACTAATAAAGGAAAATATTTGTGAATAAAGTAATAGAAAAATATCATAATAGAGCTAAATAAAATTATTAGTAATAATTATAATAATTATATTAGTAAATTAATAAATTATTTTGAGACGACCAAGGATCGATTCATGTCCTATAAACTAACCTTTAAAGATTGATATTTTCATTTTATTATTTCTATGTTATTAGATATTTAATATTAGTTTTTAGTTAGGGCAATCGAACCCATTCTCATATGAGCTCCAGGAGGTTCATTCATGATCATTTTAGATTTAAGGGTTTTTCAATAAGGTTCCATTTTAATATTATATTCTAGATATTATTCGTTAAATACTATTAATTATTTATTTTATTAATTTATTTTATAGATAATTTAACAATTATAGGTAGTTTAGCAGTTATACCCAGTTGGCAACATTAATCAATATTGGCAAGAGTCTTAACCTTTTCTACAGCCATGAAAAAGAGATTTTTCAATTTCGCATCGAGTGGAAATATGAAGTGTTGTTAAGATTAGTGTGTATATTCTTTGTAGCAAACAATTTTTCAGTTTTTGACGTGTCATCCTCTTGTCTTATCAATTCCATAACAATTGTGGCAACAATTCTATTGATTTCAATTGATTTTGCGTAATAAAATTGAGTCAATTCCTTATTTAATTATAATTGTGATGTCATATCAATTGTAATTAAACAATAGTTGGACTTAATTTTATAGTGCATCATATATCTATAATTGAATTGGTTATATCCTTTTAATTTTCAGTTCAATCCTAAACACATAAAAATTCATAAGAATCAAATAAATTAAAAAGAAAAAACCATAAAAATTTTATCATTCTTATTTTGTGTAAAACCCTAGCATTAATAATGGATATGGATTTATCTCGTACCATTGATTGTTCCTGTTGCCCTTGATAGCCCATTGGGACGAGACCCCATAATGCCCTCATCTTCTTGCTCTAGAATCATGAGCACTTTCCTTTTACTTTATTCAAATTTCACTTAATCATGTATTATAAATGATTCCGATTGTTGCATTAAAAAAAAAAAAGCATTCTAGAGTCATGAGCACTGTCCTAGTACTTGATTTGAAATCCATTTAATTATATATCATAAATGATTATGATTGTTGCGTTAACTTAGGCTAAGTATAGCATGACGTGTGTGCTTGTAGTTACTAATGTACCTCACTTTTAAATTTTCATAGGTGAGGTAAGGTCTCTATGTGCACTTTGCATACGATTCATATGGTCACGACTTCAATGAATTTTTGGGGATTAATGGGGTCTGATTATGCCGACAATGCTTAGTTGCACTATTTTTATCTTGCCTTTACTTTGTATTTACATTACATAAACTGTATTCCCTTACCGTTACAGTTGCAGCATGGGACTCCTATTTGTATTTGGGACTGCATGGATTTTGATACTGTTTTCAACCTGCAAGCCTTGGTTACTGTTTCTTTCTTCTTCTTCTTTTTTTTTTTATATTTTTTGAACAATATTGAAGCACAGTATTTTTATGGATATCAGTACTTACATTTCATGATCTCTAAAATTATTTTCAAGTTTTCTTTTGAATTGCAATCTTGTTACAACCTTTCGATTTTCCAAAATTAAATCGAGGATTTCATTAACTTAGAATTTGGGTGGAATGGAACCCATAATATTGATAGAAAGCCTTGGAAGTATAACAAAACTTAGCAGGTGAAATTAAAGATTCAGATTCTAATATTGTCTAATATTTAAAAAGAAATAAATAACTAAAACTAATGCCGGTGACTAACTTACAAAAATTTAACAAATAAGGATAGAAAGGGTGTGACAAAAAAAAAAAGAAAAAGAAAAAGAGGATAGAAAGAGAGAGAGAGAGAGAGAGAGAGAGAGATGAATCTCTACAATAATAATTTTATTCGACAATGTCTGTCCGGCTGTCCTTTGTATACAGCGTCCAAATCTAAGCCTTAAGAAAGTTATCAAATAAAATAAAAGATTTAGATTTTAATATGAGAAAAAAAAAGATATAATTTAAGTCATTCACATTTACTTGTTTTTCTATTTGAATTATCAATCTTTATTTTCTTCTATTTGATTTCTCAACATTTTCAAAACCTTAAAAAAAAAAGATTTTCATCAAATTTATTAAGTTTGATTTCAATTATTTCTCCTAATTATGCTTCGAGTGAATGGTGCCTTAGAGAGCTTGTCCAAACTCTCAAATGTAAGACAACTGGCCAAATTGTGATACCCATCTTCGACAAAGTTACACCATCAAGTGTTAGAAATCAAACCAGCCAATTTCGGACGGGCTTTTGTCTCACACCTAAAGAAGTATGACTCTGGTGATATCCAAACGTGGAGGAAAGCACTCGAGGAAGTTGCATCGATGAAAGGATTGGAATCGAACAAAATTGCAGATGGGTAATTATATTCTCATCTTTTTAAACATTAGATGACGTGTGGTTAATTTAATTGTTACCTTCAGTATGGTATAATAGTTTTTATATTGCTTATTTACTGGATTCCTAACATGGATATTTGACATATAGGCATGAAGGAGTATTGGTAAAAAAAGATATCCAGAAAGGTTTTTAAAAAATTGAAGAAAGCCAATCTTGTTGTGGAGTACAATATCATACAGACACTATTATAGAATAGGGCGTTCCTAAAGCATCTGACCAAGTTGAAGTTCTATTAATTCAAGGAATTTAGCAAAGCTTATCTACAACAATTTCTCTACTCAATATGATCATTGTAGTTTCCTATCGGATGTCCGTTAAAGATCAATAGACAATAAAAGTATGGTGGATTTGCAAAAGTAACTCATTTCAAACATTTTAGAACAAACATGGGTAGAAGACATTACATCTATTGCGGAGGGAGTTGGTATTGTAAAAGAAGGATTTTGAGAAAAGAAAGTTCTCATTTTAATTGGTGATGTCAACCATAGAGATCAACTAAATACTCTAGCACGAGAGTAATTGGTTTAAACCAGGAAGCTTACTTATTATTACCTCAAGGAATAAAGATATTTTGAAGAAGTGGGATAAAAAGTTGAATTATGAACTCAACGGATTGGATCTACAATAATCTTTCCAATTGTTTTGCTATTAAACCTTATAAAAATGACTCCTCGGCGTCCAAAGCCTCTTACACTTCAACTGAGTTGAATGCCGAACATTAATCAAGGTCCGAATGTCCACTGACTTATCCCTAAACAAGTCGGCGATATCGAAATCACAAGAAGACCCTTCTATGCTAAGCAACTGAGCACCTAACCTCCCGATCAACCGAGCTAACCCATGTCCTTGTTTCTACTGAGCTGTCCTGAATGCCAAGCCATGTAAAGTATTAAGGTCTTATCCATCCTAAGAGCTACCTAAGCATTTCTTCTTACATGTCAGGACCACAAATTCCCTGCCAGCGCATGTCTCTCACACAGGATCACCTCTATTGATTCCATTGTCTATTTTATCCTTTTAACAATGTATTAGGAATTTCTTTGTAATTTTCCTTTTGTTTTTTTCCCATTTGTAAATCTTAGGAGCCAAATATATAAGCCCCATTTTGTAAAGTAGTAAACATCATCTTCTTATTGAATATTGAATACACTTGATATTTTTCAGAGAAGTTTATTTTTTTTTTAACTCTTATCTATTCTATTTTAATAAAAACTAGTAGCGAGTGACTATCGCCGCATTATATCAACATAGTAGTTAGCTATAGGACTAATTGATATATCATATCCTACTAGTGACTCTTGAGTTTGCTAAGTTTTGCTTTTCTCATGTTGTTCTTGTTATGGTGTGCTCTTGCATATATGACCTTAAGGCGCATCATATAAACTTCGTAATAGTCCACAATAATTAAGTTAATAATTAATTTCTAATGTTATTATATCTTAGTGATATAAATACCAATTTCTAAACGAATAGACACTGTCCAAATCTCCCATTCCCCAGATTGTAATTTAGTTGGCAAAAAAGTTATAAAATTAAATATAGGGAAAAAAAAAAACCCTAAACTTTAACTTATGTGTAATTTGTTCTCCTAAATTTTCAAAGTGTGGTTTTTTATCTTTAAACTTTCATAAATTGATAAATAATCTTTATAACCCCTTTAAACTTTAATTTTAGTGTGTAAACACCCACTAACACCAAAATTAAAGTTTAAGAAGTTATTTTATGAATTTATGAAAATTTAATAACCAAATTAAAAGTTTAGAGGGACAAATCACACTTAAGTCAAAGTTTACGAAGGGTTTATATAATTCCCACTTAAATATATTTATCACATAATATAAGAAAAATAAAATAAATGATATAATACAAATAAAAATAATAAAGATTACAAAAAAAATTATTGAAATTAGGAAAAGGGTTTAAAAATTTGTGTATACCTCGGCCATCATGGCGGACTAGTCCAAGGCTAGTCGGAAAATTAATGCATATTCAAGATGGATAAAAAGTTTAATATATATGTATATATAATGGATTTTATTTTTGTAAGGTTTTGAATACAAAGAGAACTCAAATAAAAGGAGAAAAGAAAAAAGTTTAAAACCCAAATAGAGGAGTGTGCAAATATTTAAAATTGAAATAATTTAATATCAAGAAAAGTAAAAAAAAAAACTAATCGTAATGATTTCAACAAATAAAGGCAGAAGGGAAAAGTAATCATAAGCGCCCGCATTATTTTTGTCAATGGTTACTCATCATTGGTAGGAACTCACTGTCCTCACCTCAGCTCCGTAAATTATTTTTTTCTTCAGTAGTGTTGATTTTTGCTTTATTGAAATAGAATTGATATTCTCCTTCCATTATTGTGAAATAGCTATTAGTTTATTTGGTTTGTAAACAATTATTCCAGAATTAATACCTATTCTACGGATGGGATAGATAAAGAATTTCTACTTCTTGCCTTGGCAAAATAAATTGCTATTTTTGTGTAGTATAATATTTATTGCAGAAACATCGTGATCATAAAACAAAACAATATATGTAGTTTTGTTATTTCTTTTTAATTTTATTTAATTTTAGTGAACCAAAAGCCACGTAAATGTTATGATGATGACCTAATCGTCACTGTTGAATAGTGAACTTGTTCTCTTTGTTTATAGGATACTTCGTTTTGCCAGCCCTCGGTGACAATATCTGAATAAAAGCAATTACAAGCGAATAACATTTTAGAATCATGCCTAAGTTTATTATCAACCCTTTTAGGGGAATATACCCAATCGTAATTATTGATGTTTTAGCTTTTAAATAAGTAAATTAAGAGATTAAGACTGTAATAATCTAATGGTATGAATATTAATCTTTTAATGAGATAGGTCAAATTCAAATCTCCTTTCCTTTATGTTATAATATAATGAAAAAAAAGATTGAGATGATTAATGTTCTTGTGTATGCATACCTCGGAGAAGCCATCGTCCATATTTTACATGAATCAACTAAGAGATTAGCTTCTGATTGCATGACTATGGTAAATAATTTTTTCATATTTATGTCACTTAAAATATATTATTTTGTACAAATTATAACAATATTATCTACGGTCACACCAAAAAACTGCTTAAAAAGGTTGGTAATTTATTTAAAAAATATCTTCTTAGAGTTTATTTTCGATTTTCGCACTTAAATTTGCTCTTACTAAAAATGATATCTTGGCCAACTGTATTAGAACACATCAAATTCGATTTATGTATTGAGAAGTTAATGTCTATACTATTAATTTAGAGGTATTAATGATCCGTCATAACGGTAAGATGACCAAATGTAACTTGTACTTTTTGAGAATGTAAAGGGAGGGAGGGACCAGGGGTGAGCGATTATCAAGATTACTATTGAAAGGAAAAAAATTAATTGTAGTGATACTTCAGGTGAATTAAAAATGGCATGCAACTATCAAATAAAAATATAACACATAACAATAAAGAAATATTTTTCTTTAAAAAGTATTAAATATATTTTTATATATTAAATTTTTATTAATATTTATACTTTTTTTTTTAACAGAAACAAATTTAGAAAGGCTTTCATAAACTTTGTTTGTGGCCCATTTGCTTCTGTCGAAAAGACTGACTTTGTGAAAATCGATAACGTAAGAAGTAGGGTCGTTGAAACTTTCTGTTTTAGCCTTGGCGTAAACTTAGACCTTATCAAATAAATAGCATGTGATGCAAGTAGAAATTGCTTGGATTGGATGATACGGTCCGCAGCAAAAAAAAAAAAAAATGTTGATAAGAGAACACACACAACACACACGCATCAGGACCACAAAGGAAGAAGAACCACCTTAGTTGGTCAGCACCCACGTGGTCTGACCATTGTTTCTTCCTTTCAACAACCCATTGTGTTGGTCGTTCGGCGGGTGCAAATCATTGAATGATTTTAGGCAACCTTACGCGGTGTTGAGTGTATAAAAAGAATTGGATAAAATAAATATAAGAAAAATTAGATAATATAAGTTTATTATATTATATTTGATTTGTATAGTATTAAATATAAAATTTATATTAAAATATTAATTATTTATATTATAAATAAATATATTTTTTTATAATATTTAATGAAAATAATATTAATTAACTTAACATTATATCGTGGATGGGTATTTTGGAGAATGTAAAATATTTTTATTTTTATTCAATAAATTTCATTTTTATATCATGATATGATATAGATAGGATAAAATTTAGATTTTTTATCCAATCATCAACTTAATTTTTTTTATCCAATCACTAAGTAAAATTATTAATTAAATATAAAACAAAATATTTTATCTAATTAAATATTATAAAAATTACGTAACTAAACTCTAGTTTAGCTTAGCAGTATAGCTGAAGTTAGGAGCGGCAAACAGTCTCTTGCTATCTGGGTTAGCAATTAGTCGGTTCCCCTCCACCCATAGAAAAAGCACAATTGAATTGTGGAGGGTCGGTTAGTCCAAAATTGCCGAATTTTTAGTTTCAATTTCCACAAATTTCACTTTGCAATGCAATTGTGTTTTCTAGTAGGAACGAGTTTCAATTAGAACTATCCTGTGAGCAGTATTTTCTTTTTCTAGCTAACTCTATATGACGTGAAAGATAGAAAATTACACTCCATTTGAAGTTCTAATTACATGATCAGCTGATAAAAAACCAATTAAAGGATTCGGGCGATTCAAATCTTGAAAGCACATGCTCAACTACTTTTTTGCTTGAAATGAAATGCAATTCAATCCGCACATGCTTTGACTCTCCTAATAATTGAAGAAGATGAGCATAATTCAAAGCCATTAAAAACACATGAATTTTCATTTTTTTTCTATTTTAATGTCTAAACTTTAAATTTATTTATTTTAATACTTCTAACTTTTTAAATAATATAAATTAATATATTTGTTATAACGGTCATTATAAAAAATACTTATTTATTTCATTTTAAAAAATTGAAGCATCAAAATAAAATTCGAGCACTAAAATAGAAATAAAACAAAAGTTGATATACTTATATTATTATCTTATTATTTTATAATAATGGTCATTATAATTGAGATATTAATTTATCTCGTTTTAAAAGTTGAGATAGTAAAATAAACTGGGTTTAAAGTTTAGGTAAAAAAATGAAAAAAAAAATATATATAAGTTTTATCCCAAAACTTTTATATCCTCAACAACTTCATTTGTCAATCTTTGGAGCTTTTGAGCGACTCTTTCTTTGACCGATAATAGAGCTGTTGATTTTGATCTGTCTCAAACTCTTCGGAGGCCCAAATATTACCTGGTAAATTATGAAGGGGAATACTTAGGAGATCGCAATTAACGATGGCTCGCGACGAGTTTTACTTAAATAAAATACGTTAAAAGTTTCCGATCCAAAATCTATTGCTTCATCCACTTTTATATTCTTGGAATCGTTGATTAATTTTGGAAAACTATCCGTTGTAAATCCTTCGTGTAGTTTTACGTTCTAGAAAAAAATTCGTAATTTGATATGTTTTATTGATATTTTCCTTCTTTAAATATGAGTAGTCATCCTTTTAGTCTGTAGCTTTCCTTTCTATGATACCAGGACTGGATCACCCTTCACTGAGCTACAATCCCTACACTTCTCCCCCTACATGACCTTCCATTGCTGCATTCATCATCCTCATCTCTATTTCTTTCGATCTTGAGGAACAGGGCGCCTTAACAAATGGAGAAGGATTTGGGAGTAGTGAGTTTTGAGGGTGATAATAGGCGTTATGTTTATAGGAGAAATGGAGTCTGAAGTATCAGTTTGGCCAAGTTTTATTGACACTATTGTCGGAAGGTGGGTGGCAATTTGCAAAAATGGGATTACAAATGGTAATATATATATATTTGATATTTTCTCTCTGTATAAATTTAGAATAAAGAAAATGAAAAAAATTCATGACGTAGCCATAAAATAAAATTGTAAGAAATCCAGTTTTGGATATTAAAATAATAAATAATTATTATTATTTAAGTCTCATATCAGCCATAACATTATTCTAGTATACCCATTTTATAAGATTAAACTTATCTTAACGCTAAAAAAAAAAAAAATTGCAGCGTGTACAAAGTAATTTTTGTAATGTTTTATATAGTAATCATATTATATCGTTCCAAATATTTTAGCTTTTCATCAATTCTTAGACAACATTAAATAAAATTAATCGGGTTCGATCTTCCTTCTTCGTATAGTATAATACAAAATATAGATAGAGGAAAAATTAAAAAGAGAAAAGAAGCTTGGATATAAAATTAAAAAGGCTCAAAAAGAAGGAAGCGGTGGTTCATTGGAGTTGGAGCCATTTCACCGAAATTCAATAGAAGTCAAAGATGGTGGGTGGCTTGGCTAAGATACAGCTCCAACAGCCCATTGTTATGATCCCTGGTGGTTTCATGATTCCATCTTGTTCTTATGCTGTTGCTGTCTGGCATATGAAAGACAACACGAAACTTGTCGAAAGGGGGGAAAAAATAATAATAATTAATAGGAAAAATAGAAAAGATAATATAATTAAGTTACTCTCTTATGGGGAATGCAAATTCCAGTCAAATGAGGCTCATAAAAAATAGAGGGTTCAAAGAATACAATTCATGTAATGTAAGTAGATTAAACGTAGGAATCCAATTCGGTTTGGATCTTTAACTTATTTATTTTTCATCTAACTCCATCGATTTTGGATTGGTGATTTGAATGGGTTAATTTATTGACCGGTAAAATCCGAATATGGAACCTACTTACATTATTTCGAGAAAGCAAGCAGATAAGAAGAATATAAGTTTTAGAAAAGGAACTTATTAGCATATAGAATTCTCATTCTATTGTAAATGATAATATGAGCATTGGTGTGAATGTGATGAAAATGTAAATAGAAATAGAAATATAATTTGATTTTTGTTAATTTAAGAAAACCGTTCTTCAAATTGTTCAAGACTACTTTTATAGATTAACACTTACCTGTCTATTTTTATTGATATTACTCTATTTATAAAAATATATCCGAATCTACCCGTTTGTTGCAAATAAATAGTATTCTCTCTTAATACAACTATTAAAACTACTATTATGATCTAGTAAAAAGTACTGTATAATTATCTATTAATTATTTACATTTATATTAATACTATATACTTAAATCATAACAGAATTGACGTTGAGAAATCAGTTTTGCATATTTCGATTTCATATTATTGATTCACAAAGCAAATGGCAAAACAAATGTTTGAAAATGCAATTCATATCAAAATAAGGTATAATACATGTTCACCATTCTTTTAAAAAAAATTATATAAATACAAATGAGAAGAAATTCACTACATAATTATTAATACTAAATCGTATTTGAAAAATGGGATGTAAAAATTTGCAAATAGTTTACATCAACAAGATGCAACATTGAGAAATTAGTATTAGGATAAACTTCATGAAAAAATTACAATGGATTAATTCAATCAAAATTACAAACTCTAACAAACAAAATAAAATGAAATTAAGTTCACAAATCTCATTCGAATATATGAGATATGCAGAAAAGTAACACAATATGATATAAGCCAATGTATTCTAAAGTACATCTAGATCATGATCACGAAAATTAAAAAAATAAATAACATAAACCAATCATCTAATTTAAGTTCTCATTCGACAAAGACAAAACAAACAAAAAAAAAATCAATTTTATCTCAAAACCTCAAATCTCGATCCATCAATATTGGTATTGAATCAAAACTTTCAACTTCTAATCAATCAATCTGAATCATACTAAATGAACAATAAAATCCAATCAATGAGAATCATTTACTTAGCGACCAAAATGCAGTCTAATAGGTGTAAATCCCAACTACCGAACGATGCAATCTATATGTACAAAATTGAGCTTTATAAACCGTGCATTCTATCTAACCAATAAGAGCTTTTGAAAATCTAACATGTAGATCCTTACATATCATGTTATATCATGAATGCAATGTGGTATCCTACAAATCAGCAATTCAGACATAAATATCTGAGTATTAGGACAAAGTCATATTCTTAGACAATTAGGGTCAATAGTTGATTTAGGGCATTCGGAAAAATAAACCAATTAAACTAGAAATTTACGAGAAACATGATAACCCCAATCAAGGAGTTCTTATAAGTTTGAAAATCCATAATACAATAAGAATATTAAGAATACATTAAAAATACTAGAAATTTATTCTATTTGAGACTCTAAAGTCAAATTTAGGCCAATCGTACCTAAATTTAGAAGGAAAAGTTATCCGATTAAACTGAAACTTTACGACTAAGATAGGAAAGTTAGTTAAAGTGACTCGGTGAAGTAAGATTTTGAAAATAATAACCAAAAATTCCAATTTTGCCCTTAAAAATATGATTACTTAATATATTCCAAAATTGCTCGAAACTCCTAAAACTAAACTCGGAAAGCAACGAGGACTTAAAAATAAAATAATTAGGTAATAAAAGAAAATAATATAACATAATATATTATATGAGTATACATGTATTTTTATGAGTATACCTAGTATATATAATAAATATACCCGTAAATTAACCTAAAATAATATAATTATACATAATGAGTGATAGAATCATAAAATTAAATAGAGAAAAGTATCTTAAAAATAAAAGATATGCTAGAAACATGATTACACGCATATAATTACTCATTACGTGTATGATATATATAAGATATATATCCTTATATTAACAAAAATCATTAAATACTAATATAAAATACCCCAAAATATTATCTAAAAATTATAAAAAAAAATAAAAAACGACCTGAAATATGATTGAATTAAATGTTAAGCAACTTAAAAAGAATAGGCAGCTGCATCAAAAGCAAATTTATAAAAAATTGACACCTCTTACTATGAGTTTTTCAAAAAAAATATTAAAATAAATTACTTAATGATTAAGAAAAAAATTCAACCAACCTAAACTACTATAAATAGGATCCTAAGACTCAGATTTAATATTTTTCCAATCAAGAAAACCTAAGAAAAAATTGGAAAAAATTTAGGAAAATTTAACAAAAAATTTAAAAAAAAATAGAGTAAAGATCGAGCCTAGCTAGTTCCCCGACCATTTGATAACCCGATGTGGATCCCCGCAACCACCTAGTAGAGCCATCATCGACTAAGCCGGCCGACAACCTCTCTCCAGTCAACGATGGTCAGAGCTTCGATGAATTCAAGTTCCAAGCTTCTACCCTTTTTTTTCTCTATTTTTGAAAAATTATTAAATTAATTAGAAAAAATATGAAAAAATTAATTTCTAGGTTATTTTAGATGTACTTTCATTTCATAAATTTATTTTAATAAAATAAGGAATATTTAATGTACTTGCTTAATAAATGTACTATTCATCCGAAATTTGAAATTCAAAATAAATATACTAAATGATGTAATTTCTAGCTCAAAATTTTTATATAAGATACTTATGATATATGGACAATTTATGTGTAGCCAAATTTTTTATTTGAATATTTTTAATATTTATTGTATTTTTTAGTCTAAAAATAGCTCTAAATTAGGCTGAAAATGTTAAATGAATAGGATTTATGAAATTAAATAGTGAAATTCACCTATACAGATTTCTAATGAAGTATAATGATGTTAGGATAGGTTAAAAATAATTTTGTATAAAAAGAATCATATTTAGGTAATTAAGTATAATTTAAGGATAAAAATTGTAATTTCGAATATATAGGCGATAAATCGAAAACTTGAACCCAAGTACTAGCTGAATTTCACATATTTTAAAGAGTCTATAGAAATTTTCAAGAAACTATTTGGTAACCCAAGTTATTTATTATGAATTTATATAGTAAAATAACTAAAATAACAAACCAATACCCAATTCTAGCAATAATAGATTAAAACATGATAAATAGGTGAATAAAAACTATTTATTTGTATACTGGTCAGATTGGATAAAAATTATATTTTTTAATATATTTAATGATATTTTAATAACCGAGATACGTTATAGAGATATTAGGATTACATAATACCTATATTATAGGTTATATTAACAAATTAGGTAAAATATGGTTTAATAACATAAATTACGTATAGTATCATAATATTTTATTAGATATGCATAACTGTATTAAAAACTCGAATTACCCATTAAAAGTCATCTTTAGAAATTAAGACTTGTAATACGTGTTATTAAGTCTGTACGAGCCCAACAATACTATTTTTACTAAAATCAAATAAACCTAGATAATATAACCTATATTTCTACAATATTACTGATTTACGTACTATTATAACTCTACCGTAATCAAAACATGATTTAAACGACTAAAAGTACGTTTTGATATAACCAGAATGATATATTATACATAATAGTATAATTACATATATTATTAATACTTAATAACTTAACTCGATCGATATAATGAAACTATATATTATTATATAATAAAAATGATAATATACTTTATATATATATATATATATATATATATAGTTGCTTTAATAAGACCCTAATATTTTTGTAATCATTACAAAAATTGAATTTAGGTTTTGTATATATAAGGCCTCCCAATAATCAAACCGTTGACGACATGAGTTTTTCAAAGTGAGTGTTAGGATAAGTAAGTAGGATTGATGCTATATCGTGTTTTGCGATATTATTTCAAAATATCTAAAGACTTTGATATGTATTGACTTGTGATCATAGTTAGCTGTTTATGCATATGCAACACTTGTAGTTAGGTTTCAATTTGCAGTGATGGGAGTTAAGCTCTATGATATGATTATTTTGTGAATATTATTATTGAATTGTTTGAGCTTAATTGATCACCCTAAAAAGATGAACTAACTCAAACTTGACTTGATATCTAATTTGATATCTATCACAACCCATTAAGAGTAACGACTAGAATTCTCGGGTTAAACACGGATTCCCTTCGATAAGGACAGCTTAAATGGTTATTTCTCCACCTTTAGCCAAACTAAGTGACAAGAGAAGAGGTCGCGGTAAGGTTGGGGACTGTTGTTCGAAGGTGGTCATGGGAGGAGAATCATTCACTTAGTAACCGAAATGTAGTCTAATAGATGTGAATCCCAACTACTGAACAATGCAATCTATATGCACAAAATTGAGCTTTATAAATTGTACATTTGGTCTAACCAATCAGAGCTTTTGAAAATCTAACATATAGATCCTTACATATCATGTCATGTCATTATTGCAACAAAGTAAGCATTAAGCATATAATTAACATAAACTAAGCTAAAACTAAGCAATAATTTATAGCCAATATTTAGCAACCAGGCATACATATGTAAATTGTATATAAAGAACTTAGTCTAAATTAGGTGTTTGCTTAAGTAAAACCTTGTAAAGGTATTAATAATAGTTGATTTTGGGCATGAGTCGACTACATTAGGCTTAGGATCGATTGGTTTTGTACATGAGACACCCCTGACTTGAGCCAACCTTTATGGCCCCTAACATAAGCCCCTTAAAGCCATGACCTATCTCCTTTGAACTAATTCCTCTAGAATAGCTTAAGGAGCAGTTGTGATCATTACCCTTTTTGACCCATGAGCTTCATGAGACGATTCAGAGGTACCTGCCCATCTTTTAGTGGAAGACCCACATATATGTCCATATGGTACCCACATTGCATTAAATATAATGTCATGTCTAAGGCTTTTCCTTTAAAGAGCCCATAAAGCCAAAACTATACAACACTACCAAGTACTCATTAAGATACAACCAAAAATTTATTAAGAAGAACCATGTATATGGCTCAAAACAATCATCCCATGGCAACATCAAAATATCTTATCAATCCTAAACCCCCAAAATTTAGGATAGGATGTCCTAAGTTGCATACTATGAGTTTTGATAAGAGTTCAAGGGCTTAAACTATGAATAATCAATCCTTCTCTCTCTAGGTAAAGAGTTAATACTCACTTGTTAGTTGTTATCAACCTTAAGTCTTCCATTTTCAAATTACATACTTTCTTACATGTAGAGCTTATTTAAGTATCAGAATAGCCCCGCCAGTTATCCCATTGGCTATTTTGCTCACCCTCATCTATTTTACACGTTGGCCATATGGTGTTAGGAGCCACTCTGATCTAGTACACCCATTCTCAAAGGCTTAGTACGTACTGCCAACAAAATCTCGAGACAACAAGTATCACACACAAGAGTTCCTTCTTAAGTACATGCATAATGTTCATAACTAACATATGATCATCAAATATTCGTACACACACTTACTTGGCAACTCAATTAATCAAGCGGATATTGCATTCCTAATCACAAGCAATCAAGTTTCATTCAGTAGTAGACATGAGTCAACTAGAATACATTCACTTCTATTCTCAACAAAATCACACATTTCTCCATTATACATGACGATATTTCACATGCAATGGGTGCTCACAATTAGCAAACATACGAAAATACATACAAATTTGTATGTGGTTGTACTTATTTGCAACTGCTGCACTCAATACATATTAAAGTCAATTTAGGTACTCACTTGTGCTTAATTATACTCTTATTTCCACATGTCTAAGTTTGCCTATAACACATATACATGTTTTACGTCATTGGTCATATCTACTAATTCGACCTTGAGAGCTTGTAATGATAATGACTCTCTTTCTCTCTCTCCCTCAAAATAGATAGGTAAATTAGTTTTAACAACACTCTCTATTGAGAGTATAATACATAAGATAAATTGAACTCTATGTACTCAACATATATATATATATATATCCAAATTCAATGTTCTTTATATCACATGTCTAAATTCAATAGTATTCATGTGATGTACACATGGGAATTTGTGTGAAGAAGAAATAGTGGTATACAAATAATGGTGCATACTATATGTATGCATCATATAAGAAAATCTAGATGTTTTAAGAACTACTCAAGTTTTTCATAGACATTTCAAGAAGCATGTGAGTAAGAAACCCTTTTAATCTTAAAAAGTATATATATTTTCATTTTTTCATGTCATGTTTTTTGTTTGCCTAAACTATTTCATTTTAAATATGAAATACTTTATTTTTAGTGTGTTAAATGTAATATCAGAGTATTACTCTAATGCTTTTTGTGGTTTTCTTTTTTATGTTTCAATTCCTATGTCAAATATACTTTGAGAAATTAATGCAATTAATTTCTTTTAACCATTCTTTATTATTTTATGTTTGTTTAAGGTGGTATGTGCTAAATAATGATAACAAAAAGTAGGGATAAAAATGAAATAATGAAAATATTTGAAAGAATTTGTAACCAATTTATAATAATTTAAAATCTGGTACAATGTAATTCAATCAATTCACATAATTTGAGAAATTGCACTCTCATTGGCATTGAATAATTAGATCTCGATTCAAATATTTTTATGAGGAGATTTTATTATCATAAAAGAGGAGAGAATGTTAATATCTTTAAGCGAGTTTTGGCTATAACAAATTTAAATAATGCAGAGGCACATTTGATGTGATATACAATGCGAACAAACTTTATTAAGAAAATAGTAAATTTATATTGAAACATAACCACTATAAAAAGTTTAGGTCTCAGGTTTTATAGTTTTGAAAAGTTGTAAGTATAGTTGTTGAAATTAGACATTATATTGTTTGATTAAAATATTCGAAAAAATTGTAAAAATTAATGGTTGAAATTGAAAGTGATAAAAGTATATTGTACTTTATTATACATCTTGTTATAGTAGATTCTTTCTCTTACTTGTACAGTATAAATATTATTTTATGTATAGATTTTTTTTTGTAATAGAAATAACAGAATCAGAAAATTCCTAACAACTCGTATTCTCTCCATCTTCTTCTTATCAACAAACCCTAATGTAGTTCTTTACTATAACTTGTCTTTTATTTTTTATTTTCTTGCTTATAAAAACAAGGTTACTCTTTTTTTTTCTGTTTGTCCTGCTGTTTTATCATGGTATTAAAGCATAAACTTTCACTGTTGGAAGACATCGACTTGTTGTATTACATATATCACTTTGATAGTCAAAATTCTATATTGGTTACACCAATTATTATAGGTCTCAATTGCAGTACTTAGAGTAGATCATTTATGCAAGCACCTCACCAATCTCATCATTTTACATTAGATCATGTCCTAAAATATCTTAAGCAACATCCAGGGTAGGGGATTTTCCTTTCTACTTAATCTAATCATATTTTGCATGCTTATAGTGATAGTACTCGGTAACTCTCTCATAAGTTGGAAATCGAAGAAATAGACAACAGTTGCATGAAATTCTTTAGAATCAGAGTATCATGTGTTGGCTTTTGCTACTTTTGAAGTAATGTAGCTTATAGCATTACTACAAGAGTTTTGAGTTCCTATTATTCTTCCTGTACAACTCTTATGTGATAATCAATTTGCCATACATTTAACTCGTAACTTAGTTTTACATGAGAGAACCAAGCACTTTGAAATGGATTTATGCTTTATCTGAGACAAAGTGGCTGATGGAACTATCTTGCCTTTACGTGTTTCTAGCAAGTTTCAACTTACAGATCTTTTTACCAAAGGGTTGTCTACAAATCAATTTCATTTTCTTTTAAACAAGGTAGGAGTGATTGACATCTACTCTCCATCTTGAGGGGGAGTGATAGAAGTATATTGTAACTTATTTTATGGTATAAATATTAATTTGTATACAATTTTTCTATTTTTCTTTTTGTAACAGAAATAACAAAATAAGAAAATTCCTAATGGCTTATATTCTCTCTATCTTCTTCCTAACTCTATCTTCTTTTTATTAGCAATCCCTACTGTAGTTCTCTATTGCAACTTGTCTTTTATTTTTTATCTTCTTGCTCACATAAACAAGATTACTCTGCTTTTCTATTTGTGTTGCCATTTTATCAGAAAGCCTTATGATTTAATTGCAAAAAATATAAAAGGTTTTATAAGACTTCTTACATAGCTTTTTCTTCACTTTTAAAGCAAGTATTGTATATAAATGATTTGTTAAGAATAGATTAAATTATAAACCATGTCATGTGCTAAAAAATTGTACTAAATGTTGCATATCACACAAAAATTATATATTGTAAGGTTAAATATAATACATGTAAATTTATGTCTCTATTGTGAATATCACATGCAAATAACATACACCCTTACGTGCCACATGATTTGAGTATGTAACGGTCGATATTACATAAAAAAGATTCTTAATGAAAAATAAATAACGATTTTGAGAGGGATTAGATATGCATAATTGGCAATCTTAACAAGGCCATTTTTTATATATAACAAGTGAGATAGCAAAGGGGTTAGTTAAAAGCTAAACCCTTTTATGTAGCATACCTATGTATTCATGACTAGATTTTATGAACTATTAATGCATAAGATTAGCCACAATATATCTATATTGCCATGATGGGCTAAGAGAAAATAAGGAAGCTCATAATCCATAGAGGAAACCAAACATTACTTGAACTTATTGAGAAAGGTTAGGACCATGCAACATAATCTTAATAAATCATGTTCAAAGCTTCATTGTTCCAATCTCACGGGATTATCCTAAAATAAGATCAATACTTTGAGCTTGACTAATATATTGTATTTTCAAATTGACTCATATATATGTGTTCAATTTAAGCTAAGAATTTTTTCAATAAGAAAGAAAATTTTATTGGGCACTAATATGAGGCAATTGTATTTATCGATGGTAGTATAGTCTATTAAAAGTGGATATCATTCCCACAAGGACTATCATTACTAATACTAGCTATTTCTTTATTATTTAGTTGGCAAATTTGAATTTAGGAAACTAAAAGAAATTAATCTAAATTATTGCTAATAACTAACCTAACAATTAATTAAGACTAGACTAAAGAAATTAACAAGAAAGCAATTAAATTAGAAAATTAACTCAAAATTCAATGACATACCTAGATTTTACTTCCCCGATAATTACATATGTGACCTTTGTTAAAGATAATCTAACTTAATTTTTAAATTCTTTGACCAAGAAAATCTTCTAATAAAGTTGATAATTTTCTTAAGTTTATTAACCCTATTCTTTGAATCACTTATTAAAATTTCTTCTCAATAGTATAATCAAATATTGCATTAAAAAACAACGAATTCTCATAAAATAACAATTAAGATCCACAAAGACTTTGTAATTTATCTCTAAACTTATAATAATCTTCAAAAATTATGGTTATTTCTAATCATACAAGTAATTTCTCAATTCTCTTGTACAATATCAAGTTTTAGATCAATATCGTAAGCAAGGTTGTCAAACTTACGATTCTACCTATAACCGCTAAACATAAGTTTCTATAACATATGTAAAATAGCTTTAAAAAACTATGGATTGCTTGTAGTAATTATTCAAAACTTAAAATACATAATAGAAGTAAAGAAATTAAGAAACGAAGTTCTTTTTTCATAAAAAATTCTTAATAAAATATAATTTAACATGCATGAAAAATAACAAATAAAGTCGAAATTAAAATTTTTTTATTATATTTTTAAAACAATGAATTAAAGAGATCTAAATATGTCAATTCATTTTAAATTATTGATGGTATAAAATTAAAGTATATAATTTTCATTATAATCTTTATTATTGGAGCTAAAACCTAGATGAATGCTATAAACATAAAACAAGAGACCAAAAGGGAGAGAAAAAGTAGGATAGGGAAGATGATGCACTAATATTTGTTAGCTTATCATGTAAAAGCTTTGGTGTATTTTTTCATTTTTTAGCCAATTCAATTTAGATATATAAAATGAGTAAATTTAGTAAAAAATATAAATTTCTATTTAGTTTACATATAAATTTGGTTAAGAATATAAGTTTTTACATGAACATAATTTTATACAAGAGTTAACTCAAAAGAGTCTTCTAAAATTGTAAACCCGTAAAATCCCATTAGTAAAATTACAATTTTGACAATTATGACCCTAAAAAATATCGATTCAAACAATTAAGCACACATAATTAAATCAAAGAAAATAAATATCTTTATTAGATCTAATACATATCTTTATTAGCTTCACATAGTAATTATAAGTTTCACAAAACCTAGATACAAGAAATATATGCGCTAATCATGGTAAAAGAGCTATCTTGAATAAGATCTAATAAAAACATGAAAGAAAAACCGTGAAAACTATTAAATAGTTATGAATCTTGAATGCCATAGTATATTGCTTTCTTGAGTGTTTTTGCCCTTTCAAAATTTCTAAAAGTCGTATGAAGAGTCTAACAAAAAATTCGTAATAAGCCCTTATATAAGATGTGTAAAATTCTTTAGTCGTTAAAATCAACATGACCTAGTGTCACAACCGTATCATTTACTATGAACTGCTCTTCTCCACTCAAAATTCTTCTTTATAACTGACATAGTTATATCGCTGTTTATATTATTTCCAAACTTCCAAACTTCATAACTTCTTCATTTTCACTTTAATTTGAATGAAACTTGTTTTAATTTTTTCATTTTCTTTTAAAGAACGTTCTAAAACCTACAAATTAAGATTTTACTTAATTAAGTATCATTTTCTTGAAATATATCGAAATTTTAAGGTAAATCACTAAAAAATCACTATATTAAATATAATCAATTAAAAGCTTATGAGGCATTCATTGAATCATGTGTAATGAGCTAAATAAGTACAATTAGTGCTCAAGGCTTATTGTACACTAGTTAGCACTTATAACGTAACTCTTTAAGCTTAGTTTAAGTTAAACATAATGTATAAGCATTATATGCATCTTTGATAAAGTGAAAATTCTATGCTTGATTTGAGCCACGTATTAAGGCTAGTTAAGTGTAATGGTCATTTTTAGAGAATTACTCCATTACTTGATAACCAAAACCAATAATGAAGATGGTAAGGAATGAGCAAGCTTAGTTGTGCTAGTTAGTAAAGTACTTTGCTACCTAACATCGACTAACAAAAGATGTATGAAATTTTTAGCTTTAGCTATGGATGGCAAGGTGATTAATCCATTACTGGAAAAGAAAAAAATAAAAAAATGCTAATGAATATTTAATATATATATAGATATATATTTTTGCCAATTATAAGAAAAGAAAAGGATTCAAACTTTAGTCTATTTCGATAGAAAATTCACAGTAATATCATTAAGTTACAACAAGTTTAAAGTACTTTGTTATTGGACAATTTTAGTATTCAAACATTTCTCCCCATGGCGTTAGAATGGCACATGATTTGTCTTCTTGTATAAGAGCTAAAGATAAACAGTGGGATCATACCTTTTTTTTTTTTTATTTTTATCACTTTCATCGAACTCTTTTCCTATTTAACAAGCATAAAACATTAAAAAATAATGTTTCATATTACATTGAATTGATTATATTTTTAAATTAAAGTTATTGTAATCGAGTACTATAAACACTGTTTTCCTAATAAAGGAATTAGATTTCAACTTGTCTTCCTTATTTATAATATATAATGTAGTTAAGAAAAAAGAAAAAGATTGCATTCTTGAAGAAAAAGTAAATAAATGCAAACTTTTGCATTTAACCCTTGATAAAATTTTCAAAAGGTAGTCACTAATATTTACTTGTAAACAAAGGATTAGGACTAATGGCGGGACCACGTAAAAATAGAAATACTTGTTTATGACCATCCAGTTGGCATCTGCCACTAGTGGCAGTGTCCCATTTAAACTTTTTTTACTTCCCTGTACATCAAAAAGCTATTTCAGGCCCAAACTATAACACTTGTTTGCTTTACCACGAGGGCATAACCGTCCAACAGATATTATGATTTTTATTTTTTTCTGACTCATACATCACCAATGGTCACCATGGCAAACAACCCGGTACATCAGCAAAATTGAAAGCACTTACCACCCCTGGACCGTTTAAATTAAAATATTCTTGTGTCGGCCAACCAAGCAAATTCCCCGTTTTACCCTTGACCTAACCAGACAACCTCCCCTTTAGTCCCCTTGAAAAGTCAACGCGACATCACATTTCCAGGAAGAGGTACAAGGGTTCTTTTGTCATATGACAAAAAAAAAAAAATCTTTTTTCAACCTTTCAGAGGGATACTAACCTACGCGTCGACTAAAAAATAGTCACGTGTACCCTAAAGCCATATGATATGCGGCCCCCCATTTTCTTCCCCGCATTCAATTTTTGTACAGTACTGTTTAGCAATTGGTCGGAGTAATAGTAAATAAATTCGAAGAAAAAAGGTTTTCTTTTCAAAAAGATTACATACGATATATAAAAGAAATTGTCAGAATTTTTGTGGCCTTACGGTATTCTTTATTTATAAATTGATTGTTGAGATTTTTAAAATATTATATAATATCATTATAATATTATTATAATTTTTTATAATCTTAATTATTAATTATATAAGATAACATTTTAAAAAGATAAATTAAAAAAATAAAAAAAAATAAATGAAAAGAATTCATTTTCAAAAGAAATGTAGCTGGGACTATCCATTTTAACGGCCTTCTCTACTAAATGTGCGATATATATATATATATATATAAACTAACAAATGAAAAGATAAGATACATTATATTAAGATACTATATGAAACAATAACTCGATACGAATTACAATGATTTGAAATGGATTGATCTAATACATATAATTTTTAATATAATCGTCCAAATGCAATCAAAGTTCATAAAAGTTTCGAATATAGCATATTCACGATTATGTTCAAGCTTACTTAATGCTAGAAGATGCAATCAAAATTTACGCGAATATAAAATAAATCCCTTGCACGGTTGCAGTTTCATCAAATTTTCCAAAGTATAGTAATAAATGTACTGGAAGTTGGCGATGGTTTGGGCTTATTGGGGGTATAGCTAGTGATCGGGCAACAGCGTGATGTGGTAGACCTGTAAAAAGGTTCTCTTTAGTTAGATTAGTAAAGGCTTTTCGATGCTTAAGTTAATAAAGTAAAAAGATGAAAAAGAGTGTTTGTATTGTGAGAGTAGGAAGAGCAAGATAAGAGCTCTTAGATTGCGATCCTTCTTCCATGCCTTTAGATCAATGACCTATTTAGGAGACATGAAACTTACCTACCAAAAACATGTGGCATCTTAGGATTTGCTTGTTCATGGTTGGTGCAGGTCATGTATGCGTAGTACAGGATAGGATAGATCTGCCTCGTTGGTTTATGAGCCTTGAGAATGGCGGCTGTTATGTCTGAAATGAGTGCAGTTGTCACATCTATAGCAGTGAAGTATATAAGACATATCATAGATTTTAAAAAACATTTAATGAGAGGAAAGAGAGCAAGAGAGGCACTAGAGGCTTCGAATCATGCTCCGAGCACCTAGCATATGTGCGGGGTCAGAGTTAGAGTTACACGATGAGCTTAGATTAGGGCAGCCCAAGGAACGAGTAGTTAGGTTCATAGAAGGCAATAAATAGAGTCTTTGAAGGACTTGAGGAGGTTACGATGGAAAGGTGTTCAAAGTAGGCTTAATTAGTAGGTAGATTGGACAAAATGATCCATTGAGTAGGGTTTGAGAAGGCATGCTCGAAGGGATACGAGCAAGCTACTTGACTTAGATTGGAGTGAGCTCGCTAAGGAGGGGTGAGGATTGAGTAAGTTGAACTACTGAAAGGAATAGAGCCCATCGACTTAAAGTGGTGCTCGAATGTACTTGAGTAAGCAAAGATACTTAAACTTAGGCCTTGGAAGCCTAAGCCTAAGATGACTTATCAATAAAAGTCTTTCATACTTCTTCCAAAATTTAGCGAATCACTTTATATTTTAATTATATTATTTAAAATCCTCTATATCTATAAGAAAATTTAATCAAGTATTTCATATTTTAAATGAAATGTTTAACTCTTTTATACTTGTCTCGTTGCTCTAAGTAAGTCTTCCATATTTATGGCCTCAAATCATAGGAAATAATAATTGAAGGGGCTTGCTTGGTGTGGAACATAAACTTGTAGGACTTAAATGACTGATTATAAACATATAGCTTGATTGAATTTTATTATAAATATAGAAGATTTAAACAATTCACTTAAAAAATAGAGAAGTTTATAGTATATTAAGACGAGAATCGAGGACTTTTGATATACTCATTCCTAATGGCACATTTAATTACTTGATAAAATTGAATAAAATAGGAATAGAGTTATAATTTCAAAAGAATAGTTTGTAGAAGTAATGACTACATACTTTTTTGGATGCACTTGTAATGACATAAAAAGTACATTATATACGAAAATACCAAACTAACCTTGCCTTATGAGATCTTAGCTTTTGATCCATAACAATCTCTAGCCTTACAACCACCTCACGTTGCACACCTAATCAAACCACCATGGCTTAACCTTTTAAGAAATCATTCATGTCCGAATTGGTAGCATCATCAATGGACTACCTATGGTGATTGTTTACATAGTTGTTGAAATTTGCAAATTAACTTGTAAAATTTTATAAGTTTACTATTTTATGAGATTTTTATTAATTAAAACAAATGCAAAATTGTTTAAGATGTATACTCTTAGTAAAATTATGAGTTTAGGTGTCGATTCGCAAATTGAATAATTTTGTTAATACAATACAATCAAGTTTGACAACCTCGATTATTGATGTGAAGGCTAACCTTGGTGTAACTAAGACTTGCTGCATTGAACTAAGTATAATCTAGATTTTTGTAACCTTAGATTAGGACAATAACTTATCGAGGGGGTGTAACGTGCATCTATTGAGGTAGTTCGAGGGGATTCAATGTAACAAGGTTGTTCAAGTAGCATAGGTTAGATGATTAAGGTAAGGTGATCCTTTAGGGATTCAACGTGGTCAAGCAGTTAAGGTTACATAGGCTTGGTGGTCTTGATAATTGGTTTTGGTAGAGGTTTAACATTATCAAGAAGTTCATGTTATGTGGTTTAATTGTCATGATCAAGTGGTTCGATGGCAACTCAATATGGTTAGGTAGTTTGGGTCATGTAGATTTAGAATTCTTAAGAGTAGATCAATTAAGGTTGGGTCTAAAATGTTGTGGTTATGTCTAAGTGGTCTAGTTCATAGCTTAACTGGTGTGCTAAAGTCTCATTGGTAGAGTATGGATATATGCAAGCAATAGATTTTTTTGATCCAATAGGGAATCATAATTCTTGAGTTAACCTTAATAAGAATTTTGTATAATAGCTATTTTACAAATTAAATGTAGTAATACCCTTATGGGGCAGTGATGCTTTAAAAGATTCTTTAACTTAAATGATATTTGCTTTTGAGTTTATAATCCAATATAAATAGAACAAGACAATAATAATAATAATAATAATAGAGCCCATACGGTCCTTATACAATGTATAATTCCTTTGGTACATATTGATTGTGGTAGTGGTATAGCTATACTGATTATAGTGGTGATAATGGGCTTATGGTAGAATAGAGGTAGTGATGAATCATATAGTGGTAAGGTAAGAAAGAATAAAAATTATTTTGGTTTACATTTACATTGTTTTCTCCCATTTTAAGATTAATTTTTACACCATCAATATGACAAAATTTTAAGATTCTATGACTTGTTCATAAAAGTATTTTGTAAATTGAATAAAATATAATTAATTAAAATTATGCATTTCGATGGCAATTAGACATTATAGCGTTCAATGTCTGAACTCTAAACTAAATTCCAAGTTCGTGTTTTTTTTTTTCTCAATATTTAATAATGGAAAAATATTTCTTTTATTTATGAACATGTACACATATAAAATGGTGAATAGGTATAAATAAAATTTTGACATATGTATAGCATCTATAAATACATAGGTAAAAAAATTCTACAATCACTCAAAATAACGTTGTCAAGGTAAATCACTTTGTTTTTAATAAAACATTATATTAGCACTTGTAATTCCTATTCTAATAATGTGAATATTGATATGAAATATATCATTAGTGAATCAATGAAAAAATGAATGTAAAGAAAATGAAAACATAATTTGAATTTTGTTGTTTCAAGAGAACTATGCAAAGCCGCTTTTTTAGATTGATATCTATCTATCCATTGTCATTAACACTACTCTATTTTTAGAAATACATCTTAATGTATTAATTTATTGCAAATTACTTTCACTCCTAATACTACTTCTAAAATTAATATTATAACTATTAAAACTACTATTATAATTTAGTAAAAACTATCAATTTTTATAAAATTTTATAATTATCTATTAATTATTTATATTTACACTACTACTAGATATTTGGATGGTAACACATTTCCAAAAACAGTAAAATTGAAAGCAATGGAGAGCTTTTATAAAAAACTATCGACTATTAATAGTTTCATAAACATGGTTAATAACTTTATTTTTTGTTATAATTTTATTTTTATTGTTAATGGATATGATTTATTAAAATAAAAAATAATTTATTATAGATTAAAGTTATCGAACGCTCTAATAAAATCACGTACATTATCTTATCTTCATCCACTATCATACTATACTTTGTGATATTTCTCACAAATTTTAACTCTTTTTTTATTTTTTATTTTTTTAAAAAGCGAGGATGCAAAACCGTAGATTCTCCGGTTTTCCACTTGATATGCAGAACAATAGATACTCGGGTTTTGATGCGTGAGAAAGGAATCAAACAATTACAAGAAGTATCCATCCTATGGCAGAAATAGCCACACGCGTCCCCTTTAACCGGCAATAACCCGTTGCAAAGTTAAGTTACCAAATGCCAGGACTGGCATATGTATGTTTATACAACTCCAAGTCCTCCCCACCGTAATTTCTTACTTTGATCGGTTGACGACCAAGAAAGAAATAAAGAAACCCAGAGAAACTGCGAGAAAATTCCAGTCCACAACAAGAAAAAGGAAAAACCATAACTTTCTAGCTGTGTTTCTTGAGCTGGTGATAGTTTAAACATTGTCGGGTTTTTATGTAATCCTCGTTGTGCATGATGGTAGCAGAAGCAGAAGTAATGACGTGTCAACAAAGTGTGGTCCAACCGGTGGTCGACGTCAAATGTTTCGTGTCATCTAACGTTCACGAGATTGACGAGTTGGTTACCACTGTTGCTTCGCCTCTTTCGCCGCCGAGTATCGAGAGGATTCGCGTCTCGGAGTCATCCTCGGTATCCGTTGATTCATCGTCTTCTAAAACGGTGAGTGAATTTGTAGTTCATTTATATTTAACTTGGTACCGGAGCCGGTAATGGTTACTGTATCATGAGATAAACACTGTTCAATGAAATAGGTTAGATTCATTCTTCCCGATGGAGGAGGTGAATTGGTCCAACTATGGTGGTTGTGGAAAAAAAAAAATGTGAATAAATGATGTAATTCCATGCACGTAAACTCCACTCTTACGATGGAAGCTTTAACCGATCGCGTTAGCAATATTGAATTTTAGTTGTGAAAGGCTGGTTTTATGGTTTAAAACAGATTCATGAATTTTCGTATTTATTTCTCATTTGGAAATTTTTAACAGTGATTTGGCATATTTATATAGTTTTAGTTTTTTTTTTTTTAAATATGTAATCAATAATGTTAGAAAAGTTTCAAAAGCCTTTTGAGGAATTTAATAATGAACAGTCCAGCTATAATTTATGACTGGAATAAAGTGATTTTATTTTTCATTGGGTTGTTGTGTGGGATTTGTGCAACATTATTGGCTTAGGCATATTCTTGTGTGGTGTCAAAATGAGCTAGATCTTGATATCTGTTGTTGAACTTACGATTTTGCCCTTGGTTGCTGATTATTTATTAGTTGTCAATCTTTGAAGGAATTAATCGAAGAAGACTCAATTAATGTGTTCACAGAATCTATAGATCAGAACATTCTGCTAATATCCAATAATTCATTGATGTTTACGTATATTTTCTCTGTGAAATTCGATCAAATTAATGGTTCCTTTGGTTCAAGGAAAAGTTCACGAGTTATCTACCCAAAGGAAAGGTTTTCGATTTTTTCAAAAAGTTATTTGTAACTATCTAGGGCTTCTGATGCTGGATGAAGTAATTAGGACTACAAGGCTTGTTAAGATTTCCGGTAACCTTTAGGAAAGAGGTAGTGATGCATGACAAGGTTATGGTTGGCTGCAAGTAGTTATGGTTAACTATTTGAAATGTTAACTGTGAAGAGAAGAGGAAAGATTAGCTGATTGTAGAAACAGGAATCAATCATTTAGTCTCTGTGAACTCATGATATTGCTAAATTACATTTGACGAACCGTGTATATGGTTATCGATAAATGGTGAAGAGCATTTAGAAAACACTTCTTACCAACACACACTATGCATCATCGTTTGGTAGCCGAAGAGCTTATTGCTTCCGTTTAAGAGACTTTTTACCCTGCTATAAAGATGTAACTCTGGATAGAGAGTTTGATGGATAAGATAGTTCGTGAAATATACTGGATCACTGCAGAAAATTTAGTCTATTTGCCATTGAAGATCCAAAAATTTCTCCCTCTTCTTCGTTTTTCTGTAATTGTGATAGGTTGTGGCCACAATGTTGGCACCATTGGTTTAGTTAGAATGTTCATATATATGCGGTATGGAAGTCCTCAGGTCACACCTTCTTGTGGATTGATTTGGTGGTTGTAAATATCAAGGATATGATACTTGGTCCTTGTACTTTTATTAAGTCCCAGTTTACATCCTTGTGACAAATTGATTAGAGAGCACAAAGTAATGCTAGATGATAGGATTGTTTAGAGGCCAAGAGGAGCCTTTAGTCCCAGGAAGAAAGATATCCTCATGGCAACCAGGGGGAGATTTTGGAACCACAACATGGAGTTAGCAGTTACCTTTTGGCTTAATTAGTATATGGTTTCAAATTGCTCTATTTAACACATCCCAGATTTTCCTGCCATGTAAACATAGTCAGCAACAAATATCTCAACTTAAGATTTACAGAATCCAGAGTCCAAGCACTTTGAGGATAAAAAAATCCCTTTCAAAAGCTACTTCACTAATTGTTTACCCTTTTCCATATGCCAGTTATAGACAATACATGTACATTTTTCCATTGTGAGTGGGCATGCATATTTTTCCTGAAATCAGTGGGAAATTGAAGAAGTAAAACTGAAAGGCTTTGAGAAGGAAAAACGAAAAGAAGGAAAGATGCTTATATGTGCTCTGTGCTTTAGGTTGCCATTATGCTGTACAGATGAAAAGGATGAACAGGGGAGGATACTGAGATGGGAGAGGCAGATACATGAGAGAGGAAATGAAAGGATAAAGTTTCAGCTATTAGGGGATAGTTCTTGAAATTTAAACACCTACATGTATGGTGTAGCCTGGCCAATATACATTCTAACACAACCCAACCTGAGCCATCTTGCCTTTGAGCAAGGTTCATTCTCTACGCATGTCTGCCTGCCTGCTCCAGTAAGGATGGCTACTTGACTATACGGATACTCTATCATTGCCATAAATACTTATCCTCTATCTAAACTATGCTTACAAAATTTTCATGTTTCTTGATTAATATTCTTGTGCAAATTTTCGACCTGGTGTTTGAAGTATTTCTTGAGTTTTCATTATCTTAATGTTTCATCAAGTTTGATCGAGATACTATTCATCACAAAAAACTTTTGACTAGGAAAGCTTATACCTGCTATGTATGTGTTGGATTGGTCGGTCTTGTTGGAATGTATGTTTCTATTAAGCTTAATTTTTTGGGCAAGGTCCTGTTAGCTTACTGCTTTAATTGAATTGCATAATTATCTATCAGTGACACATTTAGAACTGATCTTGGGTGAGATAGAGATTTTAGGTGACCTAAGAACCCCATCAATTTATTCTAGAAAAAAAGAGACTTATTGCTAGAACATCCTATACTTTTGGTTTTCTAACACTACAAAAGCGCTTGTTATCTCTTTATAATGCTCTTCCTATATATTTAAAGCTCAGGGCAACAGTTGTAAAGTTCTTTCCTTTCTCATTTTCCCCCTCTGAATTATATTCATTTATTGTTTTCACTTTTAACTCTATATGGTTACATCTCTCCAGAATGTGTATTTTGTTTGCTCATGTCAACAGCTAATTTCTTTCAGGAAAACAAATCTGTGGAGGATATTCCAGATGAATTTCTTGAGCCTGCAGTTTCACTATTCGCTCCAAGTATTCGTTCTGGCAGCTATGCTGATATAGGGCCCCGAAGGAATATGGAAGATGAGCATATACGAATAGATGACTTGTCTTCATTTTTAGGTTCCTCGTATACATTACCTAGACCAAATGCCTTCTATGGGGTAATTGCAAACTTAAGATTTGACGTTTATATTTTTGCAATAATGGTTAATCTTTTGTTGGTTTTATTGAGGTTGATTTTAGTTGATTCGATTCAATCCACAGGTGTTTGATGGTCATGGGGGACCGGAAGCAGCAGCCTATATAAGGAAAAATGTAATGAGACTCTTCTTTGAAAAAGCTGAATTCCCTCAATCTTCTCTAGTCGATGACTACTTCTTGAGTGAGGTTGAGAACTCCATGCGTAAAGCTTTTCTTTCAGCTGATTTGGCCTTGGCAGACGAAACTAGTGTGAGCAGTTCTTCTGGCACTACAGCTCTGACAGCTTTCATATTTGGAAGGTAAATATATGTGTGCTGACTCGATTTTGGTTCATTTTTCATTGATAGTCTCTCGATCTTTTTTATACCCAATAATGTCTTTTGTGATACTTGTTTCTTCTACTGTTGTGTAATTCATTCTTCACTTTCAGGCTTCTCATGGTAGCCAATGCTGGCGATTGTCGTGCAGTTCTCTGCAGGAAAGGAGAGGCAATCGACATGTCCAAAGACCATAGACCAATCTACGCATCTGAACGGAGGAGAGTTGAGGAGTTGGGTGGTTTTGTCGATGACGGCTACCTCAATGGTGTTCTATCGGTAACCCGAGCCTTAGGAGACTGGGACATGAAGTTGCCCAAGGGCTCTTCACCTCTCATAGCAGACCCGGAGTTTCGCCAGGTAATCTTGTCAGAGGATGATGAGTTCCTAATTATGGGGTGTGATGGGATTTGGGACGTGATGTCTAGTCAGCATGCAGTTAATGTCGTGCGCCGGTGTCTTCGTCGACATGACGATCCCGAGCAGTGTGCAAGAGACCTTGTAAAGGAGGCATTGCGCCTTTGCACATTTGACAATCTTACTGTTATTGTAGTATGCTTCACACCCCTTGACCACCGAGAGCCTGCACTGCCTCAGGAGCGTAGGCTTAGGTGCTGCAGCTTCTCATCGGAGGCACTTTGTAGCTTAAGAAGCTTCTTAGATGGTAGCAGCAGCCGATGAGTATAGTTCGATTGCATTATTCCGGTGAAATTCCTTGTTGGGGGAAATTGAGTGGAGAACTGTTCTTTTGGCAGCTTCAGTGAAGTGATGCTTAAGAAACAGCAGGTAGTTTTGTAGCTGTTGTATGTTGGCAGTTTCGGGTTTGGGTTCGGGTCGTGTACATATATGGGTGGTTGGTTGGTGATGTTTTGTATGAGAAAAACTATTATGAATGCTATGTTATGATCACACAATGCATTCTTTGGCAGTCCATTCTGATAGCCTGATTGATATTGTGTATGAACATATATTTGGCTGGTAGATAGATTTTGATCTAAGTTGTTTTGTGCAGTCTTATGGCAGTTAAATACATCAAACTGCCCTACAATTTGCTTGTAAAGCGTGGTATGCATCTTTTCTTCCTTCGTGATCTTCGTTTAGATCTAGGCGATACTCACTTGGAACCCTATTTAAATTTCTTACACATTGAGAAACAAAGATTCCATAAGTAGATTGCACCATTTCTATGCCAAGTAAGTGCTGCAACATACCAAGATTAAGACTGTTGATAACGGTTAAGTTTTGTGTGTACCATGTTGTTTAAGTAATGCAATCCCAGTTAACCGGAGCATACCGAGATTAGACATTTTAAACTCAACCATCATTGACCACTTGAACCCTTTTAAACATGGCACCGTCATTATTGGCCAACATGATATCATCCATGTATAAGGAGACATTTTAAAAGAAGTGTATGCCCTTGTGGACATATATGAAAACCTTCTTTCAAGAGTGTTTAAACTTTTCATTTTAGGCAATGTAGTGCTTAAAAATTCAAAATTTGAATTTTAGTGTCCAAAAATTGAAAATTTGTTTATTTAAGTGTTTCCATTTGATAGATATTATATATATGATAGATGGTAAACCGCTTGAAATCAAAAGAGTAAGTATTTAAGTGAACAAATTTTTAATTTTCAAACGTTGAAATTCAAGTTTTGAATATTTCAACATTAAACTGCTTAAAATCAAAAGTTTAAGCATTTCTATATACATTATAATATGATTAAAGTTGATGAAGTTTATTTTAATTTATACAAAGCTTTCTTTACTATATGCGTTATGTTCATTCGTAATAATATTAATGTAATAGGATAAAATACTTAATTCTTCCAAGTTTCCATGTAGGCATGTGAATTCAACACCTTGTTATGCTTATTCATAATATTAATGTAATAGGATAAAATACTTGATTCTTCCAAGTTTCCATTTACATCATACCTTGCAACAGGAGCAAATCTTCTTTATAGTTATCCCTTAACCATCAGTTATGCTTTATGCTTGTCGACTTCACCATTCTCCTTTAATTTTGTTTTCTACACCCACTTTACACTAATGAATTTCTGCCCTTTTAGAAAATCACATAGCTCCCACATGTTATTTCTTTTAATGGTTTTAATTTCATCATCTATTGTCCTCCGCCAATTTGATTCTATTCTTTAACAACACTGTCCAAAAGTGTGGGATCACGATTTGCATATAGAGCAAAATAGGTGATTCGATCATCCCCTTGGTCAATGGTCAATACTGGTTAGCTTATAATCTGTTATCCAAGTGGGTCTCCCTTCGAACATGGTTGGGACACACGAGACTCTTCATCTGCTTCAGCATGTTCTCCTATTGCGTTACTACCATCAGCTGCTGCATTACTACTTCGTGCTGGTGGTGGTGGTGAAGTATGTGCAAGCTCCAAATAGTAATCCAGATGGTTATATCAGAGCAGGCGTAAATTAAATTTATTTAGGGGAAGCATTGAGAAAGAGTTTATGTACAAGTTCAGATGGGATTTGTTGGATATGCAAGTGTAACTCAAATGAATAACAAGTAATGAAGTAGAGTAAAGTAAAGGGATTAAGGGTGAGGTAGATTAGGCTCAAATATGTAGAGGTTCAACCTTTCACCTATGTACTTACCAGCATTACTAGCTTGGCTGCCGGGAATCTACTGTTAGCAAATTTAGGGTGGATGTGGAGATCTAAGGAAATGAATGGAAATGAGTGGAAAGTTTTCTACGTTTAGATGCACGATTTTTTTCTCCAAATTTAGGAAGAAAATGTTAGAAATGGATAAAAATCATTTGAAATTACAAAAAAATATCCTTATTGTCTAAGTTTGCTAAATAAAGATAGAGTAATATTATCTGTTACATGGTTTATTTTTTTTTTATTTCCTTCTTAAATATCTAAACACGGAATTGAAATAACATTTCCTTTTTTTTTTTTAGCATTTCCATTTATTTTCTTTCTTTTGATTTCTACTCATTTGGTCTTTTCTAAATTTTGCCATACAGACCATAAATCTCCGGTTATAACAAAAACCTCGCTACATTAACAATCTCTCCACAATAGTGACATTAATAAAAACTTCAGAAATACACACAATATAGGAAAGTTGGAAATTTCGTAAAAGTCTCAAATATGTGCTATTACACTTTCTTCTTTATCCTGATCTTCAATTTATAGAGGGTTGAGATTCATCTAAAGATAGAATAATCTTTCTTACCCCAATGGTAAAATTACAATATTTTATCAACTCTGAAAAACAAATTTTGATTTCCAAAAGTTTTTTAGAAAATTTTGTTTTGAAAAATCTGTCGTTGATAAAAAGAATTCATTTAGAAAAGCTTTATATCATATGAATTAGAAAACACAGCTTTATTTATGACTGCTCATAGAAGCAGCTAACAAACCGACTTTCCAAAAAATTTCCTCCCAAAACTTGATATAATACATTAACTTTCTTTAATTTGAAAAGCAAGTTTACCAAAGAGATTTTGATTATAGGTATGTAGGTGGATTGAATGGGTTAACTTAATTTAGTCCTCTTTATCCAATGAGTTAAATAGGATAGTTAATTTAGTTTACTTTTTAAACAAGAAAAAAGGAACTTAGTTTAATCCACTTTTAAAATATGTTAAACAGATCGGTTCATAGGACAAAGGCACAAGTGGGTTAAATGGATAACCTAGATCGATCCATTTTATCTTGTAAGTTAAATGGATCGAGTTCATTTAACATGTTTTTTAAACAGGTCAAGAAAACCAGTTTTAACCCGTTTTTTAAGTGAATTAAATAGGCTGGACTTGTTTGCATACCTCTAATTTTGATTTTGAAAAGTGCCAACATATGTCTTTCTTCTATATATATATATTAGAAACATTATCTATATCAAATATAATATATAATTAAAATATAAAAACTAATATTTATTAATATATATAAATATATAATACTACATGAGATAATGTAAACTATATTATATATAATTTAATCTTTATTCATTATTTATATCTATTGTGAGTGAGAAGGTTTGAGTACGAAGGTGACGTGCATATTGTATGATAGATGCATTACGCGTGATTAGAGAAATAACTTGCATGACTTGTATCGTATAGTCGAAAGAGAAGAATAAGGAAAATGGTAGGTAATCTCAATAAGACTTCAACATTTATGGTGATAGATAGAAGAGCTTAAGAGCATTAAATTCTACTATCGATGAAAAATATTGAAGTGTTTAATTTTTCATGACAAAAATTCGATAAAATAACAATGTTTATGCTAATTTTCTCTTGTCCAAATGAGGAAAGAAGAAAGGTATTTATAAAGGATGGTCATTGATTTCATCCGTTGGATCATAATGAAGGTTAATGATTAGAATCCATCCCTTCTTTTAATGGACCTTAAGTAGTTTTCTATAATAAGCTTAGGTCTAATAAGGTCTTATTTTTTTGTATAAACCAAGTCAAAAAAGGTTGAATCGGATGGATTAATCTAACGAGTCTTAATCTAAGTTTACTATGCTAAATTTTCCTCGATTATTATGATAATTTATGGGCCTAACTTATTGAGTTAAGATGATAAAACACAATGAGTCAAATTCATTTAATTAATGGGTTTCAAGTTTAACAATGAACTCAGCCCTATATATTTATTTACTTATATATTAATTAATTTTGTATATTTAAGCTTATGTTCAAACTCGGCTTACTTTAACCTCATATTAGCTTGGCTCTAGTTTGATTTGTAAACGAGCCAAGTTTCAAGCCTATAATTTTTATGTTTAGCAAAAGCTCGGTTTAAACTTAACTCGAATTGGCTTATTTACAATAATACATGTTACTTTTAAAAAAATTATCAACTCATAAACCAAATTGATTCTATCCTATTAAGCTTGTGTCCTGTTACTAAAAAGATCGTTAACCGACCAGAAGAAATTATAAGTAAGTTAAAACTATCCTAGTACATTTCCTAAGATGTCCTTTGTCAATTGAGATGGGGCTAGCAATCTAGTTTTCCAAGATTCTTCTCTCTTAAACATTCAACATATGCATCTAACGAAAATGTCTAAATTTATTGTTACGGTCCATCATGCTCATGGTTATTGCATAACTTATGTTTGGCACCAAAAAAACAAAATAAAGTATGTAAATTATGAGTTGTTCGGCGAGATGGCCATTTAAGTAAAGATGTTCACATAGAACACGGGAAGAGGAAGCCTACTATTAATATAGGATAAGGAACCCACGTTATTTTAGACATGCAGCGAGTTATTACATCTTTTAGGTCTGAAATGGATTGATTGCTTCTATATTATTATAAGAAAAAAAAAAAAGAAATTGTGAAACGAGAATTTTCAAACGTGCATGTACGGGTTTTTTTTTATGGTAAGTATTCTATTAAGTTGAGGAAAAGTACCGATATATATTAATTAATGGGAGAAAAAAAATGTGAGTTTAATGCAAGTTGCGTTAAGATATATGAAATATATTATTATTATTATTATTATTTTTTTCAAGCCTGCCTACATTGACCCAGCTTTTCCAACCTAGATCTCAACTAGACTCATATGGAAGTGGTCCCTACCCGAACCGACCCATCATTCCCACAAGTTACATGTAAAAGACTTGGTCATACCAACTGTCATTAGACAATAATCAACGAACCGGGTAGACCTCAATCGGCTCAATCATATGGTCTCTGGTCAAACACCACTGAAGCCTTTCTTTATTTGCTAGTTGAACGAAACACCATAGCTTTTTATTTTAAGATTTGATTTGTTAGGTATCGTTTTGTTTAAAATATAAAATTTTTTATTTTTTAGATTTATCGAGGTTTAGTTTTCTAAAAACTTAGGTTTTGTTGTGCTTATAAATAGGTAATACTTGTAATTAATTAAAAAAAAGAGAGTAATTAAATATTAAATAAATTTATATTTTTAAATTAGTTTTTCTTATCAATAGTATAAGATTATCAAAATCTTATTATGTGATATGAAGTTATATTGTTATCTCAATCTAACGGTGTGAGATTGCTAAATATAACTTTTATGTTTTATTTTCTTTTATAAAAAAATTATTTGGATTAATTTTCTTAGTTATTTCCATACTGTCCCTATTTTGTCGTTTTTTTTTTATAATTTTTACTTTTACTGTCTTACATCACTAGCATGGATTACGGCAAGTCGTCGTTTTTTCTTTTTCTATTTCTTTTTTAATTGACAAGCTAAGCTTCATCACTGACTGCAAATTGATCATTATATTTAGATTTAGCGCCCCCACCCCCACCCAAAAAAAAAAAAAAAAAAACTAAAGTCAAACACGCATTTTGGCATGTCTCTTTGCTTTTACGCATTATGGATTTAATTTTTTTGTTTATATGAAGCATGATGGATTCATTTGATCAATTGCTCCAGGCAATACGGTATAATTTATTTGTCTTATTATATTGTTTGTATCATTGTACACATACATGTATTAAGGATAGAATAATTCATACCTTTGTAGAGTTTGCGAGCAAAACTATTACTATAAATATCAACAATAAAAATAAACTTTTGTGGAGGCTTTTTTCATATGAAGAAATAAATCATCCGAAGACAAAGTTATGCTCTTTATTTATATATATATATATATATATTCATATCATAACAAAAAGATGTAAAGATAAAAAAATTAACCAAAAACCACATAAGTATAGCTAGAACACACTCCTCTAGTCATATCTATATAAATCAAAGTAGCTATCATCCAGCCCACTTTCACAATATAGGTCATAATATGAATCATAGAAATCATCTAACTCAAACACGTCATTGGTACCTGAAATTCATAATCCTGATTGTGTGAATGACAACACCAAACCCACTATATAACTAATGGATGCAAACACACCCAAATGCCAAACCACGACACATATAGAGTTTAATATATACTACAATACAAGCTTAGCGCCTCAAAATTTGTAAAAGATCTTAGATTCTATCAGTGTACATATATATAGTACACAATATATTACTAATGGTCATTTTACTTTATCAACTACTCTACAATCATCCATATTGATTTATGCCTTGTCATCGTCTTTGAAGTGCTGTTACTAAGCCTATAGAAATATGTTTCCACTTCCATTCAGATATCAATGAGGCTGTAACTCACTGGCAAGGCTCTAATGCTTAGATTATTTAGTTTGTTGGCAAGTAAGGCATGTGAACACATTCTTAGCCATCTTTCTCTTTATATTTTTCCACCAAAAATTGTACGTCATAACATCCCTATATATTTTAATACTTCTTGGGTTTATTAAATACCCTAAATAATGAGCTTCTTTTAGAATTTCATTCTTTAGTTTTGACTTCCCTAGCGCACATAATCGATTACCATGCCTCAAAACTCCCACTAAGTCTACTTAGAACTCCTTACCTCTACTTTCAGCTATTAATTGCCTAACCTTTTGGAGTTTTAGGTCTCCATCTTATGCATCTCTTATCTGCTCATATAAGGCAGGTCATAATCTTAAATTTGCTAGTTGAACTCTTACCTAATGTCTTGTAACTACCGGGTCCAATATTTGTGCATCCTCTAGTATTTGTGGCTTTGTAGTAATCAAGGTAGCCAAATTACCTGAAATTTTCCTACTTAAGATGTTAGTGTCCATACTTACACTTCCTAGGTGATACAAAATCTTCATGTTCTAATCTTTTATCAACTATAACCATTTGTTTGGTCTCAAGTTCAATTCCTTTATGTGAACTTCAAATTTTTGTGGTCAATATAAATTTTATACTTTTCGCTATGTAAGTAATGGAGCCATAATTTAAGTGCATGGATAAGTGCTACTAGCTTTAGGGTGTGAATTGGATCATCCTTCTTGAATGATTGCAGTTATCTCAATGGATAGGCTATGACTCTTCAATTATGCATCAATGCGCAACTTAAGCCTTTAATGGAGGTGTTGCCGTATACTATAAGCTCTTCAACACTTCATAGTAACATTAGGATTCGTATTAAAACTAGTCTTTCTTTAAGTACTTAGAAGCTCTAGTCCTAGTTATCATTTTAATCAAACTTTACTCTCTTTTAAGCTAGTTTAGTCAAGAGTGTTACAATGCTGGGAAATTCTTCTAAAAATCTTTTATTTTATCTTTTGGTAAGCCCAAGATGTTTCTAATCTCTAATATCGTCTTTCACTGTTACTATCTCTCTCAAAACCACATGACTAAGGAAAATTATTAACTTTAGCCAAAATTTACACTTTTTCAAATTTAGTAAACAATTGCTTTACTTAGAGTGTCTACATTACAATTTTAAGGTGTTCCTCATATTCTTCCTTATTTCTAGAGTATACTAGAATGTCGCCAATAAAAACCATGAAAACTTATCTATGTACTTCCTCAGTATCCTACTCATGAGATCCATAAAAATTATAGGCATTTTTTTGAGTCCTATAACAATACCAACAAATCCTAGTGTTCATAACATGTTTTGGAGGTAGTCTTAGATATGTACTCTACTTTTAACTTTAATATGATGGTATCTAGATCTCAAGCTTATCCTAGAAAAACACTTAACCCCTTTAACTGATAAAATAAATCATTAATTATGAGCAAAGGATACTTGTTTTTCACTGTAACCCTACTTAACTCTTGGTAATCTATATATAACCTCATAATACTATCTTTCTCTTTAGCAAATAAAATGTAGGGCTCCCATAGTGACAAACTATGTCTAATAAACTCCTTATCTAAGAATTCTTGTAATTGTTCTTTTGGCTGATTCAACTGTACTGATGCCATCCATAGGGTACTTGAGAAATGGTTATAATACATGAGACAAAGCCAACATTAAAATTTTACCTTCCAATCTAAGGGCATACTTGGCAAATCTTCCATAAACAAATATGAAAAGTCACACATAATAAAGATGTCCTTCATGTTTAGTACCTAAATTTCTTCTACTATTATTGAAGTTATCATACTCTAGGCTCCTTTTCCCATAATTCATAGGCTAGCAAACTAGTTTGTCTCTATATTTTAATCTCATAACAAAATGGATCTTCTCCTTGAATATTAAAGTAGACCACTTAGTTGTAGTAGTCTATGGTAGCATGGTATTTTGAGAGCCAATACATCCAAAAATTACATCGGATTAACTTACCTTTAATACCCAAAGATTAGCAGACTTAGCCTTTCCACCAACCTTTACATCATCATTCTTACAGATTTTATTCAACAGAATCCCTTCCTTAAAGGTATATGTACCACTAGTTTAGCATCAATCAACATTACACATGTATATGGCAAGCATTCACATACATGTCAAATATGTAAGAATAAGATGCATCAGTATTGAAAAGTACGCAAGCACTATCAGAATGAACCAATATGTACTTGCTATAGTGTATATGTTAGGGGTATCTGGCTAGTATACAGCAAAAACTTGTGCCTGGCTCTTTAGCTTTTGCTTTTCTGTATTTGGCTTGTTAGTTGGAATCAGGACTTGTCTCTGGTTCATATCCTGTTGTTATGTCCCTTCTACTTACAATTATAGCATCACTAGTAGTATAGCTGGATGGAGGAAAGTCTTACTAGTATAGCCTTATTAGCCACAAGAGTAACAAGCTTGTAAGGTCTACTTGTAGTCCTTTTCTTCATGAAGCCCATAGTAATGAGTAATGACTACATCTTATATTCTCAAAAGGCAGGGATACTCGACTTTGAGGTGGTATAGGCGGTTGTCCCATCATCAGCTACTTTCTGTTACTCTGACCCACAAAGTTGCTAAGAAGCCCCTTTCCTAAAATCACATAGTTCTTCATCTTGACATGATCTTTCATATGGTGATGCCCTTGTTATATTAGCTTATCCTTGTTAATCACTTCCATGTAAGTTCTCAACTCAATAGTCCCAACCTCGTGCTGTATTCTTGGTTCCAACCCATTTAGGAACTTTTGAGGCTTAAATTTCTAATTGTTCTGTTGACTTTTAATGTAAAATTGATTAATCTATTCATTTATGCCTCGTATTCCGCAATCATTCTATTGTCTTGCCAATCTGCAGCTATTTTTGTTGCAAACAATTAGTGTGAAACCTCTTAAAGAAGGCACCCTTAAGTATCTCTAAAGTCACTCCTTAAGGGATGAGCTTTTTTGCTGCTCTCCACCAATCTATTACAGCACCTTTTAGTAAGAGAACCGCCTATGACACTTTTCTTTCTTTAAGGATGCCTTATGTAACAACACCTTCTCCATTTCCTCTATCCGCTCTTTAGCTTCAAGTGGATTCATTGACGTTGCAACATAGGATTTTAAAAGCTGAACGAACTTGATAGTTGAACTACCCCCTGGGTCCCTCAATACCTTCATTCACTATTAGGCTATGATAGTCATTCCCATTTTGCCTCAGCATCTCAATGTTGTGTTGCCTCACTTGAAGGTTTAGTTTCATTTAATATTATTGAGTTTGGACCGCTCCTAATAGAGCACTTACCAGTCACTAGGTTAATTAACTATTAAGATCAGGCATGTAAGTGACAGTGGTCATAAAAGATTTCCTAGGGTGGTTCCTTATGGTTCTCAGGAGTAGAAAGGAAAAGATATCTATTTCTCCAAGCCATTTCTTTTTATGGTATAAGGTAAATAGAAAGAAAGAAGGTGAACTTAAACTTTAATCCCTAGCATAATGTATGATATGGACTTCCATTATAATCCACCAATATACTAAAACCTTAACATATGAAATGAAAATAAATAATTCCAACGAAAAACAAACAACATATATAAACAGGTTCTTTCTAAGCCTAAATCTACCCACTCTCCTCAATTCATTGTTTCAAAGATTCTTTTCCTAATTTGCTAATAAATTATAAAACTTATGGCTCTAACACCACCTAAAGTTGTCACACTTTGAATTAAGGGTGGGACAACTGTACCACATGCTTATACTACAGTATGAGCATGAAATGTGTAAAAAACAACTAAAATCCTCAATATGAACAATAAAACATCAAGTCATTAATGAATCAACATAACAGTTAATTTCAGTCTGACTGCTAGCTGGAAACTCCAAAGGAAAACAAATATAGTAAACAATCCAATTATGTATGGTTTTCATATCAAAGAAAAGTTCCTTAACTAAAAGAACTGTGATTCTGCTAAATTCTGAATTTGCACTACACTTCATCTCAGTCGCACTCATCAGTATTAGTGTTGTACCTACATAAAAATAGAGACTGCAAACCAATTAATCATAGAGATTAGCCTCTTCATGCTCATTTCTTGAAATCAGATCCCAAATAGGTAAGCTGTAAAGTCCAGCTTAAAATTACTATCTGCACACATATATACATCACACCATACATGATTCAATAATCTAAATGTCACAATACAACACATCCAATACATTAACTTAGGAATTGGTCATAGCACATATAGTTTTCATCTTGGAGGAAAAATTAAAAGAAAAAAAATAGTACTATAAAAATTGCGCAACCAAATGCTACCTAAAGAGCCAACGACCATAGCCCCTCCCCCGGACCGGTGCATCACATCTTATGAGTCTTAGGTTCGTGTAGACAATTTATTAAATTGAATGTATATCTTTAACCGTTATCCAATCCGACCCTAAACGACTCGACTCGACTCAACTTGACACCCATCCTAATCGAACACCTAACGCCATCGAGCTATTGTACTATTCGTTGCATTTATGGCATGACAAGAAAGGACCTATGGGTTGAGTTTTTGAAAGCTTCAAAATCGCTGAGTTAGCTTTTCGAAACTCTTCATCCATTTTAATTCATTTCTCAATTTTTCACTTTTATCTTTAAATCTATAGGCTTGGTGGTAATGTGTAGTAGAAGGAATCTTATGTATCGTATAAAAGGGTTGTGATCAACAAGGGGGTTGATAATATGTTAATCCTAATAGAGCACCCAATGGAGTAATTAATACCATTATCGGCGAACCTATTAGGGCCGATTAGGCTACCCCACTTAAGCTCATGTGACTAATGAAAGTGTTTTCTAAAAACAAGTAAGGTTGCAGAGCTTAACTTGAGGAAGAGATTTCACAATTTTTGCAGATGGATGCTCCATCCTCTTATACCATAATTCAAAAGAATCTACATGTTTAAACTATATTTCTAACTAGAATAATAAAGTCGGTGTGAGCGAATTATTATTTACCAGATAATTATAGATAAATTATTTTAATGGGTAAATTTATACTATAATTAGAATTCCACTATTCTGGGAGATGGGCGAGTTCTAGAGGGGTATCATCATCAAACTCTTAAAAAAATCGGTGCCTATGGCATTTGGAGCCTAACCTTACTAAAAAAGGTTACCTTCATATAGATCTCCTTGCAACAACACCAAAATGAGAACTTGGTAAGTGAAATAGATGACTGCATCAGAGATCTCAAAGAAACATTTAATATTTACGGAAATGTAGAATCAAACTAAAGTGAATCAAGAGTCCTTCTAATTCTAAGAGAAAAACTTTTGATTCCAAATCCTTAGGGTGATCAATCATTTCATACAAATCACACAATACAAGCTAGAACAACAAACAAAATCATAACATCACTGAAAACCGGCTCTCATTGGTAGAGTTTCAAAGTGGCAAATGTTGCTGACAGAATTCGACATTAAGTATGTGAGCCAAAGTTAAGTCAAGGGGCAAGGGTTAAGACAATTCTTAAATGAATTTAGCGATTGTGTAGCTATTCAACAACGTACTTGCACCCGATATCCAAACTCCTTCAACTAAGTTTGAAGGCTTCAGTTAGTGGGGAAAATGTAGAGGATGAGGAGAGATGTACACCGAGTTGTTGAGAGCTGTACTGTGTGAAAAAAAAGCCAAGTGCTGAGCACCCAACAACAAGCCCTCTATCAAGGAGAAAACCTTGTTAAAATACCGCCTAGCTATTAAACATTTACTGTCCATCTTGAGGAGGTGTCTTAACTTATATACATGTATAGTATATAGTAGAGTTTGTTGTATACACATGTAGCGCTCTAAGAGCTTGCTAAAACCCTAAAAAGAATGGATGAAAGATGGGACAACGCTCTAAAAGCTGGCTAGATCCCTAAAAATGAAAGAAAGAGGGGACAACACTCTAAACCATAAATTGAGAGAGAGAGAGAGTGAAGAGTGTAGCTGCTTAAAGATTATTTGAGAGGCAAAAAGTGAGGTAGAGAGATCCTTCATACTTTCTATTACTCTCAGCTAAAACCAATTACTAAGGTCACAAGAAATTTCGGATTGAAATAAGTTTTACATATAATTTAATATTATAATAATTGGCCAGTTAAGCTCTTTGAGCTTGACTAACAATAATTTAACAGTTGCTTACCTTTTTGTTATTTGTTTGTCACACATCATGCAAATTGTGGATCTCTTAAACACTTGTTCTTTAATCAAAATTAACCTTTATTCATCCCTACACCACCTTAGTGACAGGATTTGATATCTTGATTGTGTTTAACAAAATAGGAAGCTCTTTGATTTCTTGGGGGAGCTCACCTCGCTTCTTCATTTCTAAAAGTCGCTTGACCAACATAGGGGTCAGCTTGTTTGCTTTAATGACCTCTCGGAGCTCGGCTCTACTCATTTCGAGATTTCTGCAAGCTTGAACTCATTCAGTAACCGGCCTTATCTATTATTGGTTACGATTCACAACATTTTAGTATTAGAGCGGAGGTTTTGTGTCCACTATAGTTAACTGAGTGCCAAGTAGCTTGCACAACACCTCTTACTGATGATGATCTCTAGTTTATCAAGTGCAAGCATCATGATGATTCTAGAGATACCATCATAGAATATTCTTAAGCTTAGCCAAGCACAAATGCAACACTTATTTAAGATAAGTTTTCATAAAGTTCATTTATTAGGCTTGGATATAAGCTATGGCCTCGACTTGTTTCTCGTGTTTGCTTAGAACTCCTTCTACTGTGGCTCCTTAAGCGTACATGGAGGGGGAATGTCAATTATGGCTTTGGCTTTGGCTTTATCGGGATCCACTTTAATGCCCCTTTAATCGGCTTATCCATATACACTGGCAATGTACGCCGACGCCGCCAACGTATAGAGGTATGTGCTGGCTATAGTGCTCTTAGTACCTATTTGCCGTTCCCCTTATATTAATTGACTTAATGTGTTCGTTTGTAAATACTTTTTTGAACTATACGATTATAGGGATGTTAATATCTTGACCGTCTTGGTTAGTTAGCTCATTAGGATACAATCAAGTTTCTTCATTTTTAGGTCTTAGCCAGCTCAAAGGGCACTTTAACCCAACCTTGGTCGTACCCCCTAGTAGCATTTCCATAGCCACCGCCACCAAACCTTAGTTCACCACAACCCCGAGTTTGAAACACCGTCTTGACCTCCATCCCAGTATGATATTTTTATGAATAACTTCTTTTGTGAAAATAGCCTTGTTCTCTAGTCCCAAAGCAAGTTAGTTGTGGAAATTCACCTTGTAAATTACATTCCACTAGGCTAAGCGACCTTAATGACGATGAGTTTGAAAGAATATTTGGAACAGGTGTTGATATGTCCTGCTAAGCTTCAGAATGATATTTCTTGCTTTACCTAAAACCATTAATAAATCACAAAAATTTAAAATTTTAATTATTTCATACTATTAATTGTTGGATACTAAGATTAATAATTCATATCCTATTAATTGTTAGGCACGATATTAATAATAAAAAACATGTCATTATCATCTAGAGCCTTCTTCCTTTTTCTTTAAGTTTCTACACATTTTTTTGTCTAATTTTGCCCCCATTTATGTCGTCCACTTCCCTTACCAATCTCAGAGTGGTCATGGATCGATCTAAGCATGTATTTCATCTTCGACCTTCCTTTTACTCATTTTTTGTGATGACGTTTTGAACCTTTTTGTTATTTTTGAGCCTTTTCCCTTTTTTAGGAAGAAATATGTATGTTTAGACTTCTTCAATAAAGTCATATATTCTAGCTTCTCTGCAATGTATGCTATCTAATCATTCCATCCAGACAGTAGCTCCTTTCCTAAATTAAAAAAAAAACCTAACTATCTTTCTTAAAAAAAAAAATCAATTAAAATTTTTATTTTTCCAAAAAAACCTAAATGTCAAAAATATATTTTATTTGAATTAATATAATTAGATTTTAGGGATTTTGATCTTACGATCACGTATTGAGGGAATATGGTTGCAAAAATTTATCACTGGATTACATATTGTTGGTAGTATTGAGAGACCATTGAAAATTAATTACAATAAATTGGCATCCTTTAATTCCTTTAGGAAGGTAATCGAGATATGAATGCCTCATTGGGTGAAGGGCCATGGGCTACTTAGCAACTATAGGTTAAAACTAGGGAGCTATATTTTGGTTTTTCTTAATTCACCTATATTAAACACAACCCACTTAATATTTATTACTCAAAATTAAATAAAGGAAAATAAATTTTCTTTAAAATATGTTTAAAGTAAGGTTTTTTACATTTGGGTTATTGATTTTATGGGACCATTTTCAAATTCAAAGGAAAACAAATACATCCCTATGACTATAGATTATATATCTAAATGGTTAGAATTCAAGAGTCTATTTATGCTAGCCATATGGTAGGTATTCCTATTCTCTTGGCCATTTCTGATTCTTTAAACATAAGTTCTTGAGTGTTGGATTCAAGTGCTATAGATTATATGGTTGGTTCACTTGCATTTTTCAAAGAATGCTCACTTCTTTCAACACACAACAATTAATAAAGCAAATTAAAAGAGTAAATAAGGAGAATATCAAGTAGAGATTTTGTAGAGCTTTAGCCTTCTACCTACTACTCTCTTCTAGGGACCCGATCTACTTCACCAATACCATTCTACTTGATATACTAAATCACAAATAAAAAAAAATTACGAGCACTTGCAACACATGGACTTTACAAAACTTTACTATGTCTGTCTAGCCTCTCATAGGATATTATATATACCATTCAAAAAAGTTAATCTAACATCTAACTAGAATACTTTCAACCTCTTTATTTAAGAATCCTATAAATAGTATACTTTGTAATTAGTCAAAAGAAGATTAGACATTAAATATCTCCAATCTTTAAGCCTTAGCTTATATCAGGACCCTAAAGGGGGCTTAGTCGGATCACTAAAAATTTCCATGTACTCTCCAATGGCCTATAAACCTATGGTTTAGGACCGGGTTGAAATGGCATACAAGTTTAATTAATTGGAAACGAGGTATTGAGTGGAGAGTTCCTAGGGTTTACGTATAAAAATTGTAATTAGAAATTGAATTAGAGCCTAATTTAAGAATTGATTCAGAAGTTAAGTCAAAAACTAGTTTAAGACGAGCTTGATTTTAACTCACCTTACAGAGGTTACTATTTCTTAGCTGTAAATTTAGGTATTATTGATGATGTGGAGCATGACTTAAAATGGAACCACTAGTTCTGCTGATAGAGTTCTCGTCACAATGTACAATTAGTACTAGCGAGATCTTCCTGGAGCATGGAACTTGAGGAGGTCAAGAGATGGGACCATTATATACATATCTTAATCGCAAGATACGTATATTTAAAAAAAAATACAATTTAACTAAATTTTATGGAAAATTAGAATTGCTTAGAAAAATATGCAATTAAAATAAATAATAAATGATTGGACTAATTATTTGAATGATATGCCTATTAATTTTTGGCTTAAATCACTATTTTAAGTACAATTTAAGGTTAAAAAATTCAATAAAAATCTAGAAAATAGTTTCACAAAAAATCTTTTCATAGCAATTCAATATAAGTATTTCGATTTAGTTATTTCAAGTAAAATAATGTTAGGTCTTATTATTTAGTGATCTATAAGGCGTCTATGGGATCATATACATGGAGGCCTTACTACAACAAAAAAGAAACAAACAAATAAAAGAGAGTTTAGCAAATCTAAATGGCTACCAATTGGATAGGCCCATTGAGGAAGACCAGGATGACTACTGTTGGAACAGGGCCCCCCAACGACATCAAAATGATAATAGGAGGCTTACATCTTGAGAGTATGCCTTTAATAGCCAGCTTGTACAAGTGATTGGAGTGATTACACTCCCAATTTCCTCACCCTAGATTAAAGCGAGCACAATTTCTTTGATTTTACGACAAACCGGATAACATTTGAACCATTGAAAACACAATATGTTCAATAGTTTAGATCTATTGCATATTAACTCTATAACTCAACGTCTAATAGTAAGCTTCTTTGAGACCCATAAAGTATTCTCTACCTTTTTCTTTCCTTGTGACGTTTGTAGTTTATTTTTATTAGATAGTTTGCTTTCAAGTCACAGTCAAACACAATGCTCCTCGATACTCCATGTAATCGTACAATTTCCTCATAGGGATAGGGAGAAGATGTAAACCCTGCTATTTAAAGGGCATGTGAATCAACTAAGTGCTACTACCGGCGGTGTCGTCTTAACTTGGAGCGATGGCCACTATCATTCAAAGTGTTTCACGTGTACATATATATATATATATATATATCTAACTTATTTGTAAAAATACTTAATACATATTATATGTAATCTAGAAAAAAAAAACATACTACATACTCCTACCGTATATTATACCTATGTACATACATGTATACATACATATCTTTATACAGATAAATTTTGAAGTCAAAACTACACTATTAAGGAGCCACCACAACCCATTCTCACTGATGACCCCTCACCAATAGAAGACTATTAGACCCTAAAACATACTTAAACTCACTCGAATCCTAAACCTTAGGATAATCAGGGACTTATGACCCTAAATAAATAATTAAAAACTAAGATAATGTTGGCTAATAATATATATTGAAATGTACTTAGAAAATTTTCGTTTTGCTTTTCCTTGATGAATGTGATTAGTGATGCTAATAGGAGGAGATTGGTAATCCTCATTTGTGCAATCAAGTAATACTTGACTAGTTTTCAGAAATTAAAATAAACCAACAAGCATTAAAGTTTTTGGGAATGAACTATGTATATGTATTTCTTGTTATATATATATACATATAAATACTTAAACTATCCTATATGTATAATTATTTAAATATTAAGGTATACACATAGTGCATTGGGGTTGATTTTCCCTCTTTCCGCCAGCAATTGTAGCCCATGGTTGTGTAAGTCAAGACCTCCGCCTGATTTTGTGTAATTTTATAAAAATAGTAAATATTCTTGGAAAATTATGAATTTTGTTATTATGAAAAAGCTCTTGATAGTCCTTTGAAAGAAATTCCCCTCCATTATCTATTCTCACCATTTTAAATATTAGGATTAACTGATCGGTGTACGAAAGAGGCTAATTGACTTCAAAATAAAGATAACATAAGAATATTCCAATTCATTTGCTTCTTATTCGATTTCATTTTTATTGTTCTTTTTTTTTTTCTAGCGATTCGACTGCCTTGGTTAGTCAGCTCATGAAGGGCAGGACCAAGTTTTCTTCATATTTTTAAACCATAAACTAAGTCTCATAGACGAGCCTTAAGGTCTTCCAGCATTTCATATTCATACTAGCTGCATGCTTGTGATAAATAGATACTTCCTTAATTTAATTGGATAAGGAGGTAAGTAACTCTAAGTTTAGTTCCTGTAGACGGGCTCTTGGATGTTAAACAACCTATCCTAATCCCTCACTATCTTAATGAAAGAGTGGGATTGTTATAGTCTTCTCTTTTCAAATGTGCATCTTTCGAGTCCATAATTCCTTATTGGGAGATGGTATGTCAAAAAGCAAGAGCATCTTTTGAGAATAGCCGAGAATTCTAGATGAATAAACAAATCTCCTAAAAAATGGATTACTTGCCTTCACGATTATTTGAAATATACCTACGTATAACTTTTATGACTATAAAGTTGTTTGAATAAGTATATAGATTGATCCATAATTTATATATCATAAAAACAATTAAGGACTTGTAGCATTAAGCGGCTAATTAAGAATTTAATTTGAATAATTTTAATCAATTCCAGAAATTTTTGTAATTTTATAAAACCTGTATCACCATACTTCCATATGTTCGAAAAGTCGATATGTGATCATTTCACATGTAGACTTAGTGTTCCTTCAACTTTTCTTTTGCGAGCGATTTTGAAGACATTTTTCTCCTACAAAGAGAACAAAAATAACATACATAATTAAGTATGCCTAAATTACCATCAGAAGTGCTCCTAAACCAGAGCTAATAGCTGCAAAAAAAAAAAAAAAAAAAAAAAGGAAAATAATGAACTCATGAATAGGATTGCGCTCTATGAGCTGACTAGATCCCTAAATGAGAATATGAATCTAGATAGTGCTCCATAACTTGACTGAAGTGCTAAAGAAGATATGGATAGGAATGGTGCTCTATGCGCTGGTTATATCCTTGAGAAAATTGATAAAGGGTAAGTACCCTTCTCTTAGGGACTACATGTTTTTTTTTTCTCCTTCAAATTAGAGTAATTTGAGAAAATTCAATAACTCATCACATGATCATTAAAAAGGCACAATATGAACACAATTTTTAGTGTTCGTAAAAATACGTGTATATTCATATAATATATTATGCTATATTATTTTCTTTTATTGCCTAATTATTGGGTCGACTAAATAAGCCTACCAAATAGTAATAAAAAAATGCTTGTTAACAAATCTTAAGAGTGATTTTAATCTTTAAATTCCATAAAAAATGCAGTAACTTCCTAAAAATATATGTATTAGTAAGAGTAAATACAAAAAATAGAAAAATAAGAAAACCCAATTGCACAGATTTTTCAAATTTTTGTAAAAACCCTAATTTTCTCTCAAATTTTCAATCCTCTTAATTTTTTAAGGTTGCATACTAAGCCCTCTTCTTCCTATATACAAAGCCACAGAATGTTAAGGATGAGCTACTAAGGCCTCGGTAACTGTAGGCTTAGGCCTTGGTAACTGGTGCATTCCACCATAAACGAAAAATAAAACCAAAATTAAATAGCAGAGACACATTTGCATTCTAAACACACATTCTGCTTAAGAGAAGGAGTTACTTGCAATTGTTTACTGTCTAAGGACCTGGAAACCTAATTTCTTGTTGTTTTTGGATGTTGTTTAACTTTGTAATCCTGTTGTATTCCTAAATTGATTCAGTTTATTTAAATAAACCTAAAAAGGGTACCAGGTCTTGAGTGTTATTGCCTCTTTTTATTCTAAACTTTTCAAGTAATGTATTACTATTCCCTTAGGTGGAAAATTTTGAGTTTTGAGTCTAAATTCATCTTAAATCAAATTTTACTCCTAATTACCTTAATTTACAAAATTAACTTAAAATTTACTATTTTTTCCTATTACTCACAATTGAGAATCGCCATGATCTGTCATCTAAGGATTCCTAAGAAGTTTCGAAATAACCCTAGCTCCTTGGATGACGAATCACTTGATTTAAAGATTTGGAATCTCTTGATGGCATATGATGGTTATAGGAGATCTATAGATAAGTTGTTAGAATATAAGATTACTTTCCACATGTATGTGGTTGCCACATCATCATCAACCAATCCTATGTTACCACGTGTCAGGATACGTGGTGCAACAAGATCCTGACACACAAGTATATATTATATATAATAATTAATATATTATGTAAGCTTTTTAATTTCATATATTTATATGAACAAGAAATTTAAAGCTTCCAAGAGTTTTTTTCATGTTGTCATTATCTAATAATGTAGCCAATCAACTATGACAAAAATTGAATCTTTCCTTCCTATCGTTCTTGGCAACCTAAGCATAAAGTCTATACTTATATCATTCTAATTTTAATTGCACATACGGACAAGGCACAAGTCAATGTCCTATTGGTTAAACATAAGGAGTTGGTTAACTAAGAAAAAATGGGGAATGAAGTTAGGAAAACATAAGGGTTCTAAACAAGGATAAAAATGAATAAAGGAAAACAATCATTGGTGCTACAGATTCTACATATGATACTGTATACGTAGTGATGCTGCATTGGTGAGGTTGTTAGGAGATGCGGATAAAAAGTATGGATCTGATGAAGTATGATACTTGTAGCATTTAGGGTGTTAGATGTAATTATTAGGCTAATTATGTAGTAAATAAGTACTAGGGAAAAATAGTTAATTTTAAGTTAATTTTGTAAATTAGGGTAATTAAGTATAAAATCTGATTTAGGATGAGGAGGTTCCTACCACGAAGGAAAATGCCGAGAAAAAACTGATTGAGGAGGACATATTTCCCGAGAACTTACAGGTGCTTTAGCACTAATCGTTGAGAATCATTTCTTTTTGAGCCATTTCCAATCTATTTGCTACACAACTTGATTGAAATGCATCAATGTGCATTATGTAAGATGGTTCAAAATTACTCCTGTATGGTGAAGTCGGACCTAGTCCGTGATGCAATGTGGGGGAAATGATCATATGCCTATATTTGCAGTAGTATGGCGGCGCCTCTAATCTCCTACGGTCCTAATTGTGCAATGTAAGCCCCAAAGTTCAGCAAAGTAACCGTAGGATTGAGCTTAGAACCCAAGGTATATGGCGATCGGTTAAAAGATCCGATCAAACCCAAATTATAAACTATTGAAAAGAATATTAGTAAAAATGACCCCGTAAACGTGAATTCAAGAAAATAAGTAGTAAAATAGGAGACTATAAAATTTTCAAATTTTAAGCATAATAACTGCTAATTACCAAAAAGGCAAAAAGTGTAATATAATAACTAATAAATTATTAGAGATAGATTATATGTATACTAAAAATTTTAGAATGACCAAAATAATATTTAGGAATGTTCACGTGTACCCTACATGTATTTACGTGTAGATAAAAATACGCGTAATTACTAAAATTGGCCGAAAACTAAGTAAATAATTAAAGAAAAATACAAAATAATTATAAAAAAATCAGAAAAAATCAGAAGAGGATAAGCTGATGCAAGATTAGGTCGTGACAGAAAAAGAAAAAAATAACCAATAGGAATTTGACAAACAAAAAGCCTAAAATCATGGAATTGGGGCAAAATCCCATCAAATTAATGCACATTAAATTCTACAATTGCCTATAAATAGCAGGAAAAATTCAGAAGCTCATTTGGACAGATACAAATCAGAGAAAATTAGAGAGAGTTGAAAATTTGAGAGAAAATTCAGAAAATAAAAAAAAATAAGAAAAACTGTGCAGTTAGGGGTTTTAAAGGGAACCCACACCAAACGAGGATCTGGGAGTGGACGGCCACCACCACCACACGGTGGTGGCAGCGCCCAGGCCGGCCGACAAGGCCACGGCGGCCCGCGGTGGCCGGAGCCACCTGAACCGGTGAGTTCAAATTCCAGCCCGATTCTTGTATAATTTTGTAAAATTAGTTATTTTGCCCAGAAAATTATGAAACTTGTTATTCTGAGGTTTTATTGTATGTAGATTTAGGGAAAAATGTTGATTTAGTTTAATTATGTCTGGAAATATAGGGTCCTTAACAAATTGTACAAAACCGAGCATGATTAAACCGGAAATTAAATAGGCTTAGGGATGTAGTTTGGGGCTCAAAATTTTTCTGTAGGATGCTCATGTGACATAGAACAGTGCTATGAAGCCATTTTTTTAAAATTAATTTTCGAAATTTTTAAGTTAATTTTTAGCTCTAAAATGATGGAAAAATTGGGTAATTTGGAGTTAATTAGGTGATTAGGATGTTAATTACTGATTTGGATCTTAATTAGATGTTTAAGGAAGTTAATCTCTGCAGTGGAACCCTAATCCTAGCATTTAGGTACTAAGTATAGTTAATTAAGGAAATTAGGTAAGTAATATAAGAAATTAGTAATATGTGAAATTGTAAATTAATAAATATGGAAAATTAGGATTATTTAGATAATATTAGAGTAAAAATCAGAATAGTATTAAATCTGAATTAAGATTGAATTTTAGGTAATTATATAAAAAATAAATAAAATAAAATAAGATTTTCTCACATCGGGGATAAATCCGATACCCTAATTAGGACTAGCGTGTACCAAATAGCTTAGAATACTAAATTAAGACCCAATAGGATATTTGGAAACTTGAGCTTAATGTAATTAATTTCACATTAGGATTCGAGCATGTTTAGGATTTAAAAATCGAACCAAAACCTAATTTAGAAATTGATACGGAAACCGAGACCGAACCCAAACTTAAACCTAAACCTAGAATAATTGTAAAAGACTTAATACCTAGATAATTAGGCGTATTAAACCGTAAACAAAACCTAACAATAAGCATTATAGGATAAAACGAACCTATAACAAATATATGAAAAGCTGAAACCACGTTCGTGTTATAGGGATAACCGGCGATGGCCTGAGCAGATCGGACCTCGAGTGAGCGAGCGAGGAGTCGAGGTAAGTTGGGATTAATACGATGCTGTATTTTGGAGGCTTAAGATTATGCTTGGTTGTGCTTGTTAGATAGTTGAATGCGTGCATGTGCTTGATTATGGGTGATGCTATGATTCTGTTTGCTGCTTTAGCACATATTGTATGAATTGTATGTAATGATTGATCGCTCTAAATTGGACTTAATCAAATGTACGACCAGTAATCATAATCGAACATGCATGGCAACCCGTTAGGGGATTTAGGACTCTCCGGCCAAATACCGACCCCTTCGGAAGGGATAGCGCAGGATTGCAAAATGGTCCCTTCTTCATCCTCAGTCGAACTAAGTGACAGGGGAGGAGGTCGCGGCGGGGATGAAGACAGTGGTTCGAAGGTAGTCGCGGGAGGAGCAAGGTCTCCATTACACAAGCCTGGGTTTGGTCGTGAGCTGTTGCATTAACGGTAACTCCTCAACCCGGATTAGAGCGAGCGCAATTTCTCTAATCTCACGACGGGCCGGACAACGTCGTGCGATGGCATTTGCTTGCACATGCATTGCATTTAATAAGTGATTGAAAACCTTGTTGTGTGTATGGTATAGTTTTAAGTCCTCCGTCCCTACTTACTGAGCTGTGGTTGCTCACATCCCTATAGACGTCGTGCAGGTGCTGGCTAAGAAGCGGCAAACAAATACTCTGAAGTTAGCAACTGCTGGATCCTGGGGAGTGAGGAAAAACATCGAAGAATCAACACATATTTTACTTTTCATTTCTGATTAATGTAATAACGGAATTATAGTGATTCTATATAACTTTTCCCACTTTCTTAGGTAAATGATTTATTTAAATTACAAATTGTCTACTTCAAAGCGGGTTAGTTGTGGACGCCTTGTGTAGATCAGGTCTAGGATAGCGGTTGTGAGGCCAACTTCTATCTTAGGGTGGTTTACACGGCGGGACTGTTACGACTCTGCCGCTTCGGGGCGTGACATGCAGCCCCACAATGTTGATGATACAACTAAGCCAAACAATAAGTGTAGGCCTTGAATAATCGAACATGGTCTGATTTGGTTAATTCCCATTGAGTACTGAGGCTATTTATAATCTCGGCAAATAAATAAATATTAGAAAAAATAAGGAATGATCCAGATTTGGGTCATGGCAGTGTCGGGATCCCAATAATGTTAAAGGATGGGGATACTATTTCCCAATATTATTTTCCTTCTCTCTCAGCCATGCAAATCGTGTGGACTCATGAAACCCACACCAAAAGAATATTATAAATTCTTTATATTATAGCACAAGTATATGAAATAGTAAAGAATAGAAGTTTTCATGCATAGTTGAATGAAGAGCTCTTATTAGGCCGTTGAGTGTAGATTAGTAGCAAGTAACCTCACATTATACTTGTACATTACATTAAGTATAGTTCGAGTTCTAACTTATCTTTTTCTTTTATTTGTATTTAGTATCAGGGACGAGTTTTCAATAGTTTTAAGATAATTATTAGATTAGTTAATTTAATTATGATTACTTGATCTATAGTTATATATTCATATATATACATGTAAGCAATATTTTATATACATATAGGTTTACCTTGATCAATAATCCTAATCAACGGTGCCAAAAACTTGATTAGTTTGCTGAACTACTTAAGCATGTACAAAAGTCGAAAATGTTACCCTCATTTTCGATTTGGCCAAAAGCTACTTAAATTCAACTCTACATTTATTCAAGTCTGAATCGATAACAATTGAGTTATAAAATGCTCTATAAAATCATCCTAAGTTGCCAAAAATTAACCAAATCACTTCTATAAATAGTAAAAAAAAATTAAAACATGCCTTTAAAATATCTAAAGAACTTTTAAAAAGGGAGAAACAGGCTAGCCCATAGAGGCACTACCCTCTTTCTAAGTATCTTGTAGGGCTCTTGCTTGCCCCAGTAGCGGCTAGCTATATTTTCTATCTTAGGATAAGGCTCCTACACGGTCTATCTTAACAAGAACCTTTAACGAGATGTCCTATCTTAATGGAAGCGATAGCATTAAGGCTATCTAAGGGTGGGTTCTCTCTCAAAAATGGTTTAAAACCCTCACTTACATATTTCAAGTTCCTTATAGAAAAGGTTCAGAAAAAACTTTTAAGATGGAAAATGTTATCTCGTAATGATTAGGTGATCTCGATGAGGGCGAAGATCTCCCGATTGGTTATTACGACTAGAGCGAGTCGTCATAGTCAAGTGAGTACTCCCGATGACTCTATACTTGTTTAGTATACTTGCACTTAGACTATGAGTAATGGGTCTACCAAGATACTGGATGTGGTGATTACAGATTGGTAGTTGTGTTGTCCTAAAGGAGTAAATGATTTTAGGTACAATTTCTATGAGAGTCATGTTTTTCCTTTCGCGCAACTCCATTTTGTTGTCGAGTTCTAAGTGTCGAAAATGTGTGTTCTATTCCAGTTTTACAGCAATATAATGCATATCACATGTATATTATATATAATTTCATTTATTATTTTTATAAGTTAAATAACTTATCTGTGCAGGTAAGTACAGGAGATAATCGAAGTGTAGACGACGTAATTCTATACCTTCTATAGTTCCAGACTCCTATGAACATTGCTTTATTAAGCAACATACACACACACACACACACACACACACACACACACACACACACACACATATATATCATATGATAGATTAAGAAAAGAGAAGGAAATTGCTTAATAATATATATATATATATATACACACATACACATATTGTGGGGCTACCTATGTACACAAGTAAACTAATTTTTTTTTTTTTGTAAATTTATTAATTTATTCCTTTAACTAGCTTAGTTTTGTTGTCTNTATATATACATATTATGGAGATACTCACATGGGTTCTTAACTCAAAGGTCATAACTTTTTGTTTTTTCCTACATACTCATACTTTAGACAGCATTGCCAAACTTGAGCCTTATACTCACATGAGTATCAAGTTCTCATCAAGGATTGTTTTTCTCATCACGTTGGAGGAAAAAAAAAATTGTTAATCATCTAAAAGATATTAATGATGAAAATGTAATCCCTCACTTCCTATGTAGGGTATAGTCGTTTCCTTGTAAATTTCATAATCTTGATCTCTTAGAATTGTAATCACCTGGCCATTTGAGCCAGCTTGATTTGTAGCCTCATGACTGATGCCTTCAACTTGGCGTTCTCTTTAAATTATAAGTTGGGGCGTATTTTTAATAATAATAAGTTAAAATGAATTAAATAGTTAAATAAAAACTATGTGTATGATTGCTGATCAGTTGGGATTAAATTCTTAAGTAGCATATTTTGGTGGTTGATAATTTGTAATTTATATAATAGTAATTTAGTAAAAATTTTTGCTCAAATTGAATGCTCCTTTGACTATATTTAGAAGTGTTAGAGGGCTCGATTTGTAGTAGGCTATGTCTAGTTTGCAATTTTACCATTGATTTGGCAAAATTACAATAAGAAAAGGTTCTATATATGTTATATTTTACTTTGTTTTTCTTAGTTCTTTATGTTCGGTCTTGGTCTATTATGTATGAGTAATAATTTAGGGTTTATGAAGTCATTTTTTAAGGATTCTTGTCTAACCAACATATATACTTGCAAAGGAGTTATAGGGTAACATTTTTAAGCTAATCTAATAAGAATAAGTCTAAGAAAGTTTCAAATTGCAACATGTAATACATAAAGAAAATGTTTTCCAAAAAGAAGAGCATTTTGGGCATTTCAATAAGTTTCTAAAACCTTACCCTAATTTGTTTAGACCCTAGTTGCCACTTTTGGTAAGAACCCTTCACTATTCTTTGTTTCAAACTAATCGTCATCAAGTGTCTTAACGCTCCTTAGGATAAAATTGTTCTGAAGCAAAACGGTGTCTCTTTTGTCTTTGTGGCAAAGTTTTGCTCAAATTTCACTACAAAAAGGGGCATAGTTCTTCAAGCCTCTATATGGAATTCTACTATCAATAGAGGGGATATGGAAAATTGTTGTTTATGAAATATAGTTATTGGGAACAATTCTATTATACATCCTACTTAATCTAAAAAGATTAAAATAGTTATTTTCTTAATCTATTCTAGTTTCCTCTAATTATATAGATATGGTGGGTTTAGATAACTAAACCCTAACCCATTTAATATTAATCCTCAACTAGAGAATCCTTAATTAGAGAAATTGGGAAATTCCGATTCTTTTTTATTTAAAAAAAAAATTTTAGAGTTGCGACCCTAGTTACTCGACGTGCAATGACCTTGGAACCCTTCACCAAGGATGATGGACTACTGACCCATTACTTTACCCATATTATAATTGTTCCAAATCTTATTGCATAAATAATTAATAAATAATATTTCTCCCTAAATTTTTCTAAACTCTAAACTAACTAAAATGAATTTTGAAAAAAAATTTGAAATTAAAGATAAATAAAGAACTATAAATAAAACAATAAAATAAGCAAGAACAAACAACTAAACCATAACCAACATGGTGACAAACTCTTGCTTGCGATCGATCATAGGGTCCATTCCAAATCCAATCACCAAACACCTAGGAAGTAATTATAATATTTAAAAAATAAATAAATAAATAAATAAATAAAATTAAAAGAAGAAAAAGAACCTAAGCTTTTACATATTTTATTGTCGCTCCGAAGGTGCCTATGTACTCGCTAGCCATGATTGTGATTCCATGGAATCACAACTTTAACATGTACTTTTAAATAAGGAGCATGAGAATGGAACGTGGAAGTGCACCCATGATTTGAAAATTATCTTACAAGTTAGAGATTGTAAGATTCTAAACAATTAGTTACTAAAGTTTTTATTTATTTATTTAATTAACTTACGACCATATATATATAGCTTGGTTCCTAATCACCTCTACAAGGTTCTCTAAAAGTTGCTCATAAACTTTGGACCTCATTTTTATTTTAAAAAATAATTTTCTAAGAATATGAAATTTTATCTAAAAATGCAACTTTATTCAATATGCTTAAAACATGTTTTCTATGATGAATATACACTTGAAATTGTCTAGAGGTGATTTTAGCCATAGGCGATTTTAGTGCAACTATTATTTGTATCATCACATTGTTAATTGCTTTTCTAGATTTACATAGATCTTGTTCTTACATCATAAAAGTGATGCTTTTAAAAACTTTGAAATCTTTTCCAAAAGAGTTGAGAATATCTTGCGGTCATGTATTAAACTGTGGCCATTTGAAAATTTCAACATGAGGATGCTTGGGAACCGAATGACAATGGCTCAAAATTCTCCATCCTTCGAGGTGCGATAATAAAGAAGAATTGATAAAAAGAAAGGAATGACTTTTATTGAATGATTGACTTTAAGTGAGGTTACTTGTTACTTAGCCTTATTTAAGAGTTAGGATAAAAGTGAAATGAGAGTAAACAAACAATGTTTATGAAAGGAAAATACTAGTGAAGCTAATGGGCCTCGAAGGTCAATCTACACTGGTTGTATTTTCGTTATTTTTAAAATCCGATTTTACAAAACTATTCCTTATAACTTTTAGAGTTATTTAGCTTGGGACTCTAAGACTTGAGATTGGAGCAACATCACTAAACCTTGTGAAGAGGTCAACTTTGACAATGCTAAACTAGTAGTGGTATTTGTGAAAAAGGGTTTCCTAAACTTAAACCTTAAGTGACCTTTTTATATTTAGCATTGTAGAACTTTCCAGAGGGTTCCGAATTCGGGGGCTAACCTATTAAACTCTAACGGGTACCACCATCTATTTATCGAAAAAAAAGTGATTAAAGCAACAATATTGGATATTCTAAGCTTTGTCTCATTTTGGGCATAGAGAGATGTTTGACACAGACAACTTTTTAATTATCATAAACTTTTCAATTGCAATTTGAATTGGAATTAATAAATTTCATATCCTACTATTACTTTAATTTACCCTAGAGTATAAAGGGCTTGGATGCTTTTCTAGAGGTAGCTTCAACTTCTTTACAACATTTAATTGATACCCGTTACAATTATAATTTTTACAAGTTATTGTGACGATTTCCTAATGATGATTTTAGCTGACCTGAAAAATTTGTCAAAGAAAGATCGATTTAGGAAGGATCGTTAAGTAAAGAATTAATAGACATCCCGGTATAAGAGTGATTTCCAAATCGATTCCAACTTAAGCTTGCTAGTCTCCTAGAGTTACACTTGCTTAGGCTAAGTGCCGTTAGTAGCTGGTACTAAGTAGTAGGTGGCTGTAGGTAGGTGTTCAGTTGGTTTGGTGCTCAAGTATTATCAATAGTACGTAGTGTTTGTTAGGTAACACAACTACGTTCTTGAGCATTACTCTTAGCATCGTTAATTTTATACCCTATTCGATAAAAAACTCGAATCGATAATTTCGTATAACTAAGTAAAATAAACAATACAAATTATGATACTTAGAAATCAAACTAGAACCTAATTTAAAAATTGATGTAGAAACGGAACCATTTTAAAATAATAATATGTATATATACAAGAGCCTTTAACCTCATCCCAAAAGCCCATATCATTATGTCTACATTATAGGAAATCGATACTTCATAAAGTGTGAGTTAACGATATACATATACATATATCTATATACATATATATGCATGTATATATATATGTACTTTAACTTTAGTTAATGGTTTAAACTAAATAGGCATAGGATTTAGTTTAAATCATATCTACTATAAGGGTGCAAACTTGCTCATTTACTTTACAAGTGATGTATTCTTCTAAAAGATAGAGAAATTGTCAAGAAGGATGTTGATAGGGTTGGCGATATCAATAAGGCCCGTATCACAGCTAAGCTGTATGATGTGATTATCGAAAAATCACACTAAATCCGATGCCATCAAGAGAAACATAGATTTCAAATACTCGACATAAGATGAGAGGTTGACACTATATACCAAAATGTCATCAAAATAAACCACAACAAATTTACCAATCAACGATCTTAAGGTGTTGGCTCTTTTGTAAGGGGGTATATATATGTTTGGGTTGACAACCTGTTAGTGCGACCGACCAACTACCCACAGAATACCCACTGTCCATCTCTATTGACAACCACCCATTTGCCAAAGATTAAAGAAAATTTTTAAGAAAATAATAATAAATAAAAAAATAAAAACCAATTTAAGGACTGATGAACCAACCCTCGAACTGTTGGTTTAGTCAAACCGGCTCAAACCTATAGCCTCAAGGGTTCTTCAATATTCATTAATTAGTTGTTAATTTAGTAGCTGCTGCAATTTAAGTTAGATTCTTTAAGTTTCTTAAACTTGAATTTGCCAATTTTGTATCTTGTATCATTTTTCCCAAGGGTAAAATCGATGTGAATCATTGAATAGCTGGATGCAAGCAGATGGAATTATTGTAACTTAGCAGGGATATATGAGATCGAACTGTACTTAGATTTAAAAGGGAAACCCTGAATTGAAATTAAATTAATGTGTGTACCATAGAGGACGACTTAGGAGACTCATCATGCAGTTATATGGCATAACAATCCGCCACAAAGCTGATCACTCTACCCGAGCACCGCATCGCATTCCATCAATGTCAGAGACATTGTTCGCAGAATTAGGGTATGTTAGATGGAATAATGCCACCATTGTAGCTCCAACTAATATTTTAGAGGCAATTTTTCAAAGAGCAAGATTTCGTGCTAGGCTCTCAGCTTTTGACCAATTCACGCGTAATCTATTCAAATTTAATTGTTAATAAAACTTCAATTTTTAAATTTCTTTTTCTTTGGTTTTCAAAAGATCGTATTAATATAAAGCATTTTGGTACACTTGAGAACGATATTAAAAGTAATCAGAGTACAAGGAAGGTGAAGAGAAAACCTATATTAATTAGAAAGCAGAAACTAAATTGGCCGAGAAATATAACTTCCTTGTGGAGCAATTATGAGGGAGGTAGATTGAAAAGAAAGCGATCATCCTTTCTTTCTCCTTCTTATAGTAGCTTTCTTCTGAATGGAAACAGCACGCATGTAGAGGTGCAAATCGTGAGCGGAGGTCAATTGGTGAAGATTAGAAGATATATCGACTCTTCTCCAACACGATGGTAAGATTTTGCTTTTTTAAAAACTGTTGTTTGATTGTAATTTTTTTTAATTAAATACGAAGATTGAATGTCATTTGATTTTATGAAATTTAAATATTATCGAAATTTTTATAGATATTTGATTAGTTTGCAGATATTCGTAAATCAATATATTTTTTTGTAAGTTCAATTAATTTCTGTTAAATTACTTGAAGTTCGTGAATCTCCTCAAGCCTTCGTAAAGTTACTTTATATTACATATAAAATCGTTTATGCTTATAATTTCACTTAAAGTTTATAGGTAGGCTTAAAAATGTTTACAAAATCACTGTGTACGTCCGTAAATCGGTTGTACTTCATAAAAGTGGATTGGGTCCTAAAATCAATCCAATTGTTGATAATTCCAACCGCACGTTCGTAGATCGTTGAGTGGAAGCTGCACTTTACATAATTTAAAGGCTTCCCTTGGTGGATGATTAGGCAAGGCGGATTCAACCTGTAACGTAAGATATGGATATATATTTGTTAAATGTCATTCTTATTAGTAACGTAGTAGCGATACACAGTGGAAGTAAATAGGTTTACGGTGGATTTGGGTTTTGCTAATATCTATTACCTTTTCTTTTAAATTGTAGACTTATCTTAAAGAAATCGTATATTAAGATATAAATTCATACAATCGATTTTGCATCCAATTAGCATTTAACATCGATTTGGAGAAGGATTATAATCCACTGGCATAGATTTAAAAAAAAAGAACAGACATTCATAACACACTATAAGCGTAAAACAAGATGCTTGCATTGCTCTCGATTATCTAAACTATAGCATAAGATCTCAGCCATTCTAGCTAGTACTAATTGTTTCACACAAGAGAGATACTTCTTCAATGACATTAGCACTTGTGCCGGAAAAGCTGGTGGGAGTGAGAGAACTGTGGCTATGACTTGACTCTGCCAACTGGAAGTTCGTAGTGGTATTGACAATTTGAGTTGGCACTTCTGGTGAGTATAAAAGTGGTTTGCGAGGCATAGGTGTGTTCACAAGTCCTTCAAGCATTTTAAGGACTTCATGCATCGAGGGACGATCATTAGGATTCATTTGTATACACCATAATGCTACTCTCATCATTTTCTCCGTAATCTTTCTTTCTTCCTCTTCCACCACATCAACTGTTTCAATGGTTTTTCCTTCAGTGAGTTGGTCATAAACCCAAGATGGAAAATAAATTTGGCTCGATTGCTCCATCATTACATTAACATTCTTCCTTCTTCCAGCCATTTCCATCAGTAGCTTCCCAAAGCTATAGACATCGGCCTTGTGGGAGACGCTACCAATGGACTTATAAACGAGTTCAGGAGCCATATATCCTAAGGTTCCTCTTGCTGCAGTTAAGGATACAGTGTTATAATTTGTTGGATAGAGTTTCGCTAGCCCGAAATCAGAAATCTTGGGAATGAAGTTTTTGTCAAGAAGAATGTTGTGAGGCTTAATATCAAAATGCAAAATTTGCATATCACATCCTCCATGTAAATATTCAATTCCTCTAGCCACTCCGAAAGAGATTTCATATATTTCTTTGCAACCAAGTGATGTACCACTATCTCCGTAAAAGATATGTTTATCCAAAGATCCATTAGACATGAAGTCATACACAAGAGCACGCTTTGAACCCTCAACACAAAATCCGATAAGTTGGACAACGTTTACATGATGAATCCTTCCTATGGTGGCAACTTCATTAATGAAATCTTGTCCATTAGCTTTTGTATTTTTGAGAATCTTTATTGCCACATCTTGACCGCTTCTGAGTTTTCCTTTATAAACAGAACCATATCCTCCTTCTCCTAATCTGTCCTTGAAATTTCTGGTGATCTTCTTAACATTTGAATAGGAATACCTGATAGGAAATAACTTCTTTTGGTTCTGTAAGAAGTCTTCGATGTCTTCGTCCATTGCTCTATGTCGTCTTCTCCACTTGTATATTAGGAATATTGGAACGCATAGAAGCCCGACTCCTCTTGTCAGCATAAGCCATGCCACTGAAGCATAGGTAGAAACTCAGTAATGAAACTTGATATGATTCATTGGTTAACAAGAAAGTGTAATTGCGAGATTTCTAACCATACCTGTGGAATATGCGATGAGATACCCGACTGCTGCAGAGAGGAGAGTAAAGTGAGCGAGAGTTAAATATCACCACAGGATGAAAATTAAAACAAGAATATCTAGCCTGTAAAAGAGGTAAAACGTAAAAGAAGACGTGCTTGTGATTACGATGGAAACTAGTGGATCTAATAGCATTTTAGTCATTTAATTATTAATGGTACGGTAATTTTTTTGGATATCTTAATGCTTTAAATTGAACCTTATGAAGAAAATGGAAAAACGTCAGAAGAAGTTTTCCTTCAAAGTAACAAGCATATATATCATATGACCTAAAGAACGATATAAAAGTTCATGAGCAAACCATGCGCAACACCTTCGAGGCGGAAGAGGGATCCGCATTTGGGCTCGTATGCCTGATTCACTTGATGGATATAGCAGTATTGGAAGAATTGATGGCATTTTTTACGACAGAGAAAATGACGAAGCCACCAAAGCTCAAAGCCATAAACTAACTCCTCATAGAAGTCTGAGTAGGACATAGACAACCGTTCATATCTACTGATTTCAGGCCACGATGTCCTGCTCACCAATCGTATGCTGCAAGAACCCTCCAAGCAGGAAGCATTATGGGCATCTACAGTGTATGGATGCCCGTTGGTAAGGGGACAAGCCAAGGATGGATTCTGAGATTTATTGGACGGAGATATCTTGGTGTAAAATGGGGAATCAATCTCATTGGCACACTCCACATAGGCTACAGTCCTAGATATTTCTTCTTCATCATCATAATAATCAGTCATATTCTTATAGTGCCAGCAAGAATATGCCTTGTAAGCATAATGTTTATCGCAATTGAATAAAGAATGAGGCATGGAGGAACAATCACCCTCTTGCAATCCAGCATCAACAATCCTGATCGTGAAGTTGTTATAATTTATCGATTGCACGTAGTACTTACCTTCATTCAAGTATAAAACCGTGCGATTATTTTCGCAGCTTAATCCATATTCAGGATAGCCACAACCCTTAGGATCGGAATTTAATCGAAAGGGATTTTTGATAGTAATATTGCCACAAGACGAGAGACACCGAGGATTATCCCTAGCATTGCATGTAGATAACCTATATAGCAGAACAAGAAGAAACAGGGTTCTTCGCAATAACATACTGAGGGTTAGGCTGAAGGTTTTTTAACTAAAGAAAAATCTCTTAAAGGATATTAAATTAATAAGGTCTTTTATCTTTTTTTTATAATAGTGAACGAGATAGCTAAGATAAGATTGAGAAAGTGTGGTTGATATTTTTGGTACTCTTAAAATGAGAAATATCAATGATGAAAGAAATGGAATCGTAAAGTTGACTTGGAAATTATATGAAAATATCTAAAATCTCTTAGAGAAGAGAATTATGATTGCCTATTGGACCACTATTAATAATGATGTAGGAATATACGGAAATAATATGTGAGGTATGTATCTCATGACTGATATGTACAATCGATATCTGTCACGCATAACAAATATGTAGTACTCATTTCAGTGGTGGACCAAGTCTTAAAGCAATACACGAAAATTAAAGCTGGAGAATTTCCCACAAATGAAATCGAACGTCATCATCGTTTCGGAAATTTCTTAGTTACTCACAGGTTATTGAAAGAGTTTAAACGAGAATTAAAAATATTTAACTAAAATTTATAAAAAGAAAGAAAATAAGGGGGAAGAAAAAGGGACGTCATGTACAATATGGAGATCAATTATGGAAATATTATTTTTAGCAAAATAGAAAGCTAAAAAGGGTCATAATAAAATTTTTATCCATTAAAAATTTTCCTAAGTATGCTTTGAATCCCAAAATAAGAGTGGAGTAATGCAGAAGGAACATGGAAAAGGAGCATATAAGAACTCTTCTATTATTGCAAATATTGTACACTTTATTCTGCTAAATTTTGTTCATAGAAATAGAGACTCTGAAGATTCAAGAACAATGATGGATTAGGAATGTGACTGGTAGGAAGAAAAGTCAAATGTGCACTTGGTATAAAAAAGACAAGGAAACTATGTGAAGAGGAAGGTGCCGAGATGGTTGGAAAAACCACAAAAGGGATAAGAATTACTTCTGATTTCACAGGCCACATGATGCAGTCACTCATCTCAGACTTTTAATTGCCTTTCCAGCGACAAATTGAATTGACTTTTGCAGACTGTTGGGTCTCGTTGACTGATTCGTTCTTAATCCATTGCATTTTTGCAACCTATTTAACTCAAATGTTAGAGTGAGTTGAGCTGTGAAGCATTGAAACAGTTCATTTAACCTGCTAAATATTATAATAAATAATGTCGATATTTATGCATAAAAGGAAATCAGTAAATATATATATATTAAAATATAAAAAAACTAAATAATGAGATATATGTAATAATTCTTATCATAAAAGGAAAAGAAAAGAATTATGTGTGTAAACTTACAATTTCTTCCATGATTTTATAGTAATAGAGTAGAATGGTAGAGTTATTTCTTTTTCCTTCTTTCTTTTTAAGATGATGACATTTTTCATCCTCAAATCAGAATTTGGCAAGACGAAAATCAATACGACGACTATAGAAAAACATGAGTGGCAATGCGTCTCGATGGGTGTGCTAAAAGTTAATGATGTTAAACGTGTTGTACAAAATTCATAATTACTCCTATTGGTTTTCATAAACAACATAATTTATTTCCTCCTCCTTTTTTCGAAAACGATTAATGGGCTGATGGGTGAACTCCGAATACACATTCCAAATTATGTGTATAATTTTTAGGACCTTGTTTTAAGTGCTGTAGCTTCAGATGATAATCCTCCTTGTATGTTTGTTGTATTCATGCCATAGTCGGTAGCTTTTTATCGACCCGGCTATCATAACTCTTCTTTTTTAAGTTGTTTGGGTATAGTTTGAAATTTCACAAGATTCTACATTTTGTAATATAAAAAATGATGAAAACCACGAAAATATGACATGAAACAATGTTAACAATTACTTGGCAATACAAATGTTAAATATTACACTCTAAAATAGCGAAGTTACAATCGGTTTCGTCGTATAAATTAACCTATGATAATATCTAACTTTATAGTTCCTATCATATATACAATTTATATAAGGTATCAACGACTCCTTACTTTAAAGTACATAGCTTATTTATAATTATAGATAAAATTTATAAATATAATTAAAAATTTTAAGTTGTATTTACATAAATGTACTTATATATTGTCCTACAATCCTATAAAATGTTTACATGACATAATAGTTTGATAAGTAAGATGTTACAAGACTAGTACATTAATCTAAGGATACTAATAAAACATTAAAGGACTTGATTGTTCAACTAGTTGAACCTTACTATCCCAAGGCATTTTAAAAAGAGACTAACCTTACGACAGTTATATCGCGACATCTCATTTGAAAACTATAAGAAAATATATAAAGATATAAGTAACCAATAGCTTATTAGTTAGGATAGAGATTTAAGAATACATAATAAATATAAACATAGTTTTCAAACAATTAATTATATGCAATGCAATATGCAAAAAAATCACATAATATGATCCGGTTTTTTGTGAAATCAGAGTAATTTCATCTATTCTTATCCTACTTTGATCACGGTGTTATGCGTGAACCTAAAGTACTCATTTCGAATTATAATGTAAAATTAATCACATTATTTTTTGGTATTCTAAATATCATATCTACTCCTAACTAGTATTATAGTCCGTACAATATATCTTAATTCTAATTTAACTATTGAATTTACTTTCGATGTAAGAAAAATTTATATTTTTCATATAATTACTTAAATTTAAGTTTCATATTTTATTTATTGTATTTTATTATTATTATTATGTTATCAAATTTAACTCAATATTTTCTACTTATTACATTTCCAATTTCACATATTCTTAATTTACACATATACACTATATAGTATACCTAATAATTACATCTAACACCTTAAATACTACAAAATCATGCTATATCAGAAATTAACATCGTAAAACACCTAATTATATACTAAATCAGTAATTATTCATTTAATTATTAAATTAATTCAAAATTACCTATTTTGTATGTCATTTTAAGGCCTAAAAATTATTTAAAAATTTTAAAAATAAAATTTTGAAATATCTCAAAACAAGAGACACTAAGGATTATCCTTAGCACCGTATATGGATAGCCTATATAGCAGAATAAGAAGAAGCAAGGTTCTTCCTAATAACACGCATACAACTTTTCGAGGGTTAGGCCGAACGTATTTTTACTAAGGAAAAATCCCTTAGGGATATTAAATTAATAAGGTGTTTATCTTTTATATAACAAAGAACGAGATAGCTAGGATAGAATTCAGAAAGGGTGGTTGATTTTTTTGACACTCCTATAATAAGAAAGCTCAATGATGAAAGAAATAGAACCGTAAAGTTGACTTAGAAATTACATAGAAATATCTAAAATCTCATAAAAAAGAGAATTATGAAAGCGTATTGAACCACCATTACTAGTGATATAGGAATACATGGAATTAATATTACATATATTTATCTCATCACTGATATGTACAATCCTTATCTGCCGTGCATAACAATTTTCTACCGTTCACTTCAATTGTGGTCCAAGTCTTAAAGTAGCACATGAAAATTAAAGCTAGAAAACTTCATATAATTGAAATCAGATGTCATCATCGTTAAGGAAATTTCTTAGTTACTCAGGGATTGTTGAAAGAGTTTAAAAGAGAATTAAAAGTATTCAACTAAGATTTATAAAAAGAAAGAAAATAAGGGAAAGAAAAGGAACGTTGTGTATAATATATATATATATATATATATATGGAGATCAATTATGAAAATATTATTTTTAGCCAAATAGAAAGCTGAAAAAGGTCACAATAAAATTTTTATCCACTAAAACTTTTCCTAGTCACGCTTCGAATCCGAGAATAAGAGTGGAGTAATGCAGAACGAACAGGGAAAAGAAGCATATAAGAACTCTTCTATTATTGCAAATATTGTACACTTTATTCTGCTAAATTTTGTTCAAAGAAATAGGTACTCTGCTTAGGTACTCTGAAGATTCAAGAACAATTATGACATAGGAATGTGACTGGTAGGAAGAAAAGTCAAATGTTCACTTGGTAAAAAAAAGACAAGAAAACCATGTGGAGAGGAAGGTGCCTAGATGGTTAGAAAAACCACAAAAGGAATAAGAATTATTTCTGATTTTATAGACCACACGATGCACACGGTCATCAATCTAGATCAGCGACGAACGGTGCACTCGTTCTTACCAGATACGGCAAACTCTCTTTGCATTTCACGAAAGGTCATCTCGCAGTCACATGTTAATCCATTGCATGTGACTGATTGTTTTTTAGCCAAAAAAAAAAAAAAAAAAAAAAAAACCCTTTCCAAGCAATAGATGGAATTAACTTTTGTAGACTGATTGGGTCTAGTAGACTGGTCCGTTCTTAATCCGTTGCATTTTCGCAACCTATTTAACTCACCCGTTAAAGCGAGTTGAGCTGTGAAGCATTGAAATGGTTGATTTAATCGGCTAAATATTATATAATAAATAATGTCGATATGTATGTATAAAAGGAAATAAGTGTATATATATATATATATATATATATTCAAATATAAAATAACTAAATAACGAGATACATGTAATACTTCTTATCGTAAAATGAAAAGAAAAGAATTATATATGTAAACTTACAATTTCTTCCATGATTATATGATTTTATAGTAATAGAGTATAATGGTAGAGTTATTTCTTTTTCCTTCTAACCTTTTAAGACGATGACATTTTTCATCCTCAAATCAAAATTTGGCAAGACGAAAATCAATATGATGGCTACAGAAAAACGTTAGTGGCAATGCATCCCGAAGCGTGTGCTAAAAGTTAATGATGTTTACTGTGTTGTACAAAATTCATAATTACTCCTATTGGTTTTCATAAACAACATAATTTCTTTTCTCATTCTTTCTTTGGAAAACGTTTAACGTGCTGATGGGTGAACTCCGAATACACATTTCAAATTATAGGTATAGTTATTAGAGTAAATTTATAAAGGGATACACCTACTTTTACTTATAAATCTTAAACACCTTAAAGATATTTATAAGCTTTTGGTTATATCCATTGGTATCGATACTTGCCTTCTTTTTTTTAATTGCTTTCCCATCCTCTGTCTCACAATGTTATTGGGGCTTTTTGTTTTGCTTTACACTTTACATAGTTGTCGGTTTTTTTTTTTTTTTCCTTAAAAGAATTTCTTTCATTAATTTTTTACAGCAATAATAAATAAAATATCACTATTATAATATATGATAATAATAAATTAAATATTTACATATTTCACTATTAGTTTGAAATGTAATGATAATATTCACAAAAAATTTAGAAAATTGGTAAATAACTTTGGTTATTATGATAAAATAATTATTCACATGAATTCTAAATAACCTTTTATGTATTGATTTAAAAAAATAATAATAGTATGAGATCCACAAAAATTTTAAAAATATGGTTAAGAAACTTTGATTAGGTATCATCTTATAAAATGAGGGGATATTTAAAAAAGAGAGATACTTAGGATGCTTATGTGGCATCTTAAGTATCTCTTAAAGTACCCCACTTATAAACTTACCTTTAGGGCCTTGTTTTAGGTGTTGTAGCTTTAGATGATAATCATCCTTATCTGTTTGTTGTATTCATTGCCATGGTCATTAGCTTTTTATCGGCCAGGCCATTACAACTCCTTTTTTTAATTGTTTGGGAATGGTTTGAAATTTCACAAGATTCTACATTTTATAATATAAAAAATGATAAAGACCACAAAAATATAACCCAAAACAAAGTTAAGAATTATTTAGTAACACAAATGTCAAATGTTATACTCCAGAGCAGTGAAGTCACAAAGATCCGCTCGTGTAAAATAATTTATGATAGTAACTGATTTCATAATCCCTATTATAGATAGATACAATTTATATAAAGCATACACGATTCCTTACTTTGAAATAAACGATTCATTCATAATTATAAACAAAATTTATAAATATAAACGAAAACTTTAAATCGTATTTACATAAAGATACTTATATTGTTTTACAATCTCATGAAATGTTTACATGACATAATAGTTTGATAAGTAAGATATTACAAGACTAGTACATAAACTTAAGAGTACTAATAAAATACTAAAGGACTCGATTATTCTGCTAGTTAATTCTTCCTCCCCCAAGACATTTCAAAAAGAGACCAATCTTAGAACAGTTATATCGCGGCATCTCAATTAGAACTTATAAAAAAATCTGTAAAAGTATGAGTAACCAATATTTTAGTGAATCAGGATAGAGACTTAAAAATACATAACAAATACAAATACGGTTTTCAAACAATTAATTATATACAATGTGACACGCAAATGTCATCACATAACATGGGTTTGATCTGTTATTGATGTGTTTTTGAGATTGAACACATGGAGAGGTATCACAACAAAACAGACCAAAACAAACAGGGAAAAAAGTTAACAAAGTCCAGGTAGCTACTAAATGGATATGATGCACCACTCGATCATATTCGGTGTACAATTTGTCGGATATGATACACTGATTCAGATTAAAAGGCCACTCGTCATTACTTTTTGTTAAAGGGAATAGATAAGAGTTGAGAGATAACAAGAACACTAATGTTATCTAAATATATAATTCTATATTGAAGATGTGTTGTTGTGTACATACAAGTGAGGGTTTATATACCCATTCACTAAGGTTATTTTTTACTAATATGAAAAGACAAAAGGGTATTTTGCAATTAGGTTACAAGAAACTCACTAAAAAAAGGGCAAAAAGAATAAAGAATATTCAGTACGGAAATGGAAAGAATCATTCTAGAACATTATGTTAGAAGGCACATGTCGTTTGATGGTCGGATGTTAGGAGTATGATACAACATAAGTGGAAGCACAAAGTGCTGATAGTCAGGGGTTGACCCGATTTAGATCAGGTTAGGAACCAATTAGTTTGGATAGAAAGTCAGCTAAGTTAGAGTTAGGCGCCAATGGTTGGTTGGAGAGCTCGACTCAACTAGCTTCTCTTAGGTTACCTTCTAGATTAAGACTTTACAGCTAGGTAGGAGCATGTTGGACACATGTGAAGATTTGATAGACAAGTCGGCTGGAGGTTAGATCGATATAGAAGTCCTCGTCTCGACTATGACTTAGAGCTAGTATTTTTTGTGCGAGCCCTTAGAGTCCTCTAATTCGGCTTTTTGTGATTGGTCCAAAGAATTGATTCTTATCAGTTGTGAAATTAAAGTAATCAGAGTAATTTCACTCGCTTTAATCTGAATTGAGGAGTTTCAATATTTATGCAATATTTTATAACTAAACTCAGGTTTATACAATAGAGATATTACTCTCCCCCATAACTATCTTTCAAACCGTTGCCCTCATCTTTATCGCAACCCATTCTCCTGTCACTTAGTTCGATTAAGGATTATTATGCTATCTAGTATTATTTTTTTTTTAAGGTATTGATATTTAATTGGAAAATCTTACAAGTCCCTCAAAGGGTTGCAATGCATATCTAATTGAGGTATTTAGGTCGCTTATAATTAATTTCAGTTAGGGTGACTAAACAATCTCGCACTACTCAATTCACAACAAACCACTAAAACATAATATCAATTTTCAACAAGTAATTAAAAAACACACAAGCACTTGCACATATAACTACTTACACGTACAATTACATACAACCCTAAGCCTTTAAGTACTTTAATATAGTACTCCAAAATACAATGATATATTAAACCCAACTTACCTGAAATTATCGATTCGCTCACTCAATTTGCCGCAGTTTAACTTATCTTGCATATCCTAAAATATAAATACTCTTTTAGTATTTATATTCTTATGACATATAGGCTTTAAGTTATGATTTGACTCAATTTTCTAAATATATATATTCTATTTATTACTGATTCATTCTAAGTTAGTTTTGGAATCGGTTTCCAAATCCGTTTTCGATTTAGGTTCAAATTTAGTTTTTGATTCCGATGTTATGCGTATATCTTAAATATCATATTTAACCCTTATCAAATATTTTAGTCTGTACGGTATAATTTAATCTTAATTTAACTACTAAATTTACTTTCGATGTAAGAAAAATTTATATTTTTCATATAATTAGCTAAATTTAAGTTTCATATTAGATTTATTGTATTTTACTATTATTATTATATTATCAATTTTAACATAATATTTTCTGCTTATTATATTTTTAATTTTACATATTCTTAATTCACACATATATATTGTGTAATACACCTAATAATTACATCTAACACCTTAAATGTTATAAATATCATATTACATCATAAATTAATATCCTAAAACACCGAATTATACATTAAATCAGTAATTATCCATTTAATTACTAAATTAACTCAAAATCACCCATTTTGTATATCATTTTGAAGCCTAAAAAATATTTAAAATTTTCAAAAATAGATTTCTAAAATATCTCAAAACAAGAGACACTGAGGATTATCCTTGGCACTGCATGTAGACAACCTGTATAGCAGAACAAGAAAAAGCAGGGTTTAGGGTTCTTCCTAATGATATGCTTGCAACTTTTCGAGGGTTAGGTTGAAGATATTTTTACTAAAGAAAAATTCCTTATGGATATTAAATTAATAAGGTCTTTACCTTTCTTATAATAGTGAACAAGATAGCTAAGATAGGATTGAGAAAGTGTGGTTGACATTTTTGGCACTCTTAGAATGAGAAATGTCAATGATGAAAGAAATAGAATCGTAAAGTTGACTTGGAAATCGCGTAGAAATCAAGTAGAAATATCCAAAATCTCATAGAGAAGAGAATTAGATTGCACAATGGAACATTATTAATAATGATATAGGAATACATGGAATTAATATCATATGAATGTATCTCATAACTAATACGTACAGTCCATATCTGCCCCACATAACAATTATCTACCATTCACTGCAATCGTAGACCAAGTCTTAAAGCAGCACATGAAAATTAAAGTTAGAAAACTTCATACAAATGAAATCAAACATCATCATCGTTTAGGAGATTTCTTAATTACTTACAGATTGTTGAAAGAGTTTAAATGAGAATTAAAAGTATTTAATTAAGATTTATTAAAAGAAAGAAAATAAGGGGCAAAAAAAGGAATGTCATGCATAATATATATATATATATATACATATGGAGATCAATTATGGAAGTATAATTTATAGCAAAATAGAAAGCTAAAAAAGGTCACAATAAAATTTTTATCCATTAAAATTTTTCCTAATCATGCTTGGAATCCTAGAATAAGAGTGGAGTAATGTTGAAGGAATAGCGAAAAGGAGCATATAAGAAGTGTTCTATTACTGCAAATATTGTACACTTTATTCTGCTAAATTTTGTTCAAAGAAAAGGACTATTTTTTTCAAGTAACTAATAGGATTATTTTGGAAAAATAAACAATTAAAACAAAGCTAAAAATAGTTCATTACTGGTATCTATAATCTTTAATAACCACCTATAACAATCATAAATTGACTTTTTTATTGTTTTATATTTAATTTTAACTATTTTTATTCAATACGAGATTCGCACATCACCCATTTTAAAGACTATTCCATTCATCCATATTGTGCAAATTATTTATTCAATTCATAGAACAATTTTAAATTCTTTTTTCAAAATTGTAGCAGCAAGGTGGGTGCCGACAAGGACAGTTATCAGAGCAGGATCTTTTCATATTCTCGCTCCATGGTCCGATCTTTCCCCTCTTTTTCACTTTCTCTTTCTTCTACTTATATATTCAAATTACCAGAAAGAGAATAAATGGTTGGGTAATTCTTTAAATTTTTTATTTTGCTGTGGATTTTATTTTATTTTTGATGTTTTAGTTTCTTAGATTTGTGGCACCAAATTTTTTTGGTGATTGGCAAAACATGGGATGCTGGATTATCTAATGTTGTCATATGATGTGTTCATAGGTAGCCCTAAAAGAAAAAAAAAAAAAAAGTTCTGGGACAAGAGTAGCATGAAAGTTGTGAAATTTATGTTACATTATGGAGGAAGAAGGGTAAATCGATCCACTGTAAAATAACACTGACTAGACATTGTGTATGATATATTATGAGCCCTTTCCACTCATAGTAAACCTGCACATTAATGCTTTATCATAGTCTTGGTACAACTTGTTTGTGTTTCTTTATCTGTAGTTGCTAAAGCAGAAGTTTCATCTTTTCTTCGCACACCATGTTGTTGACACGATTACATGAATGTTCCTTTGCTAAATGAAAAGACATGCACTGTTATGTGAACTTTCTTGTTTAGAATAGCTGATAATGATGACCAGGCTTAATTGCTTGGTATTATTTGAAGTTCTTCCTCATGAAATGTACATTGTTTTCTTGTGGTGATTTGTTTACAACCGATGTACTCATTCCGTAATTCACCATGGTAAACCACAAGGAATTTTATACTGCCCAAAGGAGCTCAAATGTTGATCATTATAGTGCTAGTTCTTAAGTTTTGTCGTTGGAATTGTAGAAGGGTTGTGCAATTATTTTGTTAAGTTGCAAGCTTTGTCGGTTCATATATTATTGCTAAACCTTTTTCTTGTCATTGGATATGCATAGAACTGTAGTCACGCAGAGCAGGCACTGAGAACCAGAACAAAATTGCTGTCATTTTGCACATCAACCTTGCCATGAAATCAGAGCCTAAGCAGCAGCCAGAAAAAAGATGTGTAGAACTCCACGCAACAAAATTCCCAGATGCTGTAATTAGAACCCCAATCTCTCAGATCTGCAAATCGGCAGGTTTTATGGCCTTCCAGCTCTCTGTATTAGAAATTAATTCTAGCAGATGTTGCCACCAAGTTTTTTGACATGGTCAATGCACTTAATGACATCAATCTTTTAATGGGATTTCAAGGCGCCTCTTCTCTCCATAAAAATGAAACTTCATTGTTAACCTCTGGCACTTTTAAGTGATCTCATTTGCTTCTTCAAATATTCTCCTGAAGTCCCTTCTGCATTTCCACGTCCTTGAGTAGATAGCAATGGTTCTTCTCAATTACAAGAGGACCGTTCCGGTAGTAGTTTTGCAAGTACTAGTAAGCCAAATTCTTGTCGAGGTTTGCATATTCACAGATGGTCGCTACCTTTTCCAGATGAGAGTACATATGTAGATGCCCATGGAACTTTGTCCAACAAGAGAAAACACAGTGACGAATTGTGGGAAAATATTGTACCATCAATAAACAATGAGCTTAATCTTAGAGCCATGAGGAAGAATGTACAGTATGGAGAGAAGAGGAAAGTCAAAGGTATGATAAAAGTTCAAAATACGTGTAGCAGCAATAAGGGGTGGAAATTCGACAGGCATTGCATTAAGGAGTGGAGTTTCTAGAGGTTAGAAAAGGGTATATGGATATATGAACAGTTACGATGATTGCGCTGATGAAGAAAAAGAGAAGAATGGTTGTAAGATAAGACAGATTATTCCCGTGGGTTAAAACTGCAGATCATACGAAGCAGCTGAATTTGTCCTGTGCTTCCCAACATGCAGGGGAAACGATGGCATTTTTGTTCCTTTCTCCATTATTGCTACTCGGTTTGATGCTTTTAAAAGAAGGCATATAATTCCGAAGATGGAATTATCAACATCATTGTCTTTGATATGCACGTTTGTGAAGGATTTTGGTCCAAAGTAGATGAGTTAATGAGTTGTAGAGGGATAGTAGATGCAGGAACCTTGGGAACTTCATATTTTCAAGGCGTTTCCCAGTTTCTAACTCTTTATATAAAGAAATTGTACGAGTACAACAGTTCCATATACTATTAGGTGGAACGTTTGACGGATCGAGAATTAGCTTATTGTTTACAGAATACAGAAGAGAGAGAGAGAAAAGTGATCGTACCTTAGAAGTTTCGTGAGAAGAGAGAGCAGAGTATCTAATCTTTTATTGTCCCGTGTATAATTTGGGACATTGTCATTTAAGGAGGAGAAAGTGCTGTGGGCTTTATGTGGCCTGGGCTCTGAAAGCTATCATACCCCTTTATATTTATTCAATAATAACATTCATCGGATATTTCACGAGGAAGAATCTATATAAAGATGAAGGTTTATCAACCTGCATTCTTATTAATTGGGCAAGCTTATTTTGATAAATCGATTCCATTTGTTAGAAGCTTAGGTAATTTTTTCCCCCACTATTATATACATTATTACAATTATTAAAGCGATTAAAATTTTATGGCACTATTACTGATAATTTCAAAAAAAAAAAAAAATTGTTGTTAATTTATTCTCTATGAAGTTATATTCGGTATAATCCATCTCCTTTACCAACCGAACCTAATATTATAATTTATCTTTTTTTTTTTTCATCAAATCTAATCATATAGTTTGGTTTATAAATCAAATAAACGATTCGATTTGACTCATATTTGGACTATTACTACCGATTATTTATTGCTTTGCAAGTACATATTATACACATCATTCAAATATATTACCAAAAAACCTTTGTCCATAATCCACTTAATATTCTTTAGTCCTCATTATTCTTCCATTCATCAAATCGGCATTCATCGTGTTGAGTGAGGACTATTTCCTATAATCATTTCTACGTTTCGATGCAATTCCATGGCCATTCATCGCTCATCTATGGTTTGATTACTGTAAGTTCATGATACTAAACTGAATAAACTTTTTATCTTTTGTTTAATTTGCATAATCCATTATGGTATTGGATAAAAGAGATCACAAAAACTTAATAATTTATATCATATATTTAATAGTACAGTTAACATATTATAAAATAAAATTAGCTTTAAAAATAAAAATAATCCCACACCAAATTTACAAATCATAATATTGAATTTTATTATAATTAATATTTTTTTATTTATTTCTAATTTTTCAATTGCAAAAACCTGTGTTTAATACTGCCCACACTAAATATAATATAATAAGATTATATTATCCCATAATTTTTATACTATTCTGTCTAATTCTTTTTATTTTATCCAATTTTAATAACCACATGCTTTGTGCAGTCTTATCCAAGTTTACTTTCGCCTTATCTTTTATTCTTTGATGCAATATTCTGTAGCATGTTACAAATGTCCTCTTCTTCTTTTGATTTTTACATCCAACCTGACCATATTCTTTTATATTATCTTCTGTAGCCATTAAGCGGATTATTGTTCCGTAGAAGGAGGTTATTCTTTTGTTCTGCCGCGGGTATACTTCTCTCTCTCTCTCTGTTTTTTTTTTTTAATAAAGCAACCATGGTTGGATTCACTCCTTAGAATCAATTATCTATGACTGAATTGAATCACTTAGAAAACAAAAAAAAAAAAATTAAAAAACCCAAATTTCAATTTTATACAATTCAGTTCACGATTGGATTGGTTTTTTATATCCAGCCCTACTATTTTGATATTAAGCATGTATGATATGGAATCGGATTTGGACACAGAACAATTAATACAACAGGACTTAAATTGTTTGTTCCTACTTCCAAACCGAAGGTAAAACATAACTAAATGCATGATAAATATGATTATTGCCTCTATTATTTCTCTGATCTGTTAAAAAACAATTGAAAACTTCACGAATAAATCATTGAGACAATAGGAAAAATTGCACAAGAAAAGATAAATATTCAAGGATAAATTTAAATAAAAAATTAAATCGAATTTTCAAGTGATAGAGATTAACATTACGCCAAATGATTCAAACAAGAGATTCCATTAGTTAGCCGATATAGTGCCATTAAAATAATCCAATGCGGCCATTATCAAACACGATCGTTTGCATGGTGCTTATATGTCATTTTTTGTAAATAAAAAAAAAGAATATATAAAATTATTAAAAATGAAAAAATGGAAAAAAATGCAAAAATTAAAAACTAAATGAATATAATGATAAATATAATTAATTTAGTTAATTAATGAACAAAATTGAAAAAACAAAAAAGGAAGAAAGGTATAAAATGAATAAAACCAACCACCTTAAGGCTAGCTAATAGCTAAGAGCCATTTGGGAGGAGAGGTCTTGTGGCCTCCCATAGGTGGCTAATGATCACCCTTGAGCCTTAGGGTGGCTGATTTAGTCACATTTAAATAAGTGAGTCGCAACTTATAAAAGTGTGTTGTTTAATCCATAGATGACTTAAAATGGTAGCCTACTACATTAAGGGGACTGCATAATATTTTTAGTGTGATGGCTACAAGACTTAGTTAACAAAAAAAAAGGTAATAAACCATCACATCACACGATCAATTTATCACTCAAAGTGTTTCTCACCTCTTTTTTCATTTTTTTCCCCTTAAAGTAAGGCTTGGAATGGTTACCACCATCTTAAGGGTGTCATGACATACTTAGTTAAATGTGGTCGAATAGGCTAACCCAAGGTCAATGGTCACTAGCAGCCTTATATAGAGAGTCACATTAACCCTCCTAGATGGCCCCTAAACACCCTTATCTTTAACCTTAAGGTAGTTGATTCTTTTTTTATATATATATATATTTTCTTTTTTTTAATTTTTTATTAATTATATGCATAATTATATTTATTGAGTTTATAATTTCTAAACCCCTTTTTTTTCATTTATTTATATATATTTATTCATTTTTGTGAAGTTACTAACTAATAGCTGATTGTTGTTGACTTGTGTATAAATTTATGACACATTAGCTAACATATGTCTTATTTTCATTTGTTCTATTGGTTGTATATATATGTATTTCATGCTGAACATATTAATTAATTCATTCAGTTTTCATTCCCATTCTACACATTCGCTTCCTTTTTTCTCTTCCTAACTGATTCAAGCGCTGTATTCATTGGAGAAAGCTTTAGGGTTAGAAAGCTCACATGGTATTTGAGTAGCATTAAGGTAATTCTTAATTCTTCTTCCTATCATAATGAGAAGCAACATTAATTTTGGTAATTTTAGAGTAGTATTTAACTAGTCCATTTCAGATCCGTTGTACTTATTAGGATCCAATAACCCTAATATGACTATAAGGTTGTTAATATTTAATGATCACAATTACTTAGGTCGGAGTAGATTTGTTTATATGGGTTTATGTGCGAAATTAAAAATCGATTTCATAGATGAATGATCAAAAGGCCTAATGATCTGATGATAGTTCAAAAGATCTTATTAGATGGCAACTTTATGACTATATGGTCCACTGCTAGTTAATCATTTCTATGATAGCTAGAATATCTCAAAATTTCCTATACACTTAGTTTGCTAAGCAATTGTGGGATGAAATTGGTGAACAATATGAAGTTTCCAAAGGTCCATTCATTTATCCATTGGAATAGGAAATTTTGAACTTAAAATAGATGAATCAAAGTTTAGGAAGCTATTATAGTAAACTCAATAGGTGCTAAGACAAGCTACAGCAATTGAATGCATATCTACATTGCTTTTCTGATAAGTGTGAATGTGGTTTTAAAGGATAAATTGTCAAATTTTGAGTCTAAAAGTAGACTTATGCAATTTTTTATGGGACTTAATGAGGTATATGACAATGTGAGGAATCGGATTTTGTTTATGGATCTAATGCCTACAGTGAGTAAAGTGTTATATTTGGTTCAGTAGATTGAGAAATAAAGGCAGGTTTCATCTGTTCATGTTTCTAATAGTGAAGTGTCGGCTTTTAATGTTAAAGGATGAAATGCGGTTAGCAGTTATGATAAGAAGAAAACCAAATGTAAGGTAACTTGTCGTCATTGTAAGAATGATAGGCATTCTATTGAGAATTGTTTTCAATTGATAAGCTATCCTAATTGGTTTAAAGGATTATGTTGCTTTGATGGAAAGTTCTTTTCCAACTGTTTTTAATAAGGAGAGTGGTTTACGTACTTAAGCTGGTGGTATAGTGCAAGCTAGCAAAGTTGAGTAGTATGATACTCCTTTTAAGCAGGATACAAAGTTGTTTTCAAATACTGACCAACATTTGAATGTGTCTGATCAAAGGCTTATGTAGGATTTGTGCTATGAAATGCTTAAGCTGATGAAGTCAAAGGAATAGCAAGGAGGAGCAATAGTTGATATCGTTCATTATGTAGGCACACTAGCTTCATTTACTTCATTCTTTTGTTTAGATGCTTTTTGTAGAAACATGGATTCTTGGATAATAGACACCGGAGCAACAAAATCACATGATACCCTTTTCATCATTGTTACATGAACTTACATACTTATCACAACCAGTAAATGTTAAGTTGCTAAGTGGAAGGCTTTTATTTGTTAACCAAGTTGGGTCAACCCATATTTCACATACATTTACCATATAAAACGTCTTCCTTATACCCCAATTTACTCACAATCTGCTATCTGTGAATAGTTTGGCTAAGGATCAGGATCTTACTGTTATATTTGATGCTCTTGGTTATGTTTTTTAGGACTAGAAGCTTAGAAAACCAGTAGCTTCTGCTAAGGCCATCTGTGGTTTATACATTTTATAGCTAGATAAGTCTATGGTGCACTCTATTCCCTTTACATCTTGTAATCCACATTTGTTGTTCAATTCTAGTTCTTGTAATAATTCAAACCTATAGTCTTTACATTTGATGCATGCTTATCTTAGGCATAGTCCTATTTCCAAGTTGCAGCATTTAGATTGTTGTAAGTCTTACAATTTTTCACACTTTGTTTTGTGATGTTTGACAAAAGGCAAGGTTTCATCGCCTTCCTTTTACACAAAGTAAACATACTTCTTCCTTTCCATTTGAAATTTTACACATTTATTTTTAAGGGCCATATAGTGTACGATCTATTTTTGGTGCAAATTATTTCTAGATTGTTGTTGATGATTTCTCCAAGTCTACTTAGACTTTTTTGTTGCTACATAAGAGTCAAGTAACTTTTGTCGTTGAGGATTTTATTGCTTATATTTCCAGTCATTTCTCTACTATACCAAAGTTTGTGAGAATGGATAATGTAATCGAGTTTTTGTCTAACGCATGTAAGACTCTTTTTTCTAATTTAAGCATTGTGCATCAGTGCACTATGACATATGTACCTTAACAAAATGGTCAGGTAGAGAGAAAATATCATCATTTGTTAGATACTTCATATGCTTTAACAATCCATGCTCATTTACTTAGAGAGTTTTAGTGGGTGGGGGGTGGGGGGTGGGGCGGAATGTATGTTTACTGCTACCCATTTGATCAATATGCTACCTATGGCTAGTCTTAGTTGGAAGTCACTACATGAGAAGTTGTTTGGTTCTTTACCTTCTTATGATCATTTGAGAGTTATAGGTTGTTTGTGTTATGTAGCAAAACTTCCTCGATCTAAAGATATAAAGTATATGATCTATCTCATAAATGTATCTTAGTTTCTAGAGAAGTCGTTTTCTTTAAACATATTTTTCCTTTCAAAGAAATGATAGTTGATTTTGCTTTGCCAATCTTTAATATTTTAAATAATTACATCTTGCTTGATTCATCTTCTCCCTTACCTTCTATTCCTTCAAGTTGGCTTGATACACTTCTTTTACACACTACAGTTTCGTCTTACTCTAATGATTTGTTGCAAGATAATTCAAGTTTGTAGTCCTCTACTGATTAATCTTCTTCTTTTGGAGGGCAACGGGGTGTACCATTACAGCCATCTTTATGCAGGTTAGCTAGAGTTCATAAACCTCCGCATGATTTTATTCATGTAATTTAAACTAATAATGCTACTGGTCAACATCTTGTTATTCCACATCCCTATCCTTTGTTTGATATTTCAATCTTTGCTACTTGTCCTAGTAATTTTATAGCTTCTTTAATCAAAGTGTTAATTACTTAAGAACTACGTTACAATATAGAAGCATCTAAACATCAAGAATGGTAAATAGCTATGCAAAATGAATTGAATGCTCTTTAAGTTAATAACACTTGGGAGTTAACCTCCTTACTGAAGGATAAGAAAGTTATTGATTGCAAGTAGGTGTTTAAAATCAAGTATAGACCTAATGGGACTATAGAGAGGTACAAAGCATGACTTATAGCAAAAGGCTTTACCTAAGTTGAGGCTATTGATTATCATGACACCTTTTCCCTTGTTACAAAGTTAGGAAGTTTGCTTATTGTGATTGTTGTTGCGATCTTCACATTGGCAACTATTCTAAGTGGATGTGAATAATGCTTTTTTGCATGGGTCACTTAACGAAGATATATACATAGTTCCACTCGATGGGATAGTAAAGCTTTGCCTGGCCAAGTTTGTCATTGTAAGAAGTCATTATATAGGTCAAAGTAAGCTTTTAGGTAATGGAATTTGGCTATTTCAACATTTCTTATTTCACTTGGTTTTACACAATCTAAACATGATCATTCACTTTTTATTCATTCTTCTATGGCTAGTGTTTTTTTTTTTTTATATTATTATATGTTGATGATATGCTTATCACTGGCTACAATAGTTCTTTCATTAAGGATGTTAAGGCGAAGCTTCATGCTAAATTTACAATTAAAGATCTTGGATTTCCTCTATTCTTTTTGGGATTGGAGTTGTGTTGAACCAAACATAGGATGCTAATTAATCAAAGGAAGTTTATTATGGATGTTTTACATGACTTAAGTCTTATTAGTACGAAACTAGTAGGGTTTCCTCTTCAGGTTAAATTGCAGCTTGATAACGCTTTTGGGATTTGCTTCTTGATCTTAATTCTATCGCAGATTACTTAGTCACTTTTTGTATATCACACTCACATGCCCTGACATAGCTTTTGCAGTACATAACCTTAGTTAGTTCATCTCAACTCCAAGCCAGCTACACTTATAAGCCTTGTTTCATCTTTTGAGATACTTGAAGGGTACATCTTCTCTTGGCTTGCATTACTCTTCCAATAGTTCACTTGATCTTAAAGGATTTTCTGATGCTGACTATGCTTTTAGTTCTTTGGATTACAAGTCAATATCGGGCTATTGCATTTTTCTTGGGGTTTCCTTAGTTTCTTAGAAGACTAAGAAGTAAACAACTGTTGCCATGTCTTCTATTGAGGCCAAATACAAAAGTCTTGCTACTACTTCCAAGGAGTTTCTTTGGGTTTCTTTTATTTTGAGAGATCTTCATGTTGTTGTTACTCATCCTATTTCTCTTTCATGTGACAATAGATATACCATTTTGATTGCAAACAATCCTTGTTTGCATGGTCTAACTAAGCACATCGACAAAAATATTCATTTTATCCAGGATCATATTGCTTCTTGTTGTTTGCAAGTTCAATTTGTTCCTTCGTTTATGCAAGTCACTGATCTTCTCACTAAGTCCTTACCTACGCATTAAACCAAATCGCTTTATGATAAGTTACTAGTTGTATATACATATTTATGACACATCAGTTGACACATGTCTTATTTTCATTTGTTCTATTAGTTGTATATATGTATATATATATATATATATATGTATGTATGTATGTATTTCATAATAAACAGAGTAACTAATTCATTTAGTTTTCATTCCCATTCTACACATTTGTTTCTTTTGTTCTCTTCTTGACTAATTCATGCACTATGTTCATTGGAGAAAGCTCTAAGGCTAGAAAGCTCACATTTTGTTAATAATTTCATATATCATTTTTTCATTTGCAAAAAATGACGCACAAGCACCACATGAGTGCCTTGTTAGTGCTAATCAAAACCATATGTTAGATAATATCCATAGGATCGTTTTAATGTCATTATAATGACTAACTACAGAATCCTCTATTTAAGTTATTTAGTATAACGTTGATCCCTTATTTAATTGCTTGAAAGTTTCATACTTTATTTAAATTGATCCTTAAATGTTGTTGCCTTCCCATATAAGTTTTCCATGTAAAAATTATGCCATAAAGATAAGAGCAATCTTTGAAGAGTTATTAAGCAAATCAGCAACCAAAATAACAATAGCCAATTAGAAATGTGCTTATTGGTCCATAAGAAGGATAATTTTTGTTATATCCAATTGAATTTTCACTTAACAGTACATTTCGTTAGTTAACTTTCCTCATTTCCATCATTTCATGTCTATACTTTCATCTATAGTATTCAACATGTGAGGAAAGAGTCATTTGTACCCTTACAAAGCGTGTGGGAAGTCAAACAATGTCAAAATCCTTTTTATCTTCATGATATTCTAATGACAATAAGTTAGATATCCAATTGGGACTGACAATTTCTGTTATATATTATATCCCAAGTAATTATCTAAATACTTAAACCTGTAACATGACTCGTCTATTATTTGTGTTTAAATATCAAAATAATAACCCAACCCGTTTAATAAGCGTATTTCATTTCAAAGTTGGACTCATAGATTGAATAACAACAAAAAGGCTAACTGCAAATTCACACCCTATATTTACCTTACTTGCACTTAACATAGCTTGTGTCTTTACCATTGAGTATTAAAGTGTGGATAAATCCAATGAAAATACAATAGCTTAAAAACCATTAATTCGAACTATAAGTATGAATGGTTTAAACAAAAATTTAGATTATGATTGTATATTAGGCTAATGCACAGTATGCAAATGATTGACTTAAAAAAACTAACTCATATACCAATATGTTTTTTAATTAATTGTGACTTTGCAATATGTTTTTTAATTAATTGTGACTAATAAAGTTAGGGTTTGAATTATCTATTATTGGTTTATATACAACTTCAAATTGCTCTCATGTAAATATATAGATTATGTTCTTGTTTGAGAATGTTAGAAGAATGGACCAAATCAGTAATCAAACGCATGCCTTCCACCGAAAAAAAGAAAAAAAAATTAAACGCATGATGAATTCGCAGCTGAAAAATTATGCATTTCATATGTCTCTATGAATTAGGTTCTCTAGCGTTATTTCATCAAGTCTTTGAATTCGCCAAGTGTCTCGAAATGACATGAAATCTAATGCTTTAGTTATATCCGTTAGGTTGTATTACAATCTAATCGATCAATTAATATACTTCATAAATCATCAAATTGATTCTCTCACTTAATCTACACTAATGGATTTCACATTTTAGAGCTATTTAGTTTGTAAGGCTATGAAAGATTAAAGCCATTATCATAAATTATTTAAATTTAACTCGATATCTACGCGAGTTGATTTAATAACAAATGAATTGATCTCAAAATCAAGCTGATTATAAGTAATCCAATCAAGAGTGAATCATATTCATTAGTCAAATTTGAGTTCAAATGGCATATAGATTTCAATATTTAATTAATTAGGAGAAATATATATATATATATATATATATATTGAATAAAACTCAGTGAATATGTCGGATCAAGATTGAACCATATCGTACCATGGTATGTGTGTAAAATTAAGAATATCAGAAAAATGTTTACTTGCAAGGATATGAAAGTTTTCGGGAAAAATTGGTTGTTATCAGTTGCATGCACTACTCACATCAGCCATTATTAAATGTGAACATGTGGTTAGGCATTAAAAATATCATTTCTCCTATCTCGAAATTCCCAAATGAAGAGCACCTCTCATGTTTTTATAGAATTCACCCCTGGATGACTTTAGTCGAATTGCCACTACGTCAAAATGGGCTTAATGCAACGTTAATTAGCAACATCTTAATGATGTGTTGCCTATAAAGCTTAATTGCAACGAAATTCTTAAATGCTGTTAGTAAAGTTTGCTTCAAGGCAACATTTTTATGCAAAGGTATAAAAAATGTTACTACAATGAACTTCAAGCAATGCTATGGCAACAATATATTGTGTTGCAGATAATTCTTTGAAGAAAGGGCAATTGTTTGTATAAGTCATTGCTTTTACTCTCAAACATTTGGCAGCCATTTGCAGTAAAGTATGCAATGCTAGTAAATTAATTGTTGGCTTATTGAAGCAACCGATTCAAATGGTTATAATGTCAATTATTATAAGAAATAATAAATTCCAGGCCCCCACCCTCCAAAAAAAAAAAAAAAATCAATGTTTTTTTTAACAAAAAATTGGATAAATTACATCAATCATTTTCCTAGACATTATAAATTATATCGACACTCCACATTTTGAAAACGCGAAAGATACCCCTCTTTTGTTATGTGGATATACATATGGCAAAATTTATAGTGTATCATCACCACATTAGAAAATTTAATAATTTTATTTAATTATTATGATTATATGTATTAAAATAATAAAAAAAATAGAAGAAAGCTACAAAAGAATGTAATTCGTTTGACAAATAATGGACATCAAAATTCCAAGTTTAATCTTAGGAAGCTACAAAAGAAGTTAAAGTGCGAAGGGGATGGTCGAGCTTCTGATCACAAGTACCCAAAAGGTTTCGAGTTATAGGAAGCAAGAATAAACAAGAATGCGACTTCTGGGAACTCGCATAGGCATTCATTGCTTCTAGACTTTGGAAGGCAGTTCAGCTTTCGATTGAAGCTTTAAATTTGAACATTTAGTTTCTTTTTTTATTTTAACTAGATATATTCTCCATCCTATTTTATTAGAATTTTTTTTTTTTTGGTTTAAGCTTATCTTGTTAGATTTAGTATGTTCATTTTAAAGTTTTAGCAATTATTTAGATTATATCGAATCTTTAGAAATTTGATAGTTAGATATTTCCTTTTGAAATATATTTCCTTCCATTTTGAGTCAGTTTCTATAATTTATAAGTTTATAAATAGGTAAGTCTTGAATGTAATTTATATTAGGAAATTTTCATTAGTTTTATTGATTATTTTTCTTCGATATTGAAGAATTTCTTATTAAGCTTATTGGTTAAGTATTTCACTATGATATTTACATTCTGAAGGGGTGAGATATAAAAAACCATCAAAGTTTCTAGCATTATTTGCAATTATATATATAATTTAATTTACAATTTTCATCAATTAATAAATATTTTATGATTTATAGGAAAATTATGTGCAATATTTAACTTAGTTTATGATATTATTTCTTAACCATTCAGATATGCACTCAAAGAAATCTACATTTAATTGCAACCAACATGGCCAAAAAGAAAAAAAAAAAAAAATTTGCCGCCAACAATTTGAGGCGCTAAATAAGCAAATAGAAATAGCCAAATAGACGTATGCAGAGAGGGAAAACAAAATAAGAACCTTGAGGCCATAACTCTTTTCTTTTCCCTTCTATCCCCATTCGGTTATCAAATCCTCCAACAAATCTAATATATCACGGAAACAAAGAAGCGAATGTATAAGCTTTTGGTGTCAATGAAGAGATTGTCGTGTAAGCAGAGAAGCAAATGTCTAATGCCAATAAAGAGATTGTTCCATAAGTTTCATCCCTCCTCTCTTTCTCCTTTTCCTTTTTCTATAAGAACAACTATATGTATATTGAAGTTTTAATTGTCAATGTAATTTTATGATTAGTTTAAATTGTAATCCTGTCACTTTTGAAAGCATAGCTAGCATATCTCCTTCAAAATTGCAACAAACAAGCTTAAGCTTGTCATCACCATCCTATCCGCAAGAGGTTTATGAGGTTTCATAGTTTGAGTTTTGACCAATCATATGCAAGCGTAATTTGTGTCAAATTTCTCCAGCTTTATCTTAAAGTATCTTATAATGTATTTTGTATTTTCAAATATATGATGATGATCCAATTACGAATGCATAATTCCTACTCAATATGGTTTTTATGTCTAATTAATAAAAATTGGATGTATGAAGCAAATAATACTTTTATTTGATTTATGGATCTCTAATTTTAAATAAATATTTTCTACTGATAATTGAAGCGCACGTAACGGTTTCTTGCATAATACATTGTGTTCAATGTGGTTACTATGTTTGTGACAACAAATATAAAGAAATATATTTTTCGAATTGTTTTGCTCTTATTGTTCAACGAATAACCTTTTGGATGCGAATCTCGACAAAACGGAGAAGTTGAAAAGCACATGATTTTTTTTTTTTTTTCTCAGTGGCTAAGGACTACAATCTTGTAGTACTAAAGGTTGGATTCTTTTACAAAGAACTACTTCTCCAACAAATATAAAAAAGAAGACGATATTATGAAAAGCATAATGTCATTGTGAGGGGTACATATAAATCTTTCAATTATTACCATCTATGTTCTATAAAAAAAAAAAAAAAAAAAACTGTTGCCCTCTATATCAAGCTGACTATATTTTTAACTAGTTGGGCTAGTTACTGCAAGTGGCTCCAGCTTGGTAGAGGACGGAGAATGCTTGTGGTTATTGGGTGCAACATGCGAATAACAAATGGGCTTACTTAGGATAACTGGTTCAAGCTTCTTGAATTCTTTCTCCTTTTGGTTTCTACAACATATATGTTTATATTTTATTTCCTTTAGCATTGAATTGATGCGGAAAGCTCAAGCTTTTCTTTTCATACTTATATTAATTAATTTGGTAGATTTTATCTAGTAAAAGGTTTAAAAGTTTGGGAAGTATCATCACAAAGTGGTAAGGGAAGCATATCACTCCTAACATGTCTTTACTCGTGTTAGCTAAAGGTGTTGATACTCATGGGTTTGGCTAGCACAGCTTGATGGGAATCACAACATAATTCCTCATGAAAACTTGTTTCAAAGGTAGTTTTAATCCTTTGAAAAGCTACTTATCAATGTTTTTTTAGATTCCAATCCTTTGTTTGGCCTAATCGTGTCTCTTGTTTTGTCTCTCTTCATATTAGGAAAAAGTGAATGCCACTATACTAGGAAGATACAGATTCAAAGATTGCCTTCATCTTGGTGAACTAGGTTGCATATTGGGTAAGGAGTCTTTTAAGAGACATTAATTTGGCTTACAACTTGATAGGATTAAAGTCAAAGAAGAGTTTCAATTGAGGACAGTCGGAACCAAAAGAAAGGGTGATTTAAGTTATATTTTCTTTTTCTTTTTTCTTTTTTTATTTCCATATGGTCACAATAGAAAATATGGAAACCAAATTTTGACCTCTCATATTTGCATTGCTTAGCTCATCCGTTAGAGATGAACCATTTAATTACCAAGTTGATGATTGGTGTATAACTTCTGTGATGATTCTTTCTGTGGGGTATTATCATCATGATCTTATTGCAAGGTCTAGTGAAGTGTGCAAATGAAGCTGTTTAAATCATAGACAACATGACTAACACAAAGTTGTTAACGGTAAAACTTATCTACTTTCGGTAAAATTAGTTATAATGAAGGAATCTAAATTATCTACTCACATGGTGAAACCATATCTTTTTAATTGTTGGGTTTCATATGTCAATCTGTACATGTTAGCTTATTTCCATAAACCCTTAAATATTATGTAGTGAACTAGATGCACCTTTCTAACGTCAATATCTTGCATGCAGTTTGATGTTTGATCCAAGATTTGCCATTAAATCATGTGTTGTTATGGTCTTATTACTAAAGTTAACGAGAGAATTACAAGCTAGAGAATAAATGTTTGGAGGTAAATTTATTTAGGAGATCAAACATTTAGGAAGTTAAAATAAATAGTAAACATTTGGTTAGTAAGTTAAGTTGAAGATGCCATAATTAAGCAACGGTATAACTTACTTACGTAGTAACGACACAACTTTTGATGTTAAAATGGATTTTATAGATACGTGTGAGCTGACATGGTTTTTGAAAAAAGAATAAAAAAGCATAAATAACAAATTACAACATCTTAGACAATTAGAAGAGAGCATTAAATAGAAACCTATGTGTACTGAACAGACACTTTAATACCCCAGGTGACTACTTAATTAGCATCACCATTAAATTTATATAGATATTTGATAGATAAGAATGCACAAGAGCTTTACGTTGGCTCGTGCAATCAGGGCAAAGACAAATCTGTTTCTTCTTAGCTAGCCGAAAGCAGAATAATAAGCATATTCATTATTAACCGTATGTTTCTTTCGCTTTCACTTTGATATAGGAATTTTCCTAGAAAATAAAAAAAAAAAAAAAAAGGACTGAATTTGATCATACCCCTAGCTGCTGAAAATCATCCACTAACATAGCATCTTCCTCCAAACTCAAGCTGAATTCCAATACCCAATTCGATGGTAAATTAACACATAAAGTCGAAACATTTCGTATATGCTTGACTGTTCGCTCTTTTATCCGATTTTCCTACCTCAGCAAAAGCTCTAAAGATAGGCAAAAAAAATTTGCAAATTGCAGGACACAAGAGAAGTAGGAAGTACTTAAAAAAACTTTTACTATCACTAGAGAGTACAATGCTGAAATCACCATCTCCGATATAACTCCCCATTGATCTATTCCCATCATCCACGCTTCACATGCTACTGAATGCGGATTTCGAACCCGCGAGGACACTCGTGTGACTAAAACTAGCATTGGTACCACCACTATTGACAATCTTAGAACCAGGAAACTCAGATTTATCGGTATTTGTATTGGTATTAACAATTTCCTCTAACAGTTCGTTTGAAGAATTAAAATTAAAAAAAAAAAAAAATCAACAGCACTTCTGATTTGTCAAAAAGTTTTGGAGAAGGGTTTGTTCAGTAGACGTAAGTTTCTATTTAGTGCTATCTTCTAATTGTCTAAAATTCCGTAACTTGTTTTTTATGTTTCATGTTTTCTTTTTGTTTTATTTCGAGTTGTTTCTTTTAAAAAAAAAAAAAATTTACAAAAGCCATGTTAACCCACACGTCTGTAAAATCCATGTTAGCGTCTAAAGTTGTGTCATTATTTACCATGTAAGTAAGTTATAACGCTGTTATAATTGCTTATTTACGACATCCTCTACTTAATTCGTTAACAAAACACTTATCCTCTATTTTAAGTTTCTAAAAATATGATCCCTGAATGATTTTACTCCAAGCATTTATGCTCCCACATATAATTCTCCCTAAAGTTAACCTTGTTCTTGTATGCTATTAACAAATATTTAAAAACATATAAGAATACATATGGAGTAGTTTTAGCATTTCAACCTACAGGTAAAGCTAATAACTTTTTAAGTTTGAATGAGACTATATTATGTGTCAAAGAGTCAATCATGTTGAGTAATTTTGCTCATTTTCCTAAGCTAACTTAATTTGACAAAGTAGGCAAGCACTTGTATCTAATTAGATCCATCTTTAAAGGCAGAGCAATACGTGTTATGATATGACTCATTATTTCTTATATTTTGAAAAAGTAAAGACCATTTGAAGCAATGGTTTATGTTTGCCTTGAAACTTGTACGGGTATATACTTTTTCTATCGTTTCATTTGGTTAAATTAATCTATCTTTAGATTTGGAAATAGCTCAATATCATTGAATGCAGATAAGTCTTGTTGAATAGGGTTGCACACTAGGTAGGGAATATCTTGAGACATGTTTATTCTACTTAAATTTTACAATTATTTTATAGACTCTACTGATCATTGTTATTATCACCTATATGCAGGAGCTAAGACAAGATTCAAAAGTCAAAGTCTTTCTAGAGGAGTTCATTTGAAGAGAATGATCGTTGATGTTTCAAAGCAACTTAGATTATATGTTTTTAAATTTCAACAATTGATGACTTTTCTAGGATTTTTTTCTTTATTTTTTGTCTCAAATATTTTTATATATACCCATTTTATTTATGTAATTATCAATTCACTTTCAAATTTGGTATGTATTCATTAATTATAATACATTAGTTAAATCATTATATTATCATTTGATTACCTTTTGCTAGTGAAATTATTGTTAGCCATTAAAAAAAAAATGGTTGTTTTTAAATTTATAAAATCATTGTATTTGCACCTTTAAGTATTATTTAGCCGTAGGCCCATAACTTAATCTTAATAATGTTATTTGTCCAATTGAGTTGTTGCTCCAAATTTAGAATTTTGTTGCTTATGGAAAATAATTTTGTTGTATTTATATACCATTTATATCTTCAAATTTAGTTGAGCAACATTGGTTTTTTGTTGCATACAGCAATAATTTTGTTGCCTTTTGTTTTAAGCAATGGGCACTAAGAGTAACAGATGAAATTTCATTGCATAAGGCTTTAGGTAACAAATTTGAGGTTTAAGGCAATAAAAATTGTTGCTACTTCAGACTTTTTTGGTTTAGTGTATTAATAGTCAACAATAAATGAGCTTTTATCTTAATGGGTCTCTTTATGGAGTCAATTTGAATTTATGTCCATAAAAAGTTCCATTTAAGTGCAAGAGTTTACTTAAAAAAGGTTAAGAGTGGATTGGCTAGTCGGAAAAAACGTAGGTAGACTAGTTAATACTTTTTATCGAGAGTGTAATATATAGAATAAACGGAATCATATGGTTTTTCATAAAGTCTCACTTATCTCATGTATTATATCTTCAATAAAGAGTGTATTAAGATAAGATGTATTACTCTGCCGAAAGTCTTATTACTTTTAATGGAAAAGTTTTGTAAATTGTTATTGAGTGTCTTGGCAAACTACTTTTTTCATTTTTCATTTACCTTCCTATTTTTCATTTTATTTTATTTTTTTCATGATTCTCAATAACCTATAACTTCCTCTATTTGCTCTCGTCTCTCTCTCTCTCTCTCTCTCTCTCTTTTAATTGTATTGTTAAGTCATATTTAACTAATTTCAACATTTTCCATAAGTTAATCAATTTTACTAACGAAACTATTTAGGCAATATAGACAATGAGTTTTCAAAGAAAAATAGTAAAATCAAATTCCATTCATATAAACTGCATAAAATTCCCTTAACATCTTATTTATTAATCAATAATTTGGTGTAAATTCTAATATGAGAAGTGCCAATTCCTATTGTATATTATAAAGTATGACGATGTACTTCGTAAAAAAAAATATTAATTCAAAATATACAATAATAAGTGAATTTTTTTTTCTATTTTTTGTATACTTCTAACGTTAATTTAATTAAGGTGAATTCGGCACTCCAGTTTCCTGATAAACGTGTCCCCTCTGCATGGAGATGTAAGTTGCAGTAAAACCCATAGAGTAGCAATGCAACTTTCTTTCTTAAATGGCAGTGGAACGTGGCTGCAATTTTTATACATTGATGTGCATGCTCCATAAGCATCTTTTAATTACATCTTACACATAGAGTTGTTACTATAAATAAGAAAAAGAAAAGTTACATAGAGAAAGAGAGATTAAAAAAGGGTAAATTGAAAAGATCTTAATAGGAGATTTTAGATATGAGTCTCTTAAACCCATGTTAAACTCTTTAGATCTTGAGCTGATCTATTTGGGTCTAAGAACTATGTGTTTCACCATTGATCGATATATCTTATCTAATGACTAACCTCCTTAAAAAGCTTTTAGACAAAACTAAATATCATCTAACACTTGTGGCCTCATACCAGGGCAATCATAACGGTCATAAGTAAAGAAGATAAAGCTCCAAAACTCGATCAACAACCATGCTCCTATAATTTTTAGAATACAACGGTTAGTACGATCTCACTTGCCAAGCTTAGTGAATGTGTCAATGTAAAGTACATGCTTCTAGATTTGCGCCTATCCATCTCTACAAATAACCCGTAGCACCTCCATAGTAACTCACTTTGACTCCCTTATGCACTTAGCATACGTCATGCTCCTTAACTCTCTTGCTTTCTCTTTTTTAAACATTCGTTGACTTAATTATCGAAGTGCTCACTTTGAACAATACCTTGATATCTCTTATTGTGCTTTCTTTTACACTATGTTTGAGATGAGGGAAAAAGGAAGAAAAGAATTAGAAGAAAAGGAAAGGGGAGAGAAAATAATACAATTTTCGGGAGGAAAATGAGAAGGAAGGAAATCGAATGGAATCATTTCCATAGGTTCCATTAATTTTTTATCCCCTCTAATGTGAAGAGAAAGAGAAGGGAAACAAATAAAGTAAAAGTTTTGTAATTACCAATTCATCCCTTCATTTTACATACTTTTCCTTCTTATTAATATATTTATGGGTATATTAATAATTTTAACTTATATTCTATTTTGTCCTTAATAATGATTAGAATTTCTTTCGTTTTTCCTTCCCTCTATATCCCAAACATAATAGACAGAATCAATTACCTTTATAATTTCTTTCCTTCCACATTCTTCTCTTTTCGATTCCTTCCCTCGTACCAAACCAGGTGTTACAAGCTCATAACACACTCAAGCAGCGTCCAATCAAACAAAACTCTACCAATAGAATCCTACTGAAGACAGATCCTTTTACCAACCGGGAGCGACTAAAATGTCCATTTCAGACGAAGGACAGCTGAGTTTATTACGACTTATTCCTAATATAGGTCTCGGTATTATTTTATTCATCAATGAAATGCTGTTCTAAACATTACTCTAAAAGCCTAAACACGTACGTACACTACCCCCACAAAAATTTTTGATAAAGCATATTAAAGAGGGAGTTGACTATGAATTAACGGTTCATGCTGTCTCTCTACGACTAAAGTAACACGCATAGTACTCTCCCAACACGACAACTAGAGGAATAGTGAATAAATTAGCATTATTATGTTCCAATTTGCATGTGTCAACTTCACCTCATCACATTCTCGAGCTCCGCAACTAAAGCAATCCTCAGTATATAATATGCATGCATCTTTCTTTACCATAAACCCTACCTCACACATCAGATCCAAGAACCACAGAAAGTAAACCACAAATCAACCTTCTTCATCTCCCTTATTTCATCGATGTCTAAGCCCAGGTGATTCCTCTAACCTTTTTTTGTACTCTTCTATTTTATTATGCAATTTTTTAGTATGGATTATGCTTCCTGATGGGTTTTTATCGATATTTGTTATAATTAAAGATTTCTAATTGGCTAATATTATCAAAGCAATCTCTATCTCAAGAGATTGCAGTTATCAATGATTTTTATTAGTAGCAAAATCGTAAATCATTTTGAAAAATATGAAAGAAATACAAGGAGAATTATTTTTTATCTTTGAAAAAGGGATTCTCTTAATATTTTTCTTCATTGTTAACTTCTACCACCACTAAATACCGAACACTACATCGTCTCTCGTTATCGATCACTTAGTACTGAGAAACCAATTATTACCCCAACGTCTTGAAATTACTACGATAATACTAGGAGCTTTGATTGTAATAAAGTAAAAAAAAAATGTAAGAAAAACATTTCCCATGAATTAGGCATATTGACTCCGACATTTTCTTACATTGTATTACCATTTTAGGTTGGGTGGCAAGGTGGCACTGGTCACGGGGGCAGCAAGTGGAATCGGGGAAGAAGCGGCGAGATTATTTGTCGAAAATGGGGCATTCGTTGTTCTAGCCGATCTCCAAGATGAATTAGGGCAAAAAGTGGTCGAATCGATAGGCCACGAGAAAGTCTCGTATTGTCATTGTGATGTCAGAGATGAAAAGCAAGTGGAAAACGCCGTCGCCTATACTTTAGAAAAGTACGGAACATTGGACGTACTGTTTAGTAATGCCGGAATCATCGGACCCATGTCGGGCATCCTAGAATTCGACATGAACGGCTTCGACGACACCATCGCCACCAACGTTCGGGGAATGGCGGCCACGATTAAGCACGCGGCCCGCGCCATGGTGGCTAGGAAAATACGGGGATCCATTATATGCACCGCTAGTGTGGTCGGTTCGCTCGGCGGAGCCGGTCCACCCGCGTATAGCGTATCGAAGCATGCCACAATCGGTCTAGTTCGCGCGGCTTGTAGCGAGCTTGGCGTGTATGGGATCCGGGTGAATTGTGTGTCCCCGTTTGGGATTGCCACGCCTCTGTCGTGTAAAGCGTTCGATCTGGAGCCGGAACAAGTGGAATCGAACAGCTGCGCCATTGCTAACTTGAAGGGTGTTGTGTTGAAGGCAAGGCATGTTGCTGAGGCTGCTTTGTTTCTTGCATCCGATGAATCTGCTTATGTTAGCGGGCACAACTTGGCCGTTGATGGGGGCTTCACGGTGGTTAATCACAGTTTCTCGGCGAAAAATATTGAATAATATTAATACGACACGTATATCAATGGATGCTTTAAAAGTATGTATTGTAATGGTTAGTTTATAAAATACTATCATTTGTATTTTTATATATTTAAATTTTATTAATATTTATGTATTATTAATTTTAAAAATATTCAATGGTATTAAAAAATGATTATTTAAAGTATTTTAGGTAAAATTATAAATTCAATAATTAAAATTATTTAAAATTTTGAATTATCAAATGATATGATCTTTTTTCTTCTAATATTGACTATTAATTATACGTGTTTACATCGTAAAGACATAACTTTAAGAAAAACTTTAGAGAATCTAAATTTATGATACTAATATCAACGTATAAATATTAATAAAAATTTAACATATGATAATAAATAAATATATTTTCTAAAAAAAATATTTATTATATTTTTATATATAAAAATCCTATTAATATTTATACATAACTTATTAATACCACCAAGACTTTTCTCAATAAGCTTACCTGTTATTCCTGTCATTCTTTAGAAGATGCTCATAAGTGTTACATCTTTTTAGTTTAATTTTTTTTTATTCCTTTCTTTATGTTTATCAAATTGGAATTTTTTTTCTTTCTTTAAATTCCAAGTCAAACTTTAATGGAAGCACTCTCCATGTGCATTTATTTAGATGAGCTCGGTGCTTTTCGTCAATCCCTACCTATCAATTATTTTCTCCACCACGTAAAGCGCAAAAACACAACATTCGACAAGGAAAAACCGGAATAAACGGAAGAAAAGTACATGCAGCCGGCAGGCAATTAGGTAAAAAGTCGATATTGGGACACTTAACAACTAGCTTTCATGTTTTAAACGTATTCGATCTACCCGGATCCGGGTAATATTGTAATATATATTAATCAAATCAAAATTGAAAATATGCATTAATGTAATACAATATAAAGATTTCTAGATGGGACCCACATCTTATCATTTCGGTTCTAGCACTATATAATGATGATGAGCAATACAAGAAAAAGCACAAATGAAGACAAAGGAATAAAAGACATTCAATTCTTGGAATTTGATGAAAATATTGATGTTTATATTACAAATGTTACAACAGTAATTCTTTGTACTTCTATTTGTATTTTTTCATTCGCGGTTGATGTAATTTTTCCCATAAATAAAGTATTAAGACTTTTCTCATAATTCATTTCGATAAGAAATTATTCGTTGAAACCATATAATAACAAATGAGTCCTAAAACCCCTCATTGTAATGAAATTAGATTAATAGACTTTTAGGA